>CM058229.1:63300934-63859167 GCA_030180135.1 Orychophragmus violaceus | reverse complement strand
ACCTTCTTTGGTGCGAAGGTTCATAATAAGATTGT
Organism: Orychophragmus violaceus; assembly: GCA_030180135.1. Classification (NCBI taxonomy): domain Eukaryota; kingdom Viridiplantae; phylum Streptophyta; class Magnoliopsida; order Brassicales; family Brassicaceae; genus Orychophragmus; species Orychophragmus violaceus. The sequence goes on along the minus strand of CM058229.1, from coordinate 63,859,132 downwards.
AACTAGGCATCCACTCAAATTAAACTGATATGTTCAAATGAAGAGATGGTGAGTTAGACATTATATGTTCAAAAATGAAGAGATGGTGAGTTAGACGCTATCTAAATCTAATACCCATAATACTAAACCCGAAACGCTAACACCCTAAGAAAACACGAGATAACCGACATAAATAATTATCGGATATCCGTTGGAAAGGGCCATTATCGACAGATTCCCAACCGAATGGAACCGTCGGTTCTATGTCATCAGAAATCGATATCCGTCGGTTTTTCTTCGGTAATTCCTGACGGATTATCGACAGAATATCGACGAGGGAAAACCGATGGATTATCGACGGATTATCGACGAGAAAAAACCGACAGATTATCGACGGATTATCGAGGAGTGGAAAATCAACGAATTACCGACGGATTATCAACGAGTAGAAAACTGACAAATTACCGACGACTGTAACCGACAGCTATAATTTTAATAAATTTATTAAACCGAGCCCTAAGCCAACCATGTCGGTCGATGAACCAACCGCATCGATCGATCCATCAATCGCATCGATCGATCCATCAACCGCATCGGTCGATGCTCTTAGCATCGAATCCTGCATCGATCGTGCATTGATCCTGTGTCGATCGATGCTCTCACGCATGCACGGACGGTTATTAGGTTTGGCCGAGAGATTCTCCGATTGTGTCGACCGATCCGGTCGATCGTATCGATCGATCCATGTGATCGCAGCCGATTCGGTCGATACCTTATCGGTCGATGAACCAATCGCATCGATCGATCCATCAACCGCATCGGTCGATGCTCTCAGCATCGAACCTGTATCGATCGTGTGATCACAGTCAATCTCTCGCGTTTGTATCGACCGATCCATGCGATCGTATCGATCGATCCATGCGATCCTGGTCGATACTTCTTTATGAAAATCGCATTCTACCAAATCAATATAGCTTGGTTTTTTGCGATTTCAAGTGTGTTTAGGTTTCAATTCCTTGTTGCTTAAGCGATTTCTCTTATCAGTAGTTGATTCAAAACACTCCTTAAACAAGAAAACAATCCTAAACATGAATCTAAACAAGAAAAACCGGAACCAATAGCTCTGATACCACTGAAGGAATGTTTGGATCAATCCTGATTCAATTCAGTTTCAGATTATCCTAAACATGCTGATCTAGGTTCTTCTTGAATAGAAACATAAGTAGATCTTACCTTTTACCTGTTTTGTGCAGCGGAAAGGGAGAACAGGTCAGAGATCAGAGAGCCACCAAGGGATGGATCCTCCAAAGGTTCACACACGCACGCAAAGGAATCTGGCTGCTAGACCACGAGGAGGGAGGCGTCGCAGAAGAGAGAGAGTTTGCGGCTGGGTTAGGGTTACGGAGGAAAACAGACTCGAGTTTTATTTATAAAACTCGTCCGGTTCCTCTTGGGCCATTTGGCCCAAATACCAAATAACTCGAAGGCGTTCGCGCACTGTGTCGATCGACACACCTTGTGCATCGATCGACACACAGTGGCCAAACCCTTTCATTCTCTCTAAGTACAGTAAATGCCTAGCACTTTTACCGTACTTCTGCTAAGCCGTTCCTATACCTTTCCTGTTAGCTTAGGCGTGTGACCCATATGGGATCATATAATAGAGGCAATAAGTCCAAGACTTATAGATCATGAGCGGACTCTAGCAAGCCATCATGACCCCCAGTATTATATGACTTATGTCTGATCATTGACATACTCTTACTTTCTAGAGACAGTACCGAGATTACTGGACACAATTCCAACACTTATACACCACCTTGGATGAAGAGACATTTACAGAGGCACTCCAAGCCTCTGTTGAATCCACCATAAGTCCGATCTCCTTCCCACAGTCAAGCTAATTACTTAAAACAAGCGCTGAGTGGGAGGCAACCCACTAGTAAGTCTGTTTTAACTTTATTTTTCGTTTTGATTTTGGTTACTTTGATTTTTCTTCTTTTTGTGTGTTCAAAGCGTGAGAACAAGTCGAAAACGCCCTGCATCGATCGACACGGTCCTGTGTGTTGATCGACGCAGTGGTTACTATACCGTGTCAATTGCGGTTTACGCAGCGGTTCATTCCAAACAGAAGAGCGATGAAACGCGACTTGAGTAGGAAACAAGGACTTTTGAGGAGATTACCACACTTGCAGGAACCTAAGTGACCATTGGATGAGTTTGCAGACTATCTATGACTATTAGAAAATCCCACACAGACCATCCTTCTGAGGACACCCATACCACTTCAGGTATTTAGAGAATCAACTAATGACTTCACACTTAACTTGACTTAATTTTTCTCACCTAGGGGCTTGGTATACTTTGGGTCGGATTCCTCTGTTAGTTCTGACAAAGCTTGTAAACCTGTCCAAGTATGGTTCCCTTCTCCCCTTTCTTAAGTAAAAGTAAAAAAAAAGAGATAAATTCCGGATAAGCTAGTAGCTACGAAGTGGTCGCGGGAGTGGTAGAGACCTCTATTACCTCCTGTGCATCCATGTAATGTGTCCAAAGTACACCCTAATGCGGGAAGAGCACTGATAAAAAAATAAAATGATACCCAGTGAGGAAAAATCAGTGCTAAGGAAGGAAAAAGAGAAGAAAGGAACCATAAAAAGATAGTTGAATGGTCATGTGCTAACAGAGTAAGAGTTCATATGTTCTTTGATCGATACTCCCTAGGTGAGACCGCACTTATTAGCTTACAAAAGTCAGTATGGTAAATTTCAATGCTCTGAATGTGGTTGTGGAGTTTACTCATGACAGTTGCTAAGTGTGGGGGAAGTACATGTTGGTCTTGATGTCTGCAAGTTCATTTTCATGAGGCTTACTAAGGGGAATCTGAGTGTGGTGCTCCTACGATGAAACGAGTTTCTGAAGTTTTCAAACTTCTTCTCCTAATCTTGGTTTTCTGTTTGCTTGAGGAAAAGCAAATGCTAACTGTGGGGGAGTTGATATATCATGGTTTTTAGGGCTTTTGACCATGGTATATGTCTTTATTATCAAGTCTTTTGTTGTGTTTTGTAGTCCTTTTATGTGTGTTTACAGGTCTAGGTATGTTTGGAGCACATTTGGACGTTATGGCGCATTCTGAAGCCTGTTTGGAGTATTTGTGAGAGAAGAAGAAATGAGTGTTGATTCTGGATGCTTGTGTCGATCGACACACATTGTGCATCGATCGACACAGAACGTGGACAAACTTTTCTCACCAAATTAATGAAGATCTTTGGAAATTGCAGCTTGGCCCAAAAGTTTCTCATAATTACAAAGAAGCCCAAAAAGTGTTTAGTTATTATATTAAGGGTTTTAAGCCATTGTTTAGGCTAAGTTTTATTCTATTAGAGATTGAGAGAGTTTGGGGCTGGTCTTGTACTCGAGAGAGAAGAGATTTTGAACCCCTGTTTCTTTAATTCTTTTATGTTATTTGATTTTCTATTCATTATGATTTCTGTTTCATTGATCATGTCAGAGTAGTTTACCTGTTTGGTTTAGGGATTATCATTAGTGATTTCATGGAATATTTGGTTAATAAATCTATAGGGATTAACACATTCTAGTTCTTCATCTAGGGTTATTCTTGATGCTTAATCTGAATTGACCACATAGATTATGGATGTTAGGTTGATTTCCGCAACGACAGTTGGTTAATTAACTAGAAAGAAGCTATATGAGCAATTGAACTATTCGCAAAGAAATTTGGCTTAGAGAAATTGTGAACGAAAGAACTTGAGATTAATGAATGTTTAGGATCTCTAGAACTCGCAACGAAAGTTGGTTTGCTAGGTTGCTAGACATATATAATACTCGCAACGAAAGTTGGTTTGTTATGCTTCTGTGATTCTAGTTCTAGAACTGTTCTTAATTAGATCACAATTGATTGATTAGCCTGTGTTCCTGATTTCCTGAGAACTCCCTTGACCTGACTCTTTGCTTGCTTGCTTACAACCGTTTGATTTACTTTCCTGCATTATTTACTGCTTTCTTACTACTTTGCCTAGCTTAATTCGACCCTCTATAGTCTATCGTAAGTTTCTTGAGTCTCTGTGGATTCGACCTCCATATACTACTAGTCACGTCTGTGCAATTTTTGTGTAACTTTAGGGATTAAACTCTGAGCATATCATGGTTTTTAGGGCTTTTGACCATGGTATATGTCTTTGTTATTGAGTCTTTTGTTCTGTTTTGGAGTCCTTTTATGTGTTTTACAGGTCTAGGTACGTTTGGAGCACATTTGGACGTTATGGCGCATTCTGGTGCCCGTTTGGAGCATTTGTGCGAGAAGAAGAAATGAGTGATGATTCTGGATGCTTGTGTTGATCGCACACATTGTGCATCGATCAACACAGATCGGGGACAAACTTTTCTCGCCGAATTAATGAAGATCTTTGGAAATTGCAGCTTGGCCCAGAAGTTTCTCATAATTACAAAGAAGTCCAAAACGTGTTTAGTTATTATATTAAGGGTTTTAAGCCATTGTTTAGGCTAAGTATTATTCTATTAGAGATTGAGAGAGTTTGTGGTTGGTCTTGTACTCGAAGAGAAGAGATTTCGAACCCCTGTTTATTTACTTCTTGGGAAATTTATTTATCTAGTATAAAAAATAGAGCAATTACTAGGATAGTACTAATGTTTTGATCTTTTTTTCTATGTTTTATTGCCTAAAGTACCCTCATAACCATTTGGAAGGAAAAAAAATTATTACAGAATTGCCATTAATGTTTTTTTCATGTCAGCCAAAAAATTACTTATTTACGAAATTGTCACCTTCCCTACGAATTTAAATCCGCAGCCTTGTGTTGAAGATTTTTGTGGTTGCGTATTTGTTTGGAAAATTTATAGATTTATGGGTGCAGATTTAAACTTACGTGTTGCAGATTTTTTTCTTTGTTGCAGATAAAATATTAATCCGCAACAAATACTATTGATGCTTTTTTATTACTAAAGTAGTACATAGTGTTACAGATTTGTTTAGTTTGTTACAGATTTTTTAAATTTCTGCGGATTTTTTTTTTTTTTTTTGCAGATTTTTTTTGCAGAGTTTTTGCTAGTGTTGAAGATTTTTATATGATTTTGCAGTTTTTTCAATAATTTGCGGATTTAAATTACAAATTTTATTTTTAGTGTTACTGATTTTTTTGCATTTGTTGCAGATTTAGAAAACTCCGTTACAAAGACCAAAAGGGTTAAAAAAATTACAAAACCAGTATTATAGTGTTACATATTTATTTCATTTGTTACAAATTTATTTTAAGTTTCTATAGATTTTAAAATTTACTGACGTGGCATTTTGATTTAATTTTTTTTATTTGCAGATTTGTTTGTTTATTTCTTTAATTAATGTTTAACACCAATTTTTAATTTAAAATAAACTTATGACTATACTAAAAATGATTTCTGACAATTTTAAAATATAATATCGTTAGAAAATAAGTAGGTTAATAGTTTTTAAAATTTAATTTTTTAATATATATTTTCTCAAAAGATATATCATTTTCGTATGATAATACTACATTGTTTATTTTTGAAAAATTCAATTTTAAAACCCCAAAAAATTATAAACTAATTATTTCTGTAAGTGTTATGAATTAATAATAAATTTCTGCAAATACCGAAATAAGTCTATTAGTTTCTTATATATTTTTAAAAATTAGGAAATATTTTTAATTTATTTTATGGCAATTTTTGAAAACATTTCTTTAAGGCAATTTAACTTATATGATTATTTTAAAAACGGATATATTATTGCTTTTTTTGTTCTTTGATGGAAAATAACGCTTCTAATGTGTAAAAAATCGCTATCTTCTCCAACTATCCACAACGACAAACACATAAATCTTAGAAAAAGATATATAATTTCCGTATATAATCTTATAATACGACATTATTTTTAAAAAAAAAATTCAAAATGAAAATCCCATACAATTATAAATTAATTATTTTCGACAGAACTTTGAATTATTAATAATTTTCTGCCATTTACGAAATAAGTCTATAAATTCCTTATATATTTTGTAATATTTAGGTTTTCATTTTGAATTTTAAAATAAAACAAAATACTTGTCAAAACAAGCAATCTCAAAATTATGCTATTTGAAGATATGTTGGCCATTTATGCTCTGCAATCTAGTGTTAAGAAATTAAGATATAAGTTTAGGGTATAAGGTTTTGGCCTTTTAGTGTTTTTTTTTTAAATTTTTTTTAGTTTATTTATGTAGTTATTTAAGGCATGGTTATATTTAATCATAATTCACTACAAGAAAATCGGGTATTGATAGCCGAAGGATAGCACGAATTTGAAAATTGCTATTATAGATGATCATATTGATTTGGATACTCTATTACAACATTAAAATAGTGCTAAACCATTTTTTCATTAAGCGAAAAATAAAAATGAGTTTTGGCCTCATTTTCACTTAATGCGCCAACACTTGGTCACTTTTTTTTGTCGAACTAAAATGTTATTCCCAATTTTTTTAAAGGATTTGTGGAAAATGTTATTCTCTTCATCTCTCTTCTAGATTTCTCTCTAGTCTCTCGTTTTCTTAATCTAGTTTCTACGCCTATCTCCACCGTTTTCCTCCTCCATCATTCTCCATCGTCACTCCTCCTCTCTTATGTTTGATCGTAGCCCTAATTTTGGGGGATTTACAACTATTGAAACACAACTGAGGTTTCTCAATCGGTTGTTTAAGCAGATTTTTCATCATCTTCGTTGTTGCTGAAATATCTATAACCATGGTTGTCGGGTATACTCTTCTATCCCACTTCCGTAGCTTACTCTTTAAGATTTTGTATATGAATCTCTCATTCTATAGTATCGAGCATCATTTTAGTAACATATATTCGCAGATTAAAATTTTTGATTTCATATCTGATTTCTATTTTGTGGAAACATTCTCTTTCTCCATGTTAAGTGGAATCAGAATCTTCCTCGCGTCCTGGCGTTGCATTATCGTTTGATTTCTAGTGATTGCACCTAATAAACCATTATCTAGCAGGATTTATCAAAATCCAGACTACCGTCCAATGTTTCTATGTGCAAATATAGCTTGGGAAGGCATCAAGATCATCTTACTGGTTATAGACCTGTTCGTGTTGACGGGAAAGATCTCGATAAGTGGAATTTCTGTCACATGGATGAGGTTAAGGATGCATCTTTTTGTTTCCTGATAGAAGCAATCTTTTGCTCTTTGCTAAGTTCTGATTTATAAATTTGTCTATCTGCAGGAGTATGAGAACAATTTGTTCCTGCAATGTGATAAATGTAGAATAATGGTATTGCTCACGCTCTGATTTTTTTAGCTATCGTATCTCGTAGATGTATATACCCTCTAGTGCCTTGTATGACTCATGATTGAAATGACTTGTCCACTACTAGGTCCATGCTGGATGCCTTTTCTTCCTCTCAAATCCAACGTGTGGTGGCCTTACGCTTTACTTGTTCTCTCCTCTGTTTGTTTACAGGAAGGTCTTCGCTTTCTTTTCTGGAAGCTTTACAAGTAAGTACTTACACCATACACCCTCGATCGTTAACAGTTTTATCTTTGTCGTTTTGGGGGTTGAATTTGATCATCCTTGTTGAACTTTTACTTTTGGGTTAGAGACTACAAATTGTTTTGCTTTTGATATTGGACTTAAGTTTGATAGTTGGCACATCATAATTGGAATCTATCTGAGTTCTTCTTATCCTTTTGTTAATCTGATGTTGTGGTTTTACCAGCCAATACATGTATGATTTTTGTCAGATTGGCTGTATACAGCTTGCTCTGAAACATGTTATCTGTTGCTTTTGTGTTAGTCTATATTATCATTTAGGACAACACAATTTATTCTGTCTGAAAATTGAAAAACATGAAATAAATGGGCTGCAAGTATCTAGGACTAGGACAGGGTTTATTTAGATTTTCTGTCCTTGGACTTGGAGAATGCGAAAATGGAACCTATCAAAATATGTTTAATCTAGCACAGAAAGTTGTTTACCTATCAAAATATGTTTCAGAAGCCTCTTCCGATCCAACATTGACTTTTCTTAACTGTCTGTGCAGGTTCTAAGGGCTCCGTATCTGCAAACAATGCCTACTATTACGCAAGTAATCTTGATCTCTCATTTTACTAGTACTACTAGCTTCAAAATATGTGATCGGGACTAGACATCTCTTACTTGTTTTTGTAACTAGGAGGAGCTGGAGGAGTACATATTAAGAGTCGGAGGGTTATGTCTTGTTCCAATGGAAGACTCACACATCTCCTGCTTTCAATCTCAAGTCTAATTCGCCCTTTCGATGATTGATTCTACCACTGCTAAAATCTATGTCTGTCTCAAGACTAATGAAATAAAAGATAGCCAAGATGTTAGTTTGATGATGTCTCTGTAACATATATTGATGAAGGTGGCTCATAGTCGATAGGTCTCCCAACTCTTGTGGTGTCTACATTGATAAATTTGTCTACATTGATAAGTAATTGATTCTAATGTAAAGTTTAAGACTACTACAAATTTGATTCAAAAAATACAACAAACTGGGTTACAAAAAAAATACTTAATCGTTTTGTTATAAATACTTATGAAATAAATAAAAAATAAACAAACAAAATTTTCAGTTTTAGTTTAAGGTATATATTTAAAGTTATAAATAAGGTTTAGGATTTTAGTGCAAAAAAAAGGTTTAGGATTTAGGGTATAAATAGGGTTTGGGTATAAATAGTTTTAAGGTTTAAAAGAATCTAACTACTATAACATATCCTACAAACATGATTTAAAATTCATAAATAAATTATTATTTTCAAATATAATCTTTTGCAAACCTTAATCTCATTCTTTAACTTAACTCTAACCCTATACTCCAAATTTCAAACCCTAACCATGTACCTAAACTATAAATTATACTATAAATCTTAAACTTTTAATCATAAAATACTATCTAAATATAACCATTAATTGTATAACATAAAACTAATATTTTCAAACATTAACCTCAAACATTATACATAAACTTCTAAACCTTAAACCCAAAAAAAAAAAACAAATCCTAATTATGAAAATAAAATAAAAACAATTGAAATATTTATCAAATAATTTCATAAATAATATTTAATATCTTAATGTTTTTATCTATATTAACATTATTATATTTATAACAAATTTCAAGTATAATAATTTTATAAATCCTAACTTTAAAAACTAAACATAATATATTATCAAATTATACCATCAAATAATTTGTAAATATTTCTTGGGTATATAGTTTGCCTTTTGTTAATTTACCACATATTGCAAAAAAACAATCACTAACTAAAAAAAATAATATATATAGCATTTATAAAAAGATGTCAAGAAAATTCAAATTTAATCATAATAAATCTTAAATACTCAATCTGTAACTAAAAACTTAATCATCAATTCTAAATTATGAAATTTAACCTTTAAATTTATACTTAAACATATTTTTAGACTCTAATTTGAAAATTTAACCTCTAAATCAAGTCTAAAAATCTAAAATATCATCATGCAATAAAATAATATGATTAATTATAATATTTTTAGACTCTACTCTTTGGTATTGAGCGCCAAACCTAAAATTTTTGTGAAAATTTCCCTCTTTTCTTTTTTTTTTTTTACGTTAAAGCAAAACATTTCTTTCTCTCTCCCTCAGTCTTCCCTCCTCCTCTCATCGAGATGCAATTCATCTAGAAATCCAGTGATTCAGTTGCAGTTAATCTCTAATCTCAGATTTTTCGGAACCCAAAAATTACCTATCTGGCAGACCCGAACAATGACTCCAAATCCGGATCTGGAGCGTGATAGATCGAAGAAACAGTGGAAGAAGCAAGCTCGGGGTCTCCAAACTAGATCTTAAGAATCAATTCTAGAATGGTGACGGAGCCGGCCAGCGAGAAGAAGCCTGCTGCGAAGGCACGAAAAACGAAGAACGTCAAGGAAGTGAAGGAGAAGAAGAAGTCTGCTTCTGTCCAGGTAGAAGGAGAAGATGTAGAATAATCCTCTTTCTAAAATTGACGTCTCCGGAGCTTGCTTTGTGAACTCCGGCAGTGTTCCGTAGCTGGCTTTGTGAACGGTGAGTTTTCTTCTCCTCTTAGAGGTTTATGTTTTGGTTGAATCGATTACGACAACCTTATAGACCAATTTGGCTGCCAAAGACTTGACGAGTCGCTGATTGATTGTGTCCAAACACTGACTTCTCGTCAACCTCACGTGTTCTTCCGCCGTGGTGTCTTCTACACCCACCGGTTCGACAATTCACCTAACTTCTAATTAGGCGAAATACAGTGTGTTCATGGATCAATACTATTAAATGGGTATGTGGCATAAGTTCCAAGGTTTGTAAACTGATTAAAAACTTTATATGATTCTTTTCTTGTGTTAAATTTGAGAAGTCTTTACGTTTACCTCACTCAACTGCAAGGTCCCGTGGATTTTATGGAAAGACTTTTGACTCCATAAGGTTAAGTAATTTCACTTCATCGAGTTTACATATAGACAAGGCTACTTGCTGGTGTATATTATCAGAGAAATGCAATTTTTTTGAATCTTCTTATAACTTTGTTAAACTAGGTATTTCAAGTGCTTGCGCACTAGAGGTGGATATATCACTTATGGTCGGAGGTGACATGGCATTTAGAGGAGATAAAGGAGTGAACTTATCTGGAGGTCAGAGAACTCGGCTTGCTTTGGCTAGGTTTTGCTTTTTCTCTCCTATGCTCTTTCACCATCTACAGGTTGAGTGTTGTGTTGCTGATGATTTTGTGTGTGCATATATAATCAACAAGGCTATTTATCATGGTTCAGACGTGTATCTGCTTAATGATGTAATGAGCGCAATGGATTCACAAGTAGGCTGTTGGATTTTGCAAAGAGCATTGAGGTCATGATTTTTCATAAAAGTGAAAAACTGTTGTAGGTTATCATAATCTGACTTGGGTTCCTAATTCTGTCAGCTTCATGCTAAAGTTGCTGATTTTGGACTGTCACGGTTGGCTCCTGCTTTTGGGGAGGGAGATGGTGTGCCCGCCCATGTATCAACTGTGGTGAGAGGAACACGGGTGAGTCTCAAGCTGTAAACTAGTCTATATTTAATCCTATATAACTAGTGGCTTTTGAGAAACTAATACATGTCTTTTTTATGCGCAGGGATATTTGGATCCAGAGTACTTCATGACTTAGCAATTGACGGTAAAGAGCGATGTGTACAGCTTCGGAGTAGTGCTGCTTGAGCTCTTGACTGGAATGCACCCATTCTTTGAGGGTACACATATTATCCGTGAGGTACTCTTCTTGACTGAGCTCCCATGCAAACATGATATTAGATCTTAAGACGTTTTCTGAACAATGTCATGCAGGTGAGGATAGCAAATGAATGTGGAACGGTTCTGTCAATGGCGTTAAGGTGTTGTGAGGGCCAGAGACGAGACCACCAATATCATAAGTGGTGAAGTAGAAGCTAGCAAGGATGTAGGAGGTTAAGAAAATTTTAGAGTCTACCATTAGTATATTAAGTTAAAACTTGTGTTTTTGTTGATTTTTGCTACTATGTATTTGATATTTGATTAGTAATCAATAAAAAAGAAATCCAATTTTCAAATATAATTGTTTTTATATAAATCTAATTGATTTTTAAATAATAATTCATAACTAGAATTTAAAATAATATTATATAATGAAATTTTAATGGCTCTCATTAATATTAAACATGACAAAAAATAAAAGTGGCCATAAAATATACAACAACCATAAAGATTGGCTATTATAAATAATGATACAACAACTACAAAACGCTAGTATAAAGTATAATACAACTCTAAAACATTGCCACTACAAAATTTATTATTGCACGAAAAATATGCTACATTAAAATATAAAACGGAAATCATACATTGCTACTGAAAGATAATTAATCACAGCTAAATTAACGCTATCGTATACATATATTTTATAGCATCTCAAATTAGTGATATCGTAGATGGCTGACCTAAGATGGCAGCGGCAAACATAGCGTTTATGGAAACACTACAATAGACATATGATAGTGTTTTCGTGGTGCTAAGAATAACCATTTTTCTTGTAGTGATTGGAACATATGGTTTAGGGTTTAAGCCATTTAGGGTTAATTTTCATTTTATGTGAGGATCTCTAAGTTATTTTTTGTTTAGGGTTTAGGGCCTTTAGGATTAATCTATTATTTTATACTTTTATCTAAGTTGTTTTTGGTATAGGGTTTAGGTTTTAGTAGTTTAAGTTATTTTTAAAGGTTTTTGGTTTTGGGTTTTGGAGTTATGCCCTTTCGTAGTTTATTAATTTAATTTTAAATGGTTATATTTAATCATAATTGGAACATAGGGTTTAGGGTTTAGCCCAATTAGGGTTAATTTTTCATTTTATATGAGGATATCTAAGTTATCTTTGGTTTAGGGTTTAGGGCCTTTAGGGTTAATCTATTATTTTATACTTTTCTCTAAGTTCTTTTTGGTATAGGGTTTAGGTTTTAGTAGTTTAAATTATTTTAAAGGTTTTTGGTTTAGGGTTAATTTTTCATTTTATGTGAGGATATCTAAGTTATTTTTGGTTTAGGGTTTAGGGCCTTTAGGGTTAATCTATTATTTTATACTTTTATCTAAGTTGTTTTTGGTATAGGATTTAGGTTTTAGTAGTTTAAGTTATTTTTAAATGTTTTTGGTTTAGGGTTTTTGGGTTATGCCCTTTCGTATTTATTTATTTAATTTTAAATGGTTATATTTAATCATAATTGGAACATAGGGTTTAGGGTTTAGCCCATTTAGGGTTAATTTTTCATTTTATGTGAGGATATCTAAGTTATTTTTGGTTTAGGGTTTACAGGCCTTCGATTATCCTATTTTAAACATAAGGTTTAGGCTCTTTAAGATTTATTTTTTAATTTTCAGGTTTACTTTTTATGGTTTAGGAATTACGGGCCTTCAATTATCCTATTTTATTTAGAGTTTCAATTTATTTTTTAAATAAAACAAAAATATTTGAAGAAACATCCAATCTTAGATTATCCTATTTTAAACATAGAACCATAAATTATGTCTTCTAGTATCCTAAGCGTTCCTCTCATTTCCTCTGTTCTTCTCATAGCCAGTTTAGCCACCATCCCACGAGACTCCTCAGAATCTTCTGACCGAGAAGTGTCCAGTCTTTAAGACACGAATCATCCCATAAATAAAGGTGCACCGCATTCTTTCCTGTATTAATTAATCTGATATAGCATACAACATGTCCAAATTTTTTGCCAAACAAGTAATCAAATAAAACAGAGATCCACCAATTAATAAAACCAAATTGAAAAGAATGATCATAAGAACGTCTTCCATTATGCATTTGTTTATTAACTAAAATCCTCCATATTAGGTTAAGATAAAGCTTTTTAAACTTGTATAAGCAGTCTATCTTCAGCCAACTTATATAGAGGTTAACTAGAAAACTGCCCCTCCCAATATCACCGATTGAGAACTCACACAAATACAGTAAACAAAGATTCCCCAGGGTTGTTAACCTATGACACGGAAGCCTTAAAACTACATCCAAAACAGGGGGTCCTTATGTGTCGTATCACATCTTACCCACAAACACACGACCAGAAGATCTGAAGTCACCAACAAATAAGCCCAAATATGCCAACCGTATTTTTGGTCCCAAGATCTGAAGTCACCTTTCCATAAACCAGAATCAAACCATGACCATAAATCTTCAGATGATCCCAACCTGAACCATAAACTTGAGTGTAATGATAAGTAAAAAAGAGACAAATACTATCCAGTAAACCCAATGAGTAAGAGGTCATCCATATAATTCCTTCCAAAGGGATTCTGGGTATGTTTATTTACGTAAACATGGCCACAATTCCATAACCACAGAAGTAAAATCTTAACAAGCATGATCATCTTAAAAGTAAACTTAAGCATCAGAGAAATCACAAACCAAATCCAATAAAGCCAACAATCCCTGTTTTTCTGAAATATGCTTTCCTGTACCAAAATCAGTAATGTAATGAGGATCAATCTGGTCACACCGATATAATTCAAAAGTTCATCAATCCGATCCAAGAGCAAGCGAATATTTTACCATATTGAAATTTAAGAATCGAGATCGAATCTTCCCCAATCTTCATCGATCTGTAATTCCGCCTCATTGTTATTTGAAATCGCCCTGAATCTAAACCCTTCCATTGTTCATCGAGATCCAATCAAATCCCACCAAAATCACCCACGAAAAACTCCTGTTAATCTTCATTAGCTTGCCCGCTATTTGCCTTCCCCAAATCCATCAGATCAATAGAGATCCTTTCGATGAGTTGAAACCAAAAGAACACATGAAAAAGAAAACCCTAGGATTCCTTGGAGATCGCCATCGCCCCCACCCGTTTTTAATGTAAAAAGAATCTATGGGGTGATTGGTAATGGCTCTCTAAAGCCTAATTTCTCTCCAAAGCACACAATCTAATCCAATCATGGTTTGTAAATATTTTTCTGGCCAAAGCTCTTTATTATTGTTTAATTTTTGTTTTGACTGTACAAAGCTAAATATGCAGAGCAAAAAAATTAAGCTGTGAAAAATGAAAATATTTTCACAGCCAAAAACCTACATCAATTAAATTTAAAGCCAAAGCAAAAAAATCTACAGCATAATTTATACAGCAAAAAAATAAAAGCCACAGCTCTTCCAATCAACCCCTATGTTTTTTAAAAAAAAAATCGATTTAGATTTTAAATAAAGTTTTTTAACAAGATTTTTTAGATTTAGATTTAAAAAATAGTAAGTATATTGAAAGGGATAATTATGTCATTTTACACCTCTCCAACACTAAGTTAGTAAACTTAGAGTTATGAATACTAAGTTAGTAATTAATGTAAAGATTCATACTATTTAAAGTAAATTTCACCTATTACAATTTCTCTTTGTAATATCCATACCATATAATAATATATATCATTTTAGAGATCGCAAGAAATTCATGCCAATATCTTTTCCAATGGAAATACTTTAATTCTTTAAAATTATTTGTTCTGTTACAGTTAGTTACAACACTTTTGGAAAACTAGCCATATAGTCCTAAACAAAATATCCCGATTAAAAAAGTGAACAGAAAAGGATCTTATTTAGAGATATCAGTGTAGATATCAAAATGGATCCCAAACTACTATATCTAAAGAATTGGTATCCAAACCTAATCCTAGTTAGGAACCAAATGAATACTCAAAATATATAAGTTTTTTTATTTATAATGATACTTGTACTAATTAAATGTAAAAATACAATTATAAACTCTAATATATTAATTATTTTCGAATGATTTCACTATTTTCAGGTATTTTTGGATATTTTGGAATAAAATTAGATAGTCTGAATACAAAATAGTGAACCAAATTATATTTGTGGTTATTTTTGGGTAAAATAAACGATCTGAATTGTTCCAAAATGTATTTAGATTGAGTCTTTATGATATATTTTCACAAACTATGTAGCAAGGAGCACACTTTCCATCAATAGACTCTCTCTATAACATAAGAGGACTTTGAGCAATGAAGCTTGGCAGAAGACTCTTTAATCGATTGGAGAGAATTTTCGAGATGACTTTGTAAATAACATTATAACTGGATATATGAAGATAGTATCTCATTTTTCTCGCTTCATCTTTTTAGGGATAATTAGAGCTATGTTCGTTGATTTTAGGCCCGCAGGTAGGAATCCTTTGGCAAAGAAAGACTGGACAACCGCTGTGAAATCTTTGCCAATAATCAACCAAGCTTTTTTGAATAAGTCACTTGTGTATCCATATGGTCTAGAGGACTTATCATTTGGTATTGCAAATAATGTCTTCTTAATCTCCTCCTCACTTTTTTCTTTCTTTAGATGAAACTTGCTCTGCTACATAAAATCTTAATTGGAGTGATTTTTTAGTTCTTCAACCGATAGAGCTTCAAATTCTTCTGGTTCATTGTTTAGAAACTCTTCAAAGAACCGAGCTGCTTTAATCGTAATGTCCTCTACCTTCAAAACTTCACGTATGGAGTTTCTCATCTTCCTGCTTTTGACTACTCTCTAAAATGAGCGTTCTTCCCGTCTCCAACTGCCAACCATTTCAAATTTGATAATTGTTTCAAATAGCCCTCCTCTAACTGTGCCAAATGATGCCATCTACTATACCATGATGCCATCTATTATACCCTTCTTTATCTTCTTCTACTGCAGTTAGACTTGGGTCATTAATTCTGCATGTTTTATACTTGTTCTGTAGAAAGTTGTTTAAATGCCTCCTTGGTTTTTCGAGATAGATCACCTAGTTTTTGTATTGTGAATTTTACTCCAACTAGTAATAATCTTTATTAGAATTACTAGTTTAGTATCATTTTGTTGATTCCATAGTAGGTTGGTTGATTCCAGGAATCGGTCGACTTCCTGTTGAAACTGAGGCAGCTTCGTGAGGATAATTACAAACTTTAAGGGCTCCCTTACCCTCCCACTTGTTGCCTGAAGAGTGAATCTACCTCTTGCATGATCAGAGCAATCTCCTGTTTCAAAAACGCTATAAGCACTTGGGTATTTATCCTTCCGTTCAACATATACCATGAATCTATTCAGCTTTTTTGCAAATAAACCTTTCATCTCTTTTTGTTGCATCAAGTGTACCTTGCACCTTAATATATAATATCCTGCAGAGATCTATCACGAACTACTTCGTTAAAGTCTCGTATACCAAGAGATATATGTGGCAATACATTGAAATTTGAACGTTCATCTCCTACAAGAACTTCATTAAAGTTTCCACGTAGGATCCAAGCCTTATTACAAAACAAGGCGCATTGTTATGACACCTGATGTCTTGCCAAAAACTCTTCCTCTCTTCATAGTTGTTTGATGCGAAAATGAAAATGCAGAATAACTCCTCTTCCTTATCTTCCAAGAGCACCGAAATTGTTATCATTTGGCCACTTTTGTATATTGGTGTTACTCTCAGATTAGAGTTCCAAACCACTCAAATTTCCCCAAATTATTGAACTTGTAGTTTGATATATACGACCAGTCGCTAAAAACATAAGCCAAGATTCTTGTCACTGTTGGGAAAACACGAACGCGACAACGGCACAGCGGAATATAGTTTCCCACACTTTTGTGAGTCTATGAGAAAAATATGCATGATGGCAGAAACATTCAAAATGCAAAGTAATCGAGACCAACAAGTTTTACGTGGAAAACCTCCTCGATGTGAGAAGGAAAAACCACGGGACCGTAGTCCACTCCAAATCCACTATATCAAATAGTTTTTGAGTACAACCACGTCCTCTCTGTTCCGCAGAACAACTACAGAGATTAAGTCTCAACAAGAACAATCTCCAACACAAAGAATCAACAAGAGAGTTATACAAAAGCTCAGAAATATGCAGCCTCAAACGACCTCACGTTCTCTAATATTCCGGTCACCTTTACATTCTCCACTGTTCAAATCTTAGATTAACGAGTCAAGAACATGTCTGAAAAATTGCAGCTCAATCAGACAAGAACTCACCGTTGGATTTCTCACACTCAACACATATCTGTCTGAACTACTGCAGCGACCAGCCACGCTAAAACCCATATATCTCACAAACCAACCGTTGAAACAGAAATCCCACCGTTGAATCTGAAGTACCCTGAGTCACGAAGCTTTATTGAAAATTACAACCAGATCAGAGCTCGTTTGATTGTCCGATCGTTGCTTTGACCAGACCTTTCCGAAACTGTTTTTCTTCTCTCTTTTCTCCTCTCTTCTTTTCTTTTGTCTATCTTTTTCTTTTGCTTTTCTTGAGTGCACACAATAATGCTACGACACACTTAAGAGGCATATCTAAAAGATATATACATGGGTATAAATATTAATTAAAACCCAAACAATGTTTCCCCACTATAGGAGGAACACCACCAAACTCCTCCTCCGACTAAGTGGAGGAAACATCCATACCGACTATCTCTCGACAAACTTCAAACTTCCATCTCGGTAATGACTTAGTCATCATATCAGCTCCATTATCATCCGTATGAACTTTTACAAGTTCCACTTCCTTAGAAGCAACCACATCACGTATCCAATGATACATCTTGTTAATGTGTTTCAACCGCGAATGAAATGTCGAGTTCTTCCCGAGATGAATTGTGCTTTGACTGTCACAAAGCAGCTCATACTTTTCTTGCCCGAAACCAATCTCATCAAGAAATTTCTTCATCGACAACAACTCTTTACAAGCTTATGTTGCAGCTATAAACTCAGCTTTAGTGGTAGAAAGTGCAATGCACTTGTGCAACCTTGACTGCCATGCCACAGCTCCTCCTGCAAATGTTACCAAGTAACCCGAAGTAGACTTACTGGAATCAATATCCCCAGCCATATCAGAATCTGCTTAACACAGAAGCAATGGCTTATCTCCTCCAAAGGTTAGCCTCAAACTAGAAGTCCCTCGAAGATATCTCAAAATCCACTTCACAGCATTCCAATGTTCTCTTCCCGTTTCAAAAGAAAGGGACTAATTGTTCCAACTGCATGAGCTATATCTGGTCGTGTACAAATCATAGCATACATCAAGCTACCAACTTCAGAAGCATATGGAACCCTTGCCATATCTTCTTTCTCTGCACCTATACTCGGACTTTGTTGACCGGTTAATCTAAAGTGTGTAGCAAGAGGAGTGCTTACAACTTTAGACTTGTCCATGAAACCTTTGAAGTAATTTCTCGATATACTTCTCCTGAGATAAGTGAATCAGCTTCTCACCTCTATCTCGAACAATTCTTATACCAAGAATCTGTTTCGCTTGACCAAAATCTTTCATGGCAAAAGACTTGCTAAGTTGCTTCTTCAACTCTTGAATTTTGCTAAAGTTCCTACCCACAACCAACATGTCGTCAACATACAACAACAAAATGATAAAATCATCATCACCAAACACCTGCACAAATAAAAAATGATCTGAAGTAGTCTCCTTATAACAAGCTCCCCCATAACCGACTTAAACTTCATGTACCACTGCCTCGGTGCTTGCTTCAATCCGTAAAGACTTTTCTTCAAGCGACAGACTAAATCCTCTTTGTCCTTTTTCACAAAGCCTTCTGGCTGTACCATGTAAATATCTTCCTCCAAATCACCATGAAGGAAAGCCGTCTTTACATCCATATGCTCAACCTCTATATCAAGACTCGCTACCAATGCAAGTACAACCCGAATGGATGACATCTTCACAACAAGACAAAAGATTTCATCATAATCAATCCCCTTCTTTTGGTTGAATCCTTTCACAACCAATCTAGCCTTGTATCGAGGTAGCAAACTATTATCTTCATGCTTAATCCTATACACCCACTTACTAAGCAACTCCTTTTTACCCTTAGGCAACTTCACCAACTCATATGTGTCGTTCTCATCATAAGAACCCATCTCCTCTCCCATGGCTTCCAACTATTTATCTTTTTGTTCATCCTCCAAAGCTTCACCAAAGCTTTCTGGTTCTCCCCCATCAGTAAGTAACACATACTCACAAGGATTATACCTCTCTCAGATCTTCTAACAGCAGGTAGGTTCTCGGTAGATAATGTCTCATCATGATCGTCACCATGATCACCAATACCGACATCATCATGTGCGGGAGCATCATCTGCACCAGGTGTATCAACATGAACCTCACCCTCATTCTGACCGTGGACGGATGTAGAAGGAAAAACCGCTGAATCAATCAAACCTTCATTTCTCTGAGCTGGTTTTTCGGACTTCAAAATGTCCTTAATCCTCTGATCTTCCATTAACATAACATCTCTGCTCCTTATGAGCTTCTTCTCAATGGGATCATAAAATCTGTACCCAAACTCATCCTGACCATAATCAATGAACACACATTGTCGCGACTTCATCTCAAGCTTCGACCTTTCGTCCTTAAATGACCGTAAGAAACATCCTTACCGGTCCAAACTCTCTCTGGAATATCACCATCCAATGGAGCACTTGGTGAAAAATTCAACACGTGTACAACTGAGCTCAAAGCTTCACCCCAGAAAGTCATCGGGTAGCCTGAATGTGAAATCAAACATCTGATCATCTCGACAATCATTTTGTTCATCCTCTCAGCCAACCCATTCAACTGTGGAGTCTTTGGCGGCGTAAACTGATGCCTAATACCGTGTTACCTGCAATAAGCATCAAATGGTCTAGAATACTCACCACCATTATCACTGCGGATACACTTCAACTTCTTTCTCGTCTATCTCTCAACCAATGCCACAAAATGCTTGAAATATCCCAAAACCTGATCATTCTTCCTCATAGTGAAAACCCACAACTTCCTCGAATGAT
Source organism: Orychophragmus violaceus (assembly GCA_030180135.1). Taxonomy (NCBI): domain Eukaryota; kingdom Viridiplantae; phylum Streptophyta; class Magnoliopsida; order Brassicales; family Brassicaceae; genus Orychophragmus; species Orychophragmus violaceus. Next base: position 63,838,766 of record CM058229.1, on the reverse strand, counting down.
CATCAATGAATGTGACAAAATATGATGCACCACCAAGAGATTTTGTCTTCATTGGACCACACACATCTGAATGCACCAAATCGAGTATCTCGGGTTTCCTAGAAGGTGTAGAAGACTTAAACAATACTCTGTGTTGCTTCCCAGCAAAACAATGCACACACGTCTGTAAGTGCAAACTGGAGATCCCTGGAATAGCCTCCTTCTTTGACAACACAAACAATCCCTTCTCGCTCATATGACCGAGTCTCTTATGCCATAACTCCATGGAATCATCACTCTCCACTGCATTAACAATGTATTTGGAGACCTTAGCCTGCATCCAATAGAAATATGAAGACTTATCACCTCGAGCCATAACCATAGAACCATGTGAGAGCTTTCATTTAACACCACCGAATAAACTGTAGAAACACTCATCATCAAGTCTTACCATAGAAATCAGATTCAGCCGAATATCTGGGACATGCTTAACTTCCTTAAGCAGAAGTCTTGTACAAAGACTCGTCTCCAAGAAAATATCACATATGCCAACAACCTGAGCCAAACCAACATTATCAATCTTCACCGGCCCATAACTACCTGGAGTATAGGTAGTGAACAAATCTCGCTGCGATGTAGCATGAGTAGAAGCTCCACTATCAAAAACCCAACATGTGTCCTGCCATGCAACATTAATGGAACCAGCCTCAAGAAGAATAAGAAACTGATCCTCGGTGACAGTCACCCGATCTTCACCATCTTCTTGACGATTTCCTTGCTTGCTGTCATTTTTCAATTTCCAGCAATCTTTCTTCATGTGCCCTTCCTAATGACAGTAGTGGAACTCCAAATTCGCAAATTTATTAGATTTTCTTCTGGTCCTGTTCTTGTCCTTCTTGGGCTCTAGATATGAACTCCTCCCCCTTGACTAAGTAACCATAACATCTGAACGCGAGGAACTCGGATTTGACTGCCTTCTCGTTTTCTCATTCAAGACATTGTTTTTCACCAAGTCCATCGAAATAGCACCATTCGACGCGGAGTTACAAAGAGACATTGTAAACACTTCCCAAGAATCTGGTAATGTACCAAGAAGCCACAAACCGTGAATCTCATCTTCAAACGTGATATCCATGTCAGACACCTTGTTGATTAATCCCTGAAACACATTCAAAGTGATCCGTCATCGGAGTACCATCCTGATACCTCAACTCAATCAACTTCTTGATCATGAACATCTTATTATTTCTGGTCTTCCGAGCATACAACTGCTCCAGCTTCAACCACAAAGAATGAGCATTAGTCTATGTTTCAATATGATGCAGAACATTATCATCTACCCAATGCCTTATCGAACCACAAACTTGTCAATGCCGCAACTTCTACTCAGCATCCGTTTTCTCATCGGGTTTCTTCTCCTGAAAATCTGGTACATGGAATTCTTTCACGAAAAGCAAATATTCCATCTTGCCTTTCCATATATGATAATTAGCACCATTCAGACTTATCATTCTGCCCATATTTTCCATCTCTCACACAAGCAGAACCAATAACCAAAGTTACCGAAATCCAAAGCTCACAAACCACAAGCTCTGATACCACTCTGTTGGGAAAACACGAAAGCGACAACGGTGTAGCGGAATATAGTTTTCCGCACTTGTGTGAGTCTATGAGAAAATATGTATGATGACAGAAACAATTCAAAATGCAAAGTAATCGAGACCGACAATTTTTACGTGGAAAACATCCTCGATGTGAGAAGGAAAAACCACGGGACTGTAGTACACTCCAAATCCACTATATCAAATAGTTTCGAGTACAACCACGTTCTATCTGTTCCACAGAAAAACTACAGAGAGTAAGGCTCAACAAGAGTAATCTCCAACACAAAGAATCAACAAGAGAGCTATACAAAATCTCAGAAATATGCAGCCTCAAACGACCTCACGTTCTCTAAGATTCCGGTCACCATTTACAATCTAAACCGTTCAAATCTTAGATTAACGAGTCAAGAACACGTCTGAAAAATTTCAGCTCAATCAGAGAAGAACTCACTGTTGGATTTCTCAAACACTCAACACATATCTGTTTGAACCACTGCAGCGACCATCCACGCTAAAACCCAGATATGTCATAAATCAACCGTTGAAACCAAAATCCTACCGTTGAATCTGAATTATCCTGAGTCACGAAGCTTCTCTGAAAATTTCAGCCAGATCAGAGCTCGTTTGGTTGTCCAATCGTTGCTTTGACCCGGCCTTCCTAAAACTGTTTTTCTTCTCTCTTTTCTCCTCTCTTCTTTTCTTTTGTCTCTCTTTTTCTTTTTCTTTTCTTGAGTGCACAAAATAATGCTACAACACACTTAAGACTAGTTACAATGCTAACAATCGAGGGTGTTGAATTATTATTTCATCAGTTGAATGGCATGCAATGGTTGTTGAAATTAAAAAAAAGGGGTGAAAAGCGCAGTGTTGAATTTGTTCAACAGCGTGAAAGTGAAGAGAGTCGGTCCAAAGATTAATTGGTTGGGGAAATTTTTTAATTTTTTTTCCTCCTCTCAATTATTTAACTCAACTATTTTATAATAAATATATATATATATAAATATTTAAATCAAAATTCATGTTTTTTTATACTCTATCAATAAAAACTTGTTTCATTTGATTTGGAGACAGAAAAATTATTTTTTACTATATTCTTTTAATTAGTTTCCAACAAAACCTTGTTTTAATTCTAAACATCAGTTTAGTAAAATAAATCCCAACAAAATACTTTTTACATCCAAAATTCTTATAAATTTTTTTCATTTTCATTTTTTTGCTAATGTATGTTATTCAATAATTTATTTTAATAAGTTTCCAACAAAACCTTGTTTTTAATTCTAAACATCGGTTTAGTAAAATAAATCCCGACAATCCAAAATTCTTATAAATTTTTTTTCATTTTCAATTTTTCTCTAATGTATGTGTTTCAATAATTTCTATCTCTTTTTCATTGGTTTCTAATATATATATATATATAACATTAAACAAACAAAAAATATTTTACTTTAATAATATTCGATAATTGGTAAAAATAATTAATCATAAAATACAAAAATATAAAGAAAATAAAATTAGTAAAAATTGAATATGTGTAAAGTGTTGAAATATTTTTAAAACAAACTATTGTAGATGGTAAAAATTGAATATGTGTTGAATTATGAATTGGAAGAAAGAGAAGATGATGTGGAGTGTAAAGTAGGGTGTTGAAAATGTTTGCCATTGTACATAGTTATAGAGGCATATCTAAAAAATATATACATGGGTTATAAATATTAATTAAAACTCAAACAGTGTTTTCCCACTATAGGAGGAACACCGACAGTCACATTATTCTCTTTGACCCTTGTTTCCAACAAGACTCCAAAATGCAAATAACTTGTAATTTACTCATTTACGGATGACTGAATTCCTTGGTTGATTTATTAAGACCCCACATTCCAGGAAATAAAATTGACACTAAGGATGTTCGGATAGGTTTCTTCTACTCGACACTCTTTGAGTGTTCTTCTTGTGTTGAGTATTAGAATCCAGTCCACCTTGATGCCCTGTTTTCAAAGCTCACATGAGTGAAGATCTTGTTGCACCATCCTCTACCTCTTTTTTTCTTTTCAAATAGTCATCCCCCTCTTCAATATTTTTTTCTTCCTAACCGCTATCCATTTCCTCCTCCTCAATTGCCAGAATTGAATATTGAGAAGGTGTTACGATAGCATTTTAATTTTTTTTTTTTATCAAAACCAGTTTGCCGTCCCACTTTCGTAGGAGAGATTGAGTGCCATTTCGAATCCTTATCACCTCCTTTTTCGCTAACTCATTTACTTAATGCGTCTTCTCTTCTCAGACTATGTTCTGCAATGGTTGTGCATTTCTTTCTGTTTGTTCTTTGTCCACGTTGGCATCACTTACCATCTCATATACTTTTTATGATTTCCTCCTATTTGACATTTTCCTTGAGAAACCCATTGGACTCGCAAGAAAGCCTAAACTTCCCATGAGAACATCTTGTGCGGGACATTTTTAAGAGTCACAACATCAATATCGTTTTGATCTCCTGTTCTTTAACTTTTTTTATTGGTGCTCATTTAGAGATAAGTAGGGATGTTAATATTGGCTTTTGTCTCGTGGAGTTTTAATGGATACTAGATTTTGACCACCGCTACAGGAGCGCAGATTTATGTTTCTTTTATATATTTTAAAATTTATTAAAAATTGATATTTTATAAATGATGTAATATAAAAAATAAATTAAATTTTATTATTAATTAAATCATATGATAAAATGGTGCTAACTACCAAGAGAACATAATCATATATTTTGTTTTCATATTGTTTAGGTGTGATAACTAATTATTATATAGTTTTTTACAGACTTGAATTTATATGTTGTTTAAATTTAGGACTCTAAAACTAATTTAAAAAAATATCAGATTTAGTGAATAAATTAAAAATTCGGTTAATATCTTGTGTAAAATATATTAGGAAAGCAATATTCTAAACGTAATTATAGGAGAATTTATGCATTAAATTTAGGGATAAGATTAAGGGATTTAGGAAGATGTTAAAGAAATGAATCTGAAAGATTTTCAATTTCGAATATATGAAAAATTTAACTTAGAAAATTATAAATAACTATTAAAAAACTAAAAATAACTCAAAAAATTGTGGGCTTGACACAAAAATCTAGTAATTTTTGTTACCCACTATAATTTTAATTAATACATAATTAAAGTTAGTTTTATTATTATATATTGAATAAAACAAATCAATAAAAAATAAAAAACAATTAAAAATTGTACATTGTACTAAAAAAAGACTCTTTTAATATGGATAGAATTTATAAATCTTAATTGTAAACGAATTTTTTTTTTGAAAAATGAATAAGTATGATTCATGGATTAAATTTAAAAGTTAGACATCTATTATGTATGACCTACGAAATTTTTCTAAATAAATTTAATTTAAATTTTAAAGATTTAGAAATAACCACTAATTGCAAAATTCAAAAAAAAAAAAACTACTAAACACGTAAAAAAATCATTCATTACATATGACCATATATATGATTCATAGTAATCAATTCAAAATTTTATTATTAATTATTTAGAAAAAAGGAAAGTAACTAATGTAGGTAACAAATACTAAAGAAAAAATCAGAATGAATTAGCACATCACGCGCTAACTAAACCTAAGAAATAAACCATCGATATGGTCACCATGAAAATATGATACACCACCCGCTAACAAAAACCGTTGAATTCAATGAACGAAACCATAAAAAGAATTAGCCATCGATACGGTCATTAATGGAACGCAAATGAAAACATATGTGAAAACAAAAGGCAAGAAAAAAAACGATGGAGCCCTCGAGATATTCTTCATTTGGATGAATAATAAAAAATATTATAAAGCATACAACATCTAATGAGAAAACGAAATAGATCTAAATGGATGTGATGTAGAAAAACAAAAAAACATCAAAAACATATGGAAAGCTACTAAACACGTAAGACAAAAATCATTCATTACATATGACCATATATATGATTCGTAGTAGTCGATTCGAAACTTTACTATTAATTATTTAGAAAAAAGAAAAGTAATAAGGTAGGTAAAAAATACTAAAAAATAACAGAAAGAATTAGTCATCACCTGGTAACTAAACAAAAGAAATAAACCATCGATATGGTCACCGTGAAAATATGATCCATCACCCGCTAACTAAAACCATCAAATTCAATGAACGCAACCACAAAAAGAAATAGCCATTGATACGGTCATTAATGGAAAGCAAATGAAAACATATGGGAAAACAAAAAGCAAGAAAAAAACGATGGAGCCCTCGAGATGTTTTTCATTTGGATGAATAATAAATTAAAAAATAAACAATATAAAGCATACAAAAGAAAACGAAATAGATCTAAATGGATGTGATGTAGATAAACAAAAAACAAAAAACATCAAAAACATATGAAAAGCAAAAGAGAAAAATAGAAGAAGCCATCACATACATAGCTAATTCACCGAGGAATTTCACTGGTATGTTCAAAAATGTAGAGCAAATGAAAAATAGAAAAAAGGGATCTAAGAAGAGGAGAGGGTGGTGACTTTTCTGATGTTGACAAATAAAGGTTTAGGTGTGTATAAATAGGAGAAAAATGTTAGATAGGATTTTCATTCAAAAAAGAATTGTTCACCGTGGAACCAGCTGGTAGAGGAGGTGGACTAGCTTTGTTTTATTCTGACATTTCGAAGTTTCGATTCTGTTCTCGAATGATCGTATGATTGACATTGAGGCTACTATAGAAGGACACAAGGTTTATATAACCTTTGTGTATGGAGATCTGATAGTTGAATGCCGTTAAAATGTATGGGAAAGACTGACACAAATGGGTATACAACGTGATGGGGCTTATATTATGATAGGAGACTTTAACGAAATAGTGAGCAACAAAGAAAAGACAGGGGGTCGGATACGCCCATAGTCTTCCTTTATCCCATTCAAAACAATGATTGCTAATTATGGTATGCTTGACTTCCCTTTTAAGGGTAACTCGTTCTCATGGGCTTGAAGAAGACGTAATGGAAGGATCCAATGTAGGCTCGATAGAGCAATGAGGAATGAGGAATTGAACCACATTTTTTCCAAACGGATGTGGAGTATCTTCAACGATAGAGTTCAGATCATAGACCGATTATGACCAGATTTAGAACCCATGAACCACGGTGGAGAAAAGGGTTCAAATTTGATAAAAGGTGGTTATCGAAGGCTAGCTTTGCTGACTCAGTTAAAGCAGGATGGGGAACCTCTGAATTTTTGGACCCCCACGATTTGGTGGATAAAATAGGAGAATACAGGAAGGCGATATCCAGATGGAAGAGGTCAAATCTCTCAAATAATGAGAAGTTAATCGTTAGCCTAAAGGAAAAACTGGAAGAGGCACAAGGAAACAATATTTTGTCTTCTGAGGAAGAATTGGAATTGAAATGGAAGTTGTGTGCAGTATATAGAGATGAGGAGATATTCTGGACACAAAAAAGCAGAGCTACATACCATAGAGAAGGTGATCGCAACACAAAATAATTCCAAGCTATAATAAAACAAAGAAGAGAGAGAAACCACATTATTAAATTAAAAGACGTGCAAGAGCGATGGGCGGAGACTGAAGAAGGGACCCTCTGAATATTTTTTGAGTCTCTCCGGTATATTACCGCGGAAGTGAGAGATGAAATGAACCAGATGTTGATAAGGCCACCAACGGATGGAGAGATCAAGGCAAAAATCTTTGCGATCAATCCCGATAAAGCCTCATGACTAGATGAAATGACAATCATGTTTCATAACTCTTCTGGAATACTATTGGAAAAGACTTGATTAAAACAGTAAAGCTCTTCTTCGAATTGTGTGATTTCGATGAGAGGATAAATGAAACAAATATTTGTCTCATCCCAAAAGTAGGAAAACCATAAAATATGGCGGAGTTCCGTCCGATCAGCCTATGTAATGTGAGCTACAAAATAATTTCCAAGATACTAGCGAGTCCACTGAAGAAGATTCTCCCGAATCTGATTTCAGAGACCCAATCGAACTTTTTGGCTCGAACACTGATTAAAGATAACATACTTGTATCGAAGTACATGGAAATAAAAACAGATATGAGTTAGGCATACGGCATTGTAGAATGAAATTTTTTGGAAGTGTTGATGCGCAAAATGGGCTTCGATGAAAGGTGGATTGGTTGGATAATGCGGTGTATTTCGACTGTATCTTATAAAGTTCTAATTAACGGTGAAGCAAAAGAAAAGATTATCCCAACAAGAGGTCTAAGGCAGGGTGACCTGCTATCTCACTTCTTATTCACAAAAGTTGACCGGCATGAAGATAGCACAAGCATGCCCACCAGTCTCACATCTTGTTTTCGCGGATGGTAGCATGTTCTTCTGCAGGGCAGACCGGAGTCAATGCGAAGAGTTGATGTGAATCATTGACCCTTACGGTTAGGCCTCAGGACAACAACTGAATAAATAAAAAAGTTCAGTTATGTTCGGTTCTAAGGTCGTGGCGTTCACTATAACAGATCTGAAAATACTACTTTCATTTCAAAGAGACGGTGGCATGGGAATGTACTTAGGAATGGCGGAAAAGATATGTGGATCAAAAAACAAGTTTTCTCTTTTGTCCAAGATCGACTTAATGGGAGGATAAAATCATGGTCTGGGAAACTATTATCGAAGGGAGAGGGGAGAGAGGTTCAAATTAAAGCAGTGGTGCAAGCTGTTCTGTCCTATGTGATGTCATGCTATTTCTTACCAAAGGACATAACCAAGAAACTCTTGAGTGCTGTAGTCCGCTTCAGGTGGAGTACGAGAGAAAATAATAGAGGTCTACACTAGGTGGCGTGGGACAAGATATGCCTACCACTGGATAAAGGAGGCTTGGGCTTCAGAGATTTTGGGGATGTTAACGTAGCCTTACTAGCAAAAAAGATGTGGAGACTACTTATTTATCCGGACTCGCTTATGGCAAGAGTAATGAAAGGAAGATACTACCGTCACTCTAACCCAATGTTAGTTAATAAACCAAACAATCCCTATTTTGGTCGGAGAAGCATCTTGGCATCCAAACCAATTATTGAGGCAGGCCTGAGAAAAATTATAGGCAATAGAGAAGCGACTAATGTTTGGGAGGACGGCTGGCTGCCGACTTCTCCAGCAAGAGCTCCTCAAAGCAAAGTACCCCAACGTGACGAAGACCTCCGCGTTCACCATCTCTTTGATTCTGGAACATAAGAATGGAACCTAACCTTCCTACGAGACATTATAGTCGAAGAAGACATCCCACATATATTATTCTTTAGGCCAAGTAAAACCATTAGGAAAGACAGCTTTAGTTGGGACCGCACAACATCGGGCCATTATACCGTAAAAGCTGGATATTAGATTGCCAATGAGCAGAGTTTGGCCAAGGACCTACGACCAGTATTGGAGCCAAGCTCGGCGGGTCTGAGAAAACAGGTCTGGAAAGTAAAGAGTGAAAAACACAAACATAAAAATAAATAGCTCACAGAGCTTTATTGTGCAATAAATGAATTGAAATAAAAACTATTTAGGTTTGTCTTCAAGTAAATGTCGATTGATTTTTGATATATTATGGGTTTATAACCATGATATGTGTCATGTATATATAGTCTTGTTGGTGTTCTTGAAGTCTTTTTAGTTTTGTAGGTTCAAGTACGTTTGGAGAACTGGTGATTTTGGGAGCTTTTGAAGATAAGCCAGATCATATGCTGAATTTCACGATTCAGAACCCACATGCAGACTTGGTGTCGGTGGACACCATCTTTGGTGTTGGTCGACACTCATTTAAACAGAGTTTCTCACAAGCATTAGAGAGATCTTTAGGAGATTTACACTATGCCCCCAAAAGGTTTCCTAATATACAAAAGAAACCCTACCGTGTTTTAAAATTAGAATGAAGTTTTACAGCCGCGATGTTTAGGCTACGCTTAATTATATTTAATTTTTGAGAGATTTCTAGAGAGCTTTTGGGAGACAAATCTGATATATAATAGAGAATATTTCGAACCCACTTTTCTTCTCTATGTATTTTTCATATGCAAACTTTTCATTCCTGATTTTTGTTCCATTGATTATGTCTGAGTAATTTGCTTAGGTTTAGGGTTTCTCACAAGTGATTTCATAGATTGTTAGGTTGATTGGTTAGATAATGATTCATAACTTCTAGTTATTCATCTTTTATTGTTCTTATTTCTTGATCTGGATTGACCACCTAGATTTATGATCATATGTTGATTCTCGCAAAGAAAGTTAGATAATTAGCTAGAAAGAACCTTAGGTGAGCAAATCAACTATTCACAACGAATTTGGTTTACAAAATTTGAGAACAAATCAATCATGATATAAATGCATGTTTCATAACATGAAGTTGCAAAGAAATTTGGATTTATGGGTTGTTAGACATAGTTTATGCAGCGAAAGCTGATTGACTTTATCAACGTGTTCGAGTTCCATAATGCATTTGAATCCTTACTAACAGGTTGACATGATAATTTTGTTTTTTTAGAATTCTCTTAGCCTACCGTTTCTCCCATCTGTTATGATGCGGACATCAAACCAAAAGATGAAGTCCACGAGTCTAATATGGATCAGACACTCCCCAAGGCACCTTTGAATGTCTTTACCAGCCTACAAGAGGCCATATTAGTGAAGACCCAATGAAGACAAGCCCAAGACCCAACTTGTCTTTTATGGACCCGAAAGGAACCGAGTCACAACGGTTCCTTACAATATTGGTTGGCCACGACTTGGAGAGCTTCTACACCATCAAGAGACTCTCAAGGATGCATCATTACATACCCAAGCTGTCCAGATACAAAGAACCTCTCACATGTGCTCATTTGGCCTAAATCGAGCATTAAAGACCAAATCAATCAAGCCTTTGATTGATTTTTTTATTTATGTTAATTTATTTTCAGTTATGTTGATTTATTTTCTTATTTATTGTGTTAGATCAAATGTGTATGAGCCTATAAAATCTCATCTCATTTCATTGTAAAAACACAACTTTTGATCATGAAAAAAATCGTTTGTTTTGTTTACGAAACCTTTTGACTCTTGATTTCGCGAGTTAGTCCGAATCATTGAGTGTTCTTAGAAGTATCAACAAGCTTTCACACTTGTTGTGGTTCTAATCAATCCATCCTCGCTTCCATCCTATCTCGAGTTAGTTAGAGAGGTCCTTAGACCAGCTAGCGGCTCACTCCTATTTTGGCTCAAGACTTTTAGCTAAGCTCGTATCATTTTGGTATCAGAGCTTTAAAAGTCCTGGATCAAACTAGGTTGTTTGATTTTATTACTTTTGTTGTTTCCGTTTTATTTTTTGTAATTTTTTCCTTTACATTAGAAAAACGAAAAAAAACAATCCTTATAGTTCTCTTCTTTTTTGCTCAAATCCTTGTGTATTTTTTTCTCTTCGTATCATTTATACCATTGAGTAATGAATAACAATAAAGGAGATGTGGCTGCCTTTTGGGAATTGATCTCAAGTATCCAAGATAAAATAAAAACCTTGGATAAACACCTCACACGCATAGAAGAAAGGAGGGGCATAAGGGTTGAAAGTATTACGAAACCTCCAACAAAATCAGTGGCTCCCAACATAATTACTAAGAATGAAGATTTGAGGACAAATCATTTTGAAGAAGGACAGTATGATGAGGTCATCAAATCAGTATCTGAACCAGAGTTCAATCAAACTCACTACTCAATCCACATGGAACCGAGTGGACAAGTTTTGAGGACAAAACTTCCTCAAGACGGAAGGTATGATGCTGACATCAAACCAAAAGATGAATTCCACGAGTCTAATATGGATCAGCCACTCCCCAAGGCACCTTTGAATGTCTTTACCAGCCTATCAAGAGGCCATATTAGTGAAGACCCAATGAAGACAAGCCCAAGAACCCAACTTGTCTTTTATGGACCCAAAAGGAACCAAGTCACAATGGTTCCTTACAATATTGGTTGGCCACGACTTGGAGAGTTTCTACACCTTCAAGAGACTCTCAAGGATGCATCATTACATGCCCAAGCTGTCCAGATACAAAGAACCTCTCACATGTTCTCATTTGGCCTAAATCGAGCATTAAAGACCAAATCAATCAAGCCTTTGATTGATTTTTTTATTTATGTTAATTTATTTTCAATTATGTTGATTTATTTTCTTATTTATTGTGTTAGATCAAATGTTTATGAGCCTATAAAATCTCATCTCATTTCATTGTAAAAACACAACTTTTGATCATGAATAAAATCGTTTGTTTTGTTTACGAAACCTCTTAACTCTTGATTTCGTGAGTTAGTCCGAATCATTGAGTGTTCTTAGAAGTATCAACAAGCTTTCACACTTGTTGTGGTTCCAATCAATCCATCCTCGCTTCCATCCTATCTCGAGTTAGTTAGAGAGGTCCTTAGACCAGCTAACGGCTCACCCCTATTTTGGCTCAAGACTTTTAGCCAAGCTCGTATAATGTTATATACACTTGTTTACTATGCGTGTTTTCTTTTACATTCGATTTTCCTAGCTTAATTCGAACTAACTGACATAATCTTGAGTCTATGTGGGATTGATAACCCTTTATACTGCTTCTGTTTTTCTTGTGCACTTGCAAGATAAGTCTAGGGTAAAACTTAGAGCACAAAAATATTTTGGCTCCTTTCTCGGAGACTCTTTTATGTTACCCATAAATCTTAGTAGTAAAGTTTAGACTAAGCATTTTTTTGTTACTCACACCTTTCTTTCTCTTTTATTCTCTTTGCATTTCAGGTGAATTGAGAATACTTAATCGCATAACCATGAGCAACAAGGACCAACAACTAGCCTATCTCAGCAATTAGAAGCCAGCAGAGTCAGAGCGCACAAACAGGAAAGCCATGAAGCCAGCAAAGATGATGAATCCAATGATTAAGGGTTGAGGACTTGGTGATCATCACAAAGTACAACATAGAGTCTCCAAGATTTTTAACCATCTGCGAAGAGACCAAAAATGCATTCCTTAACAACTTTTATGATGATGCTAGGTCTGAGGAGCTAAGGAAAAATATCTCTACATCTAAGAAATTTCCAAAAGAAGCTTTTAAATTTGCTTGGACCAAGACTTATTAGAGAGATTGCCCACACCATGGGTCAGGTGCTGGGAACCTTCTTTAGAGGTTTTGGGGGGGGGGGGGGGGGGGGAGATATCAAATGCTTTGAATGCAACAAGCAATGGGAACTTCAATACAATGTATCTAGAAGATGTTTATGTCTTGATTGAGAAGAAGCAAGATTGAAGCATTGATGTAAGTGATATTGCTGCTGTGAATGCTAAGTTAGATTCATTACATTCTTCTCTTGGGTAAGAATTTTGTCAGATTTTCTCCAGAGTTTGAGACATTTAAGAAGGATATGTGAACTACTTTAGTGGAGATGGATATCAGAATGATAAGTACCCATTTCAGCAAAAGAACAGAGGTGCTTTCACAAGCAGTTTACACTCCTCCGGGTTCACTTCTAAGCCAACTTACCATAAGTCATTTCATAGAAGGCAATATGATAACTCTTCTTAACAATCACCAAATCCACCATGACCAATAATGAAGTCAAATCAATGCAGATTCTGGAAGGACAACAAAACATCAATGTGGAATTCAATGGAAAAATGGATTCCATTTATCAGGATCTCATTTGGAAATTGGAGACCCTCACAAATCGGGTTAACATATTGAATATTGGGTTCATTCACAAAAGGAATATGTTAAAGCAGTGCTTGTAGAAAGTAAGTATGAGCTAGAACATGTGAAATAAGTTTGCACAAAGGACGAGAAATTCTTGGAACTTGAAAATTTCAGTGATTTTGGAGCTCCAAATAAGGTTTCTATCGACAATCATGATCTGTGTCGGTCGACACCCATGAAAAATCACAAAATTTCTAGTTCTGATGGACCAAAATTGAGCTCAATGGACACATAATCAAAGGAGAAATTGTTGTGGGTCGACACCAAGACATATTCTCTAGATTTGTAGTTTTGAAAGACTGAAATCGACCACGGTCGACATTATTTTGTACACAAAATTGTCCAAATTGTTGTGATCAACACTAACTAGGGACAAAACCTTTTTTGCCTATTGTAGAGCCAGTGTCGATCAAAACAGATCTAGTGTCGCTTGACACAACCCATAACCCCGAACTTGGGAGAAATAGGCTACATAACATGTCTATTAAGACCAAGGTATTATATCTGTCTCCCAAGAAGTCTAAATAGGAGCTTGGCGATGCTAGATGAAAATAAATGATGGATACACTAATAGTTGAGATTCCATTAGTTGATGATGTGAGGATTACTTCTTGTCTAAGACGATATGTGAAGAATGTGGTATCGAAGGATGTGGGCCTTAAGGAAGGGGGAATTATGCTATCTGAACATGTCAGTGCATCATTGTAGAACAAGATCCCAGAGAAACTTTCAGATCCATGTGGTTTTGGGCTAGATTGCTCCATTTTCTCAAATAGTTTCAAGCATTCTCTATGTGATCTTGGGTATATAATGAATATGATGCCATACTCTGTGGTTGAAAGATTGGGAATGACGGGCTTCAAAGCGATTAACGTCTTCTTGATTCTAGTTGATCGTTCGAAATGAATTCTAGAATGAGTTCTTAAGTAAGTTCCCATAAGGATGGTGATTTCTTGATTCCCACAGACTTTGTAGTGCTGTTTTGGCCTATATTAAAAGGTATGTATGGGTTTTCTAACATGTTTAGATAACATTCTATGAGATGGCTGCAAGTTTTTGTTATTTTCAAAGGGAACATGTGTACACAAGATGCTCAATGAAATTCCAAACAAACTTGTGGGACAGTATTGAAGATCAAACAAAGGCCCACCTTTATAATCCATTAGGTTTTCTAAACTTGGGTATTTATATTGTTATTTTCTTTGATGAAAAAGCCTTGATCCTTTGAGCATTCTCTTTTCTTATCTCTCATATAATTGATGTGCTCTAAATTTCACCATATACTTATCGTGCAAGTGCACAAGAAATGCAGAATTAGTAGAAAGGATTATCGATCCCACAAATACAATAGATTATATGGTTCAAATTAAGCTAAGCAAATAGAATGTAAAATAAAACAAGTAGTAGTAAAAAAGTGTGTAAAACAAATGGGAGAATGCTAGGCTTAGAGAATTCTCAAGAAATCAGAATTATCAGGTCAACCAATTAATAAGGATCAAATGCAATGTTCTAACAACTTGAACACGATGATAAAGTCAATTTTCTTTGCAACTTCAAGTAACTAAACATGAATTTATATCAAGATTAATCTGTTCACAAATTTCTTTAACCAAATTTCTTTACAAATAGTTAATTTTATCACCTAAGGTTCTTTCTAACTATTTATCCAATTTCCGTTGCGAGAATCAACCTATGATCACAACTATAGGTGGCCAATCCAGATCAAGCAATAGTAACAATCTAATATGAAAAAAACTAAAAGTTATAAATCCTTACCTATCAAATTATTTAAACATAATCAATGGAACTAAAATCATGAATGAATAAGTTTTCATATGAGAAATCAATAGACAAACAAAGAGAGTTCGAAATCTTCTCTATGAAGTATCATATTTGTCTCCCAAAAGATCTTTGGAAATATCTCTAAGAAATCTCAAAGTAAAATAAAGCATAGCTTAAACAAAGTGGCTGTAAAACCTAATTATAATCTTAAAACATGATTAGGTTTCTTTTGTAAATTAGGAAAACTTTTGGGCTATAGTGTAAATATCCAAAGATCTCTTTAATGCTAGTGAGAAACTCTGGTCGTGATGAGTGCCGACCAACACCAAATATGGTGTTCGATCGACACCAAATATGCATGTGGGTCCTGACTCGTGAATTATGTATATGATCCGGCTTATCTCTAAGATCTCCCAAAACCTCCAATTAAGCTCCAAACTTAGTTGAACCTACAAAAACATAAATAATACTACATATACATGATATATATATGGTCAAAAACTCATAAAACATGATATATGAACTATCCTAAACTTAACTTTTGCTTGCCTCATGCAAAGAAAAAACCAAGTCATGAAAGGAAAACTTTGAACTCTTTTTGTAATAAGAACACCACCTAAGCATTCATTATAGTAAGCCACATAAAAGAAAACCTGACAGAATCGAGACAACCATGCACTTCTTCTAGAGTTAGCAATTGTCCCAAACAAACTCCATAATATAAATGAGAAATCCAAATTCACCATGTTTACCTCTTTAAGTTTAAGTGCAATATTATCGAGGGAATATCGATCAAAGGACACATGAACTCTTACTCAATCAGAACCTGGTCACACAGAATGTCTTACTTCTGGTTTCTTTCATCTCCCTTCTCTCAGTTTAGCAACCAATTTTTCCTTACTTACCTAGGATATCATTTTATTTATTTTTATATCAATTGCTCTTCCCTTATTATGGAATTTTTTAGACAGGTTAGATCATCATTTTGGAGATAGAAGTTTTATCAAATATATCAAGCTCTCTACCTATGTTCTTTTATGTTCTTATGTTTTTTTTTCACTTTGAATGGAAGAGAGATCGAAAAAATTCTCACAAGGACAAGTATTTTCAAGACTGAAAGAGGAGTCTTATCCAATGTATTTCCCAGCCCCAAAACTGAACATCTTCTTCTTCAAACCAAAGAGATCGAGAATCCAAAAAAGCATTTGATATATTTAGGTTGACATCTATGAATATTATGTCCAATTAACACCATCCTCTTCTTCATATCAAACATGTTGAGAATCTTCTGAAGCAGTTCGGTTTATTTAGAACAAGGTTTCTGGAAATGGGTTTAGAGAATGATATTGAAGTTGATGACAAGTTGAGTTGAAGCTATATAAGGTAAAATCATGAAACCGACTAAAGCTCTGATATCATGCTAGCGATATCAAAACCAAGATACATTAGAAATCATAAGAGCCTAATGAAATATAAAAACTTAAGCAAAAAAATGAAATAAATTATAGAGATTTCAGGAAAACAATTACTAGTATACTGGAAGCGGGATTCTGACAACAATACAAACCTTGATTTGTGAGTGGCCTTGCTTATGATTGGGCTGCTTCCTTCCAGGTGGGACTCGCCTCCGACAAGGCGGAACCACTGGGCGCTGATCCTTGTAGTACAATCTTTAATCTGAGAGCCAATCACTGTGACCGAGTGTATGCACCTTTCTTCCTAGGTCACATTTTTCTCGATGTATGGCGACTATGTGTTCTAAAATTTGTCTTTTTACGTCAAGATAGGCTACGAGAAGATTCTTCTTAGGAACCACATGGAAACCGATAAGCAAAATTTGGGCTCCCTCCGAATTTTTGATACACTTGGATAATCTTTAAGGGCTAACAGTAAATGATGAGGACAAACACCAGAGCATCAGGTCTGATCTGATAGATAACCTGGTGGAGAACATTTGGTAAGTGAACAATCTTCAGATTGATAAGGACGAGATGCGGATGAAATAATCTAAACATCGAACGCTGATCCAAGATCTTGAATTCAGGGTCAGACGAGAGCGATAAGGGGACTCTTCCTCTATATGGAACTATTCCTCTGATCTCCAAGGGTTCTGGTGGTGATTTTGGATGCTGAAGGGCTAAGACTGTCCAAGGTGTACCTTTAGCCGCTTCTGAAATAGGTACCCCACGTGAAAGTTGTTATGATTCACGTCAGGATCTAAAGGTATTCTGGCTGGCATGATGGAACAAAAATCTGATGTCTTGTCGTCTTCCAACTTCTGTGAGAGTACTATCTTGTTGGATATGGGTTTAGTACCCATCCGTAAGTCCACCAAAATCTGCTCAACCCATCTCTCATGCTCGGACAAAAAACTGAAGCATGTTAAGAAGTCAACTGCCCAAGAGAAAGTTTGACCAGTGTACTATGAATAGAGCATTTACTGTTCATAATGCACCAACTTGTATTCTGCAAGCTCTAAGCTACTTCGATAAAGTGAAGAGCCTTAGTAACTTTTAGAGAGCTCGTCAACTAACGACCTCTTTCTTTGTCCATCCTGTTCATTTAGGCCTAATTATAAATACAATGAGTTCTCGATCCCATATTTTATTTCTTTCTACTTGTTTGTTTAGACAATTATCACCCCCATCGTTGACGCTCTCAGACTTAGTAAAAATCCCGCAACAACAATTGATGTTGTTTGTGGGGATAAGAGACTTCTCTTCACTTTAGACGAGGTGGATAATGATAGGAACATCCTCGCTTCTTCCAAGCTTGTCTCTTCCAAACTCGTCTCTGTCGAGCTTGACTACCGAGCCGACGACAACGCTGTAGCCAAACTCCCCAAGCTTCATCTATCAACGGCCCAACCGGTCAAACTCAGATAAACAGAATGATCATGGGAGGATTCCTGACTTGCAACTAATCGGTGCAATCGATAAAAGAGTACAGACGAATGTCGGACACATACGAACGGTGGAATCAGAACATCAACAACGAGCTCAGAATCAACAACAAGATATCGTTCACCGAAGACGACGAGGAATGATTATACAAGCCGCACAATGACCCGCTGATCGTCGAGTTACGAATAAGTGATTCCGGATGACCATGGTCTTGGTCGACACTAGAAGCGCGACCGACCTTATATACAAAGATATCCTACAATGAATATAACTAAATGATTACAAAATAAAGCGCTCAGAAAGACCCCTAACTATTTTATTTGTGTCTCAACTAGAACTATTGGTATGATCAAATTGCCAGTCCGCGAAGGCAACACGACGAGGATAATCAAGTTCGTCATCGTCACCCAACCAGCAATCTACAATGCCATCTGGGGAATGCCCTGGATCCACGAAATGAAGGCAGTTCCGTCAACGTACTACCAATGTATCAAGTTCCCAACTCTGGACATAGTCTTTACGCTCCGAGGGAGCCCAGAAGTCTCAAAAACATGTTGATACAGTCACACGAATAGAGTTACCAGTACAGGTTGGTTCCGAACGTGATACGGTCACACATGTTAACATCGATCTCAGCGACCCAGAGCGATGCTTCGAAATAGGCGCGGAGTTGAGGGAGGATCTGAATGACCAGTTCATCGAATTTCTCTGAAAAATGCCTTAACCTTAGCTTGGTCAACTAGCGACATGACGGGTATTGATCATACGGTCCCTTGCCACGAACTCCATGTCGACCCGGTATCCAAACCCATCAAGCAGGAAAGAAGGAAGTTCGGTCGTGAGCGCGCCAAAGCAGTCAATGATGAGGTAGAGAGGCTGTTCGGGTGGGTTTGATAACCAAAGTGAAGTATCCATACTGTCTCGCAAACCCGGTGGTCGTTAAGAAGAAGAACGAAAAGTGGAAAATGTGCACCGATTTCAACGCCCTAAACAAAGCTTGTCCGTAAGATAGTTTCTTGCTGCCTCACATCGACACGCTGCTTTCATTCGTCGACGTGTGTTTGCTAGATACAATCAGATAATGATGCACCCAGCCGATCGTGAGAAGACCTCATTCATTACTGATGGAGGAATGTATTGCTACAAGGTAATGCTCTTTGGTCTTAAAATGCCGGGGCGACGTATCAAAGGCTAGTTAAAAGATGTTTGCCGATCAATTTGGGAGAACAAAGGAAGTATACATAGACAATATGATGGTGAAATCAGCATCAGTGGATGACCACATTGCTCATCTAACTACCTGCTTCGAAAGTTTTAATAAGTATGGAATGAAACTTAACTCGGCCAAGTGTACATTTTCTATCACTTTGGGGGAATTCCTTGGGTACATTGTTAGAAAGAGAGGAATTGAAGCGAACCAACAAAAGAACGCGACAGTCACCAAGATTCCATCACCAAAAAACACCTGCAAAGTCTGAAGGCTCATATGACGAATCTCCGCCTTGAGTCGTTTCATTTCAAGATTGCCGGAAAAATGCCTGCATTTCTACCAACTTCTCCGAGGAAACAAGCAATTCGAAGGGGACGTCAAGTGTGAAGACGCCTTCCGACAGCTAAAGAAATACCTATCAAAACCTCCAATCCTACGAAAACTGGAGGAGGGAAAAACCTTGTATCTCTACATACACTACAAGAAATCTGAGTATTGACAACAGATCACGATAGCACGAATTCACAAACTGCTATTAAAAGTGGCAAGTTAAGATATGAACTTTATTATAGCATTCAATCAGCGCTATGTACGTTTTTTTATGGATTTTTACTAAGCGGGAAGACAAAATCCCAATTTTTATCCTTGTAAAACTTATGTCCGCCAAAAATTTTGTGAAAAAATTACTTTAACACCAAAATAAAAAGTTTTGGTGGAAATTTTATATTAAGTTTTTTGTACATTGAGAAACTCACAATCCCACACAAAAAATCTCCCTGACACTTTCTTCTTCTCAAGCTTTTCTCTTCGTCGATTGATCTGAGCTTCGATTTTCTCATAAGCTCCTTGAAGTCTCTCAAAGAGGTCAGGATTCTTCTCTGTCAATCTTCTCCAATTAGCGCTTCCGCCAGGTTTCCTCAGCTTCCCTTTCATTTTCGTGTTTGATCAAATCAAATCAATTCTGTGAGCTTACGCGGACTCACGATTTCGCTTTCCCTTCTACTCTTCTTCACTGCCGCCAGAGTCTCCAATCGACCAGTCTTCATCGGAGACCAAACCGAAGCTGATGAGCCCAAAGGACCTGGTTTCGATCCTGAGTTCTTGGAAAGAGGCGCTAAAGCTCTTCGAGAAATCAACAGTTCTCCTCATTCAAAATAGGTGATGAATCTCCCCCGTCGCTTGTTTTTGGAGCTAGAAATTCCTAAAATATTTGAAGAACTTAAATTATGTATGTTCGTTGAGAGGATATTCTTGATCTATATGAGTCTGATATGAGAGAGGAGTCGTTTTCTTTGCTGTGTTGGGACGTTGCTTACATGCCTTTATGTTCACCAGGTGTTTGATCTTATGAGAAAGCAGGAGAAAAATCGGTTGGCTGAACTAGCGGCTGATAAATCACATAATGATGCTATTCAAGCACACAAGGACATCGTGAGTAACTTGTTCCTCCTTGCTGCAACATTTAAAAATGGCAGATTCGTTGGGGTTATTTTGATATAATGTTTGTTTCTGCTTCTAGTCTTTAAGATTTGTGGATGTGTTTCTTTCATTCGTTATGATATTGATATGTTGTAATGGCAGAGAGAGAGAGAGAGTTATCATCTTCTTCTTTAGCTGCTACTGGCGAGATTATTGAGATAGATGCTATACCCGTTGTTGAGAAATATCATAAAGTGTTTTTCCACTGTTAGCTATATCTTTCAAGTTCATTCTTTATGCTTATGCACATCTGCTAGATCATGTTAACCATTCCATTTGCAATAACAAAAGAAAGGGCCCTCAAAAGGAAATTGAAGCAAGAGATGGTCTCTAGTGTCATTTTCTCCCGTCCTATCTGCAGTTCCCATTCTTGTTGAAACCGCATGACCAGTCATGTTTTTGCAGAAAAACACAAAGAATAAAACTTTTATAATCTTTTCTTTGTTTATCAGTATATAATTAACAGACCAAAAACATTACATGGGTTTGTTTTAGATACTCAGCTGATGTTGAGCCCAAGAAGAAGCTAAAGCACATTGTCATGCCAACGACGAGGTTATTCTAAACAACAAAGAACAATTCATATTGTGTTCTCCTTTGGTAACTTTTCCCAAATGATTGTCCTTGGTTGGTATCTAGGGATCAGAGGTTTGAGAGGGTGACTAAAAATCTAAAAGTGGCAAGAGTGTTCAACTCATTGGTAGAGGAAATGAAAGAAATGGGGATCGCATCTGTCGATGACTCGGAATATACAGAAGTGATGGCTCCAGTTGCACACAAAGACCGAAGCCCGGTTCTACTCCTTATGGGTGGTGGTATGGGTGCAGGAAAGAGCAATGTGCTTAAAGACATTCTCAAAGAACAAGTAAAGATTCAATGTAATTTAACTTAATCTATATCAGCATTGCTTGATTTTCTTACGCATTTACCTATAACATGCTTGTGTGCTTTGGATCAGACCATTTTGGGCAGGAGCAGATGTTGTGGTTCTCGAAGCCGATGCTTTCAAAGAATCTGATGTGATATACAAAGTTTTAAGCTCCATGGTCGCTAGTGTCATTTTTGCTACTTACACCTTTGGTGAAGTCATATTTAATTGTGTTGCTTCCTTTAGCATGAGGAAACTCATCATTCAATTCTTTTCTTGATCAGAAATACAGATTCAGTTGATGAGGAAGGAACAGAACAACAAAGTGCCTCATTGGTGGGTGCAAATGAGAGCTCTGAAGATAACAAAGTGCATGAAACAGAAAAACACAACATCGTTTGGTCTATTTTTGGATGTCGGTGGAGAGACCAAGCTTTTGATTAGAGAGAGGGTTTAGAACTTGAGAGCAGGATGGTTTTTCTTTTGTTCTATGATGATGACTGTACTACAAGAAAAATGCTTATTCATTATCACATCATCAATGAAACCATAAACACAAACCTAAACTCTAAGTTCCTAACCCATTTCTAAATCAAAAACTTAATTATCAAACTCTAACGTAAACTCTAACCCTATACCCCAAACTTCAACTCTAATATTAGAAATATTTATGAAATAAATAAAAAGTGAACAAACAAAATTTTCAATTTAGTTTTAAGGTACATATATAAAATATAATTTTAACTCTATACCCTAAACACAAACCTAAATTTCTAAACCCCTAATAATAAACATTAAAAATTTAAACATCAAATAATATAATAAAAATTTAACACTTTTAAAAGTCAAATAATTTTTTTAACTTTAACTCAATAACCTAAATACAACCATAAACCCTAAACTTCAGAACCCTTTATAATAAACATAAATATTTTTATTTGTCATTTAAAATTAAAAATACAATAAAATTATTGTTTTACTCTAAATAGAGTTCGAATCTTTAATTAGTTAGTCTTAGATTAGTTTAGGATGTATGGTTTGAGTTTTTGATTAGTTTAGGGTATAGGGTTTGGATTTTAGGGTATAATATTTTAAAACATTAACCTAAAGCCTTAAACATAAAATTTGTAACCTTTAAAAGTATAATTGCATAAGATTTACACCACAAACATAAATCTTAAGGATCTAAACCTATATTTCTAACTCTTAATAATAAGTACTAAATTTCTAATTGTGTATTATTAAACATAAACATCATATAATATACAAAAACAAATTAAACATATATAAAAATTCAAGTATAATCAATTTTTCTTCATAAATTCTAAAACTTTAGCTCTATACCCTAAACACAACCCTAAACACTAAACTTTTAAACCTCCAATAATAAACATTAAAAAATTAAAACATCAAATAAATAATTATGTTTTAGAGCCAATTTCAGTTAAATTTTTTTGTTTTGGAGCCAAATTTTTGGTTTAGTCCAGCAAAATTTTTGCCTTCTTCAAACCCCTAATTTCCTAAAAATGTTCTAAGTGTCGACAGGAGACCATTTCTACCTGTTTCTTCTTCCTGGCGATCTCTTCCTTATCATTCTCTGTCAATATTTGAGAAATCAAACACAAATCGCAAGCTCTCGATTCAATGTTTTCACTACCTCTCGCTATGTCTTCACTAGTCCTCTATCATTATTTCTCAAAATCAAAGACAAATTTCCCACAAACCCTAAATCAATCTCTCCAATGACAGGCAAAATATGAAGGAAACCAAGAGTTTCGCCTGTTGCTGGAGGAAGACGAAGAGGTCAATGGCGAGGTGGTCGGTCAAACCCTTATGCTAATTTGGAAGGTTTGTATCTACTCTTTTCACTCTTTCTCAGTTACTTGGTCTTAGGTCTCGAGTTTTACCCTATACTAACTGCAAGTGCACAGTATATCAATTGTAGTACTTAGGGATCGAATCCACGAGGACTCTAGGCAACGATAGAATCAAGAACTTAAAGAGATTAAAACTAGGAGAAAACAAGAAGCAAATTGTATTGATTTAATTAAAAAGCAAGCGAGAAAGTAAACATGTAGCAGATTGTTGTTTGAAAGCAATAAACTAAGGGCGCTAAGTCTAGGGCGTTCTCAGGAAACCAGACAAACAGATAAATCAATCAGTCATGATCTAATTAAACTCAGTTCTAGAACTCAAAACACATATATAGAATTAACCAAATTCCTTTGCGAGAATTCTCTAAGTCTAAGTGCAGCAATCCAAATTCCTTTGCAATTACTAACAGATTAAACCAGCTTTAATTCCAAGTTTGATATGTTCACAATCTAATTAAACCAAATTCCTTTGCGAGTATTTAAATTGCTCAACCTAAATAGTTCAGATTCTAAACCACACTGTCGTGTCGTATTTAGCAACCTAAGATCTAGATTCTAATTGATCAGGTTAGAACTAGCATTAAACACAATTTAGTTTGAAGAACATCTATTGATGTGAATCCTTAACTGAATTAATTATATCTAGCAAGTCATGAAATCCCTATGAGAAACCCTAAACCTAACTATGAAACTACTCAGACATAGATAATGTAAACATAATCAATGAATTAATATAAATCATAAAAGAGATTAGAATATAAAAGGGGTTCGAAAACTTCTCCAAAACGAATGTAGTACAGGATCAGATCAGCCCCAAAAGCTCTAAAAACTCTCTGCTCTAAGTTATGATAGTGTAATTAAAACTGAAGCTAAAAACCTAATTAAATAGCTAAAACATGACTTGGGGCTTCTGTGTAAATATCTGGAACTTCTGGCCATCTTTGCAATATTAGCATACTTCATTAAACCGCCGAGAGTCTGGCCCAACACGCTATGCATCGATCGATGCAGGTGTGCAACGATCGACGCAGTCATCAAATCTGGACAGTGAACGCAACCTCTCGAGTCAAATCTCCAAAGTGCTCTAATTAGCTCCATAATCTCCACTTTTGCTCCAAACGTACGTGTACCTAATAAAACCTGCAAAGGACTCTAAAAGAACACCAAAAGACACTAAAACAGACTTATATCATGGCATAAAACCGGTAAAAACAATGATATATCAACTCCCCCACACTTAGCCTTTGCTTGCCCTCAAGCAAAACAGAGAACTAAAATATGGTGAAGAGGTTTGAAAACTTTCAGAAACTCTTTTTGTCCTAGAAGCAACAACACTCAGATTCCCCTTAGTAAACCACTGAAAGAATCAACCACAAGATATCAAGACCAACATATACTTCCCCCACACTTAGCAACTGTCCTAAGTAAACTCCACAAATACATTCACGCATTCAAATTCTCCCTACTGACTTCTGCAAGTATTTAAGTGCGGTCTCACCTAAGGAGTATCGATCAAAGGCACATGGACTCTTACCTTGTCAGCTCTAGACCACCATACTATCTTTCTTTGGTCCCTTTCTTCTCTTTTCCCTTCCTTAGCATTCTGATTTTTCCCCATTGGGTATCATTTTTTTTATCAGTGCTCTTCCCGTTAAGGGGTGTACTTTGGACACATTCCATGGATGCACATGATATGATAGTTGTAGCTACCACTCTCAGAGACCACTTCGGAGTTACTAACTCATCCTCAGTTTATTATTACTATTTTTTTTTTTATGGAAGGGGAGAAGGAAACCAAATATGACAGGTTTACATGCTGTATCATAACTAACAAGGGAATCCGACACAAGGTATACCAAGCCCTTAGGTGAGAAAACTAAGTCAGTATTAAGGTGAAGTCAGTAAAAGGATCCTCTGATACCTGAAGTGATGTGGGTGTCCTCAGTAGGTTGATCTGTGATGGGGTTTTCTAATAGTCATAGATAGATCCTGCAACTTCATCCCAATGGTTACTTAAGTTCCTACAAGTGCTGTTAACTCCTCCAAAATTCATTGTTTCCTACTTAAACTGGTTTTGACTCAATAAAACAATTTTTTTTTGAAAAACGGACTGACTCTAAGAAAACAGAAAGATAAAGTCAGTAGCACCTCCCCCACACTTAAGACACACTGTCCCCAGTAGTGTCAAGCTAAGGATTGGTAAAAAGAAAACAAAAATGTTAATGGATGTGTTTGGTTCTGTCTGATTTTTACCTCTGTCGCACAGGAATCGATTGTTGCATAAATGCATCGACCGTTGCTAGGTGATTTTTCGTCGTGTGTCGATCGTTGCTCAGGACCGCAACGATCGCTGCCATGCGATTTCTTTCGTGTTGTGACGATCGACACACCTTGTGTCGATCGACGCACTGCGATTTTGGCCGAGACCTGCAGACAAAACTCACCAAAAACAGAAACAAAACGTAAAATCCTATAAAAACACCAAAAATCAAAATGCAAAAATGAAACAGTGGGTTGCCTCCCACTCAGCGCTTGTTTAAGGTCATTAGCTTGACCGGACGAACAAGAATCAGGCACCGTGAGATCCTGACAGAGACTTTGATTGTCTCTGTGCAAGTGTCCTCATCCAAGGCGGAGAGTAAGCTGTATCAGAATGAACTTGTCCAAGAAAAGAAGGAGTAAACTGCTCCCCAGGATCCAAAACCGTAGTGTGACTTGACTGCTCTTCATCTCCATCCATAATGGTGAAGGTCTGCCCATCAATCAGTGGCTTGCGCAGCTTGTCCATCTCAAATGCAGCGGCTCATCTCCCAGATGGAGATCTATCAGACTGTGTCTCACATCTATTACTGCTCCAGCTGTAGCCAGGAATGGTCTACCCAATATCAAGCATCATCCTGCTCATTGTGGTACGTAAGAACTAAGAAATCTGTTGGAACCAAGTAGTTTCCAACTCTCACTGGGATGTCCTCAAGAACTCCTTCCGGAATCCTTATCGACTGATCAGCTAGAACAAGAGAGGTCCTAGTGGGTCTAAAATCCATCATACCCTGCTTCTCTGCCACATAGTATGGCATAAGACTTCCAGCAGCTCCTAAATCACAAAGAGAGCGCTTAAAACCATCTTCGAAGATAGAAAAACTTAGCACAAAAATCCCAGGATCAGGTAGCTTCTTAGTAACCTTGGTCAATAGCACATCACTTATATGCTGAGGAACAACTATAACCCAATCCTTCAGCTCTTCATCCAAAGGCAGCATCTTACCCAAATATTTCTGCACACAAGGGTGATAATGTGGATCATTAGACGGTGGAATTTCTTCCAACTCTTCACCAATCTTCTCTAGCTCTTTAAGCTCATCAATCTCTTGTTGAATCACTTCAGATACCTTAGGATATAAGCGAATAGATTGTGCATAAATCTCCTGTTGGGTTATCTCAGACACCCCAGGGAATAAGCGGTTAAGCTCTGAATCTGCATCAATGTCATAAGAATCCTGTGAATCTGTCTGTCCACGCCTTGCAACGATCGACGCTAAGGGTGCATCGATCGATGCAGTCAAATTTTCACAGATTCTACCTGAGAGATTTTCCTCAAAATCCGAAATTTCACCTTCTTCTACCACTTCAGCTGTACTTAGCTCAAATCTTTCACCTAGATGTGATCCATCATCAACGTACACTGACCAGGCCTTAATATGGGTGTCTTCAACACCTTTTCCCTTGATAGAGTTTGAAATTTGGCTCATCTGAGTGACCAATTGCTTCACATGAGTGTTCAAAGACTCAAACTTCCCATTTAGATCCCCATAAACAGCATCCAACTTCTTGTTGCAGTCCACAGCAATCTTGGTCTGTCCTTCCAGCAGCTGTTCCAACATAGCCTCCCTCTTACTCTCATGAGTAGTAGCTACAGGAGGTGCTTGGTAAGAGGAGGATCCATATGTTTTCTGATTACCTTGCTGGAAAGGCTTCTGAAATCCATTAGTCTGTCCAAATCCAGAAGAGTTTTGGTTGCTGTTGAAAGCACTCTTCTGTCCTCCATTGAAGAACCTATTACCAGACTGATTACCAAACCTGTTTCCTTGGAAACCAGATCCTCCGATGTAATTCACATCCTCTTCCTGCTCTTCTTCTTCATCATTGATCATCTCAACCTCTTGAGCAAAGTGGACAGCTTTCTTCCCAGCTAGAAGATTGCAAACAATGTCCAACTTAGATCTAATATCAGCTATCTCAAAATTCTTCATCTTCCCACCGGACTTCTTCCTTCTCTCATCAGTGGTCTTGCAGCTATTACTGCTTACCAGATTGTCTATCAACTGCTTAGCTTGAGCAGGAGTCCTAGTGTTAAAGTTGGCATTGCTAGAATTGTCCAGCGCAGTCTGATATGGAAGATATATTCCTCTAAAGAAGATGCCTAAAAGTTTTACCTCAGTGAATCCATGGTGCGGGCAGTCACGTTGGTACTTCTTAAACCTCATACAGGCTGTCTTAAGAGGTTCTGTCGGACCTTGAGTAAAGGTGAGAATGTCCTGTCTGGACTGGTCTGAGCGGGCATCATCATAGAAATGACGCAAGAACTCACTCTTCAGGGCTGCCCAAGTAACAAACGTCCCAGATGGAAGTTGTTTCAGCCAGGCTGCAGCATCTCCAGCCAGAGAGTAGGGGAAAAGCTTGAGGAACAGATAGTCCTGGTTAACTCCATCGTACTTTATTCCAGTAACTATGCCCTCAAACTCATCTATGTGATCCATCGGCTGCTCACTTGGAGAGCCATGGAAGGCTTTCTGCCTCAGGAGAGAGTAGTAGACGGTTTTGATTTCAAAATCATTCCTCTCAAATTCAGGGAGTACAAGAGCTGACCGGTTAGCATGGAACTCATCCAGACGGTTATAGTCAGCTAAAGTCCTCTCATGGACAACCATCTGTCTACCTTGGGCCTGTCCTTGGCCTTGGTTCTGCTCCTGTTGCGGCTGTGGTTGCTCTGGAGGATCATGGATGACATTCCCTTCAGCATCTATCGGTTCTCCAGTAGCATTGTAAGGATTGTTGTGTCGGTCCCTCAGGACACCTTGAGCATCAAGCAATATGACCACACGTTCAACAACCATCCTTTCTCTTTGAAATCTTCTGTTAGTCGTCTCTAGTCTAGCAAGTTCTTCAAGTTGGAGGTTTACGAGATTAGTGTTCGGATTACTTCTGGTATCACGCGTCTGCATAAACCGTCTGTAATCGCCAAGCAACGATCGATGCTAACAGTGCAACGATCGATTCAACTCCAATCGCCTAGTGTCGATCGACACAAGAAGTGCAACGGTCGATGCTATGCGATTATGAAACCTGCGACAGAGAGAAAACAGAGAAAAATAAAAATTAGTAAACAGAAATAAAAATAAAAGTAAAAATCCTAGTAAAAACCCTAAGTTCGAAGCTATCGAAGACTCTAAGAGTCCCCGGCAACGGCGCCAAAAACTTGATAGGTCTCGAGTTTTACCCTATACTAACTGCAAGTGCATAGTATATCAATTATAGTACTTAGGGATCGAATCCACGAGGACTCTAGGCAACGATAGAATCAAGAACTTAAAGAGATTAAAACTAGGAGAAAACAAGAAGCAAATTGTATTGATTTAATTAAAAAGCAAGCGAGAAAGTAAACATGTAGCAGGTTGTTGTTTGAAAGCAATAAACTAAGGGCGCTAAGTCTAGGGCGTTCTCAGGAAACCAGACAAACAGATAAATCAATCAGTCATGATCTAATTAAACTCAGTTCTAGAACTCAAAACACATATATAGAATTAACCAAATTCCTTTGCGAGAATTCTCTAAGTCTAAGTGCAGCAATCCAAATTCCTTTGCAATTACTAACAGATTAAACCAGCTTTAATTCCAAGTTTGATATGTTCACAATCTAATTAAACCAAATTCCTTTGCGAGTATTTAAATTGCTCAACCTAAATAGTTCAGATTCTAAACCACACTGTCGTGTCGTATTTAGCAACCTAAGATCTAGATTCTAATTGATCAGGTTAGAACTAGCATTAAACACAATTTAGTTTGAAGAACATCTATTGATGTGAATCCTTAACTGAATTAATTATATCTAGCAAGTCATGAAATCCCTATGAGAAACCCTAAACCTAACTATGAAACTACTCAGACATAGATAATGTAAACATAATCAATGAATTAATATAAATCATAAAAGAGATTAGAATATAAAAGGGGTTCGAAAACTTCTCCAAAACGAATGTAGTACAGGATCAGATCAGCCCCAAAAGCTCTAAAAACTCTCTGCTCTAAGTTATGATAGTGTAATTAAAACTGAAGCTAAAAACCTAATTAAATAGCTAAAACATGACTTGGGGCTTCTGTGTAAATATCTGGAACTTCTGGCCATCTTTGCAATATTAGCATACTTCATTAAACCGCCGAGAGTCTGGCCCAACACGCTATGCATCGATCGATGCAGGTGTGCAACGATCGACGCAGTCATCAAATCTGGACAGTGAACGCAACCTCTCGAGTCAAATCTCCAAAGTGCTCCAATTAGCTCCATAATCTCCACTTTTGCTCCAAACGTACGTGTACCTAATAAAACCTGCAAAGGACTCTAAAAGAACACCAAAAGACACTAAAACAGACTTATATCATGGCATAAAACCGGTAAAAACAATGATATATCAACTCCCCCACACTTAGCCTTTGCTTGCCCTCAAGCAAAACAGAGAACTAAAATATGGTGAAGAGGTTTGAAAACTTTCAGAAACTCTTTTTGTCCTAGAAGCAACAACACTCAGATTCCCCTTAGTAAACCACTGAAAGAATCAACCACAAGATATCAAGACCAACATATACTTCCCCCACACTTAGCAACTGTCCTAAGTAAACTCCACAAATACATTCACGCATTCAAATTCTCCCTACTGACTTCTGCAAGTATTTAAGTGCGGTCTCACCTAAGGAGTATCGATCAAAGGCACATGGACTCTTACCTTGTCAGCTCTAGACCACCATACTATCTTTCTTTGGTCCCTTTCTTCTCTTTTCCCTTCCTTAGCATTCTGATTTTTCCCCATTGGGTATCATTTTTTTTATCAGTGCTCTTCCCGTTAAGGGGTGTACTTTGGACACATTCCATGGATGCACATGATATGATAGTTGTAGCTACCACTCTCAGAGACCACTTCGGAGTTACTAACTCATCCTCAGTTTATTATTACTATTTTTTTTTTTTTATGGAAGGGGAGAAGGAAACCAAATATGACAGGTTTACATGCTGTATCATAACTAACAAGGGAATCCGACACAAGGTATACCAAGCCCTTAGGTGAGAAAACTAAGTCAGTATTAAGGTGAAGTCAGTAAAAGGATCCTCTGATACCTGAAGTGATGTGGGTGTCCTCAGTAGGTTGATCTGTGATGGGGTTTTCTAATAGTCATAGATAGATCCTGCAACTTCATCCCAATGGTTACTTAAGTTCCTACAAGTGCTGTTAACTCCTCCAAAATTCATTGTTTCCTACTTAAACTGGTTTTGACTCAATAAAACAATTTTTTTTGAAAAACGGACTGACTCTAAGAAAACAGAAAGATAAAGTCAGTAGCACCTCCCCCACACTTAAGACACACTGTCCCCAGTAGTGTCAAGCTAAGGATTGGTAAAAAGAAAACAAAAATGTTAATGGATGTGTTTGGTTCTGTCTGATTTTTACCTCTGTCGCACAGGAATCGATTGTTGCATAAATGCATCGACCGTTGCTAGGTGATTTTTCGTCGTGTGTCGATCGTTGCTCAGGACCGCAACGATCGCTGCCATGCGATTTCTTTCGTGTTGTGACGATCGACACACCTTGTGTCGATCGACGCACTGCGATTTTGGCCGAGACCTGCAGACAAAACTCACCAAAAACAGAAACAAAACGTAAAATCCTATAAAAACACCAAAAATCAAAATGCAAAAATGAAACAGTGGGTTGCCTCCCACTCAGCGCTTGTTTAAGGTCATTAGCTTGACTGGACGAACAAGAATCAGGCACCGTGAGATCCTGACAGAGACTTTGATTGTCTCTGTGCAAGTGTCCTCATCCAAGGCGGAGAGTAAGCTGTATCAGAATGAACTTGTCCAAGAAAAGAAGGAGTAAACTGTTGGAATTGTGTCCAGTAATCTCGGTACTGTCTCTAGAAAGTAAGAGTATGTCAATGATCAGACATAAGTCATATAATACTGGGGGTCATGATGGCTTGCTAGAGTCCGCTCATGATCTATAAGTCTTGGACTTATTGCCTTTATTATATGATCCCATATGGGTCACACGCCTAAGCCAACAAGAAAAAGGTGTAGGAACGGTGTAGCAGAAGTACGGTAAAAGTGCTAGGCATTTACTGTACTTAGAGAGAATAAAAGGGTTTGGCCACTGTGTGTCGATCGATACACAAGGAGTGTCGATCGACACAGTGCGCGAACGCCTCGGAGTTAATTGGCCTTTGGGCCAAATGGCCCAAAACGAACTGAACGAGTTTTATAAACTTAAGACGAGTTCAGGTCGAAAAATAAGCCCTAGCCGCGAGCCTCCTCTCTCTCTCTGCGCCGATTTCCTCCTGGTCTAGCAGCCTCTTCCTGCTCGGTGTGCGTGTGTGAACCTCTGGAGGAGTTATCTCTCGGTGGCTCTCTGATCTCTGACATACCATCTCTTTCCGCTGCAAACAGGTATAAGGTGAGATCTATCATTGTTTCTATTCAAGAGAACCTAGATCAGCATGTTTAGGTTAATCTGAATCAGAGAATTGAATCAGGATTCATCTAAACATTCCTTCAGTGGTATCAGAGCTATTGGTTCTGGTTTTTCTTGTTTAGATTCAAGTTTAGGATTGTTTTTCTTGTTTAAAAGTGTTTTGAATCAACTACTGATAAGAGAAATCACTTAAGCAACAAGGAATTGAAACCTAAACACACTGAAAATCGCAGAAACCAAGCTATATTGATTTGGTAGAATGCGATTTTCAAAAGTCAGTATCGACTGCGATCGCATGGATCGATCGATACGATCGCATGGATCGGTCGATACAGTCTATCGGCTAACCCTGTTAACGCGTGAAAGCATCGATCGATGCAGGATCGATGCAGGTTCGATGTTGGTGCATCGACCGATGCGGTTGGTGCATCGATCGACACGGTTAGGGTTATGGCTCGGTTCCGTGCATGCGTGAGAGCATCGATCGATACAGGATCGATGCACGATCGATGCAGGATCGATGCTAAGAGCATCGACCGATGCGGTTGATGGATCGATCGACACGGTTGGTTCATCGATCGACATGGTTGGTTTAAGGCTCGGTTTAATATTTTGATTAAAATTAATTCGTCCTGGTTTAATAAACAGATTTAATAATTTTATTAAGTCTGGTTAAACCGGGACAAGAAATCCAATGTCGAAAGAATTATTGGATTTAGTGCCTAAACCAGGATTTTCTAATTTGATTTGGTTGGACCAAATAAATTGAGAAAATCCGGTTTAGTAAATAACCGGTTGACAATTGTGGTCGTCGTAGTAATTAATTTTGGTTAGACCAATTTTAATGAACCAGACCGGTTATGTCATCTAATTGGACGATCGGGTTATGTCTCGGACATAGACCAATTCTTCGGCCTCGGGCCAAGAAGTTAAAACGATTGGGCCAATTATTTGAGTCTTTCTTCAGATTTAATTTAAAATTTATTTTATAAAGAATATAAATCGATTTTAAATTAAAGTTTCCGATATTTTGAAATTAGAAAGTTTCTTAATTTATAGAAGTTTCTAGATTTGCATGATTCGGATTTTAAGAAATTTCTAAAGTTAGAAAGTTTCCGGTTTTAGAAAGTTTCCAATTTTAGAAAGTTTCCAAAAATAGTAGGTTTTCTAAAATGGAAAGTTTCCCGAAATAGTAATCTTCTATTTTGGGAATGAGATTTTAAATAAACCTACGAACCTCAAATAATATCAAGCGTTGGATGTCTTGTCCATTCTATGTCAGCTGTCAAAGCCCATTCAATTGTATTCATGGCCTTACAGTGTGAGGGTGTCTACTTTTGCGTGGGTAAGACAGTTTGTGATTCATAAATGTCATTGGGAGTCCCAGACATTAATGATTACATGACTGTATAGTCTGGTTTTCTTGACTAGGCCATCGGGAGTCCCGGGCCTTGAGACATCAGAGTGGATTGGGCCTCGGGCCCAGATTCACAACCAAGAGTTATATCACGAATATAATTGGCCGAAATAGGGCTTACCGATATAAGCTAAGGTTGGGTGACGGCCAGTGGCCCACTTTAATCTTAGTTATATGTGGATCTTGGAATCATTATATTCTATTGAGGGTAACTTATGTTATTGAATATAATGCGTGATTAATCATATTAAATTTAATACGAGATTAATCATATTGAACATATTGACTAAAATCCTTTTATCTTATATTTCAGTTATGACTAGCACAAACAATCAAAACACTTTCTCGATCCGGTCTATCCTTGGGATGGACAAGCTGAACGGATCAAATTTCTTGACTTGGTCGCGGAACCTGAGGCTAGTCCTCAGACATGAGAGAAAGGACTATGTCCTTGAGAGAGCTCTCCCCGTGAGGATCGGGTCCAATGCTTCTCATGCAGTATATGATGCTTGGAATAAGCATTATAATGATGCGGTAGATGTGCGTGGTCTGATATTGGCTACCATGGACTCAGACTTGCAGAAGCAATATGAGAACATGGAGTCGCCAATAGAGATGATCAGCAGCCTGAAATTGAAATTTCAGGAGCAGATAAGAGTGGAGAGATACCGGTTGGTTAAGTCTCTCACTAGCTGCAAGCTACCAAATGATAATCCAGTGAGTCCTCATGTCAGTAAAATGATGGGTTACATTGATAACCTGAGGAAACTGGATTATCCAGTTAGCCAAGAGTTGGCAACTGAAATCATTCTGCAGTCACTGCCGTCAAGCTATGATAAGTTCAGAAAGAACTATATCAAGAAAGGCTTAACGAAGACGCTGACTGAACTGCATGATATGCTCAAGACAGTTGAGCCAAACGTGAAGAGTACCCTGTACAATCTCATGAATGAGAAGGGTAGGTTTACTAAACCTAATGCTGACAAGGGTGAAGACAAAGTTGTCCAGATTTTGAATCATGGCAAGCGTGTGTCTTCTGAGCCCGAGTCAGATACCTCTTACGTTGGTAAGTGCTGCTACTGTAAGGAGACAGGGCATTGGAAGAGAGATTGCATTAAATTCATGGAAGATGATGAGGAGTTAAAGTCGATGTATGCGACTACTACCTCAGGTATTCATGTTATTACTTCAAGTTCTACCTTAAAGGTATTGGATACTGGTTGTGGCACTGATATTTGTGATAATATGCAGAGCCTAAGCAACAGTAGAACGTTGAAGGAAGGGCAAGTGAAACTACATGTCTGGAAGGAGCTTGGGATGCTGCCTCAGCCGTAGGGTTTTTCACTTATAGATCCCTTTGAGGCTTGTTTTTGTATTAAGTAATTGCTACAATGTACCTGCTTTAAGCAGAGTTGTCTTTCATTTTCTTGTAAGAATTTGAATGTTTTTCATTTTGATAAAAGACAAGTTTTGTTCTTTTGATCTTAATGAAATATTAATTGTAGCACCCTATTCATGGAATGGGTTTTATATCTTAAACCAAAGAGTGCCTAAATGTAACATAAATACCGAATTGGTTTAAATCTGATGAATTAAACCTGATTTTTCTTGGCATAAAGTCTTGGTCACATAGAGTAAGTCGGATTCAGAAATCCCATAGTCATGGACTGTTGGGCTCATTTGATAAAATATCTTATGAGACTTGAATTCTGTTTACTAGACCAAAAGGTAAAGGGCCTATCTTAGCCGAGCTAGAGAAAAGCCCAAAGGCTTATTGGACCTGGAACATACTCATGTATGTGGCCCAATGAGCAGTAATGCCAGAGAAAATCTCCTGTACTTCATTGTCTCTACTGATTACTTCAGTGAGTGTGACTGTGTTCATTTGATGAGACACAAGTCGGAATTCTTTGACATGGTCGAAAGAATTCCAGAATGAAGTATAGGATCTGAATGACAAAAGTATTAAGACTCTGGATTAAAATCACGAGTGAGAATACTTAAGTCATTGATTATGTGATCATCTGAATGAGTGTGAAATCGTTTCACAGCTCATTTCTCCTGAAAACCTGAAGGTGTTTCTGTGAGAAAGAATCAGATCTTATTAGAAATGATTAAAGATGAATCACACGAATCTTCCATGATATTTTAAGAATAACGCTCTAGAAATATCTAAGTTTACGCTAAAATAGTTCCACCAATATCAGTTGAAAGACACCACGTAAATGTGGATTGGAATCGATCCAAATTTGTCTTTACTGAATATTAGTAGTTGAGCTACTTCGCTGGTTGTCCTAGGGAAACTAAGGCTTGTTACTTTTACGTCCATTCTGTTTTCTAAGAAGGGAAGTTATTTTCCAAGAAGAACAGTGGGAGTAAAAGTATAACTCGAAGAAATTCGAGAAATACAGGAGGCTGCTCAACCTGTTGAGGGAGAGCAACGGATGGATTTACAGATTTCTGTAGAATCTATACCTGTGGAGCCTGAAGTTCGCAGATATGAATGAATCAGTTACTAATCCGAGAGTGATTTCTTGTCATTAGTTGAAGCTGATAATCATTGAAATCTGCACCTGTGGAGCCTGAAGTTCGCAGATATGAATGAATCAGTTACTAATCCGAGAGTGATTTCTCGTCATTAGTTGAACCTGATAATCATTGAAAGTTCGCATGATCTGATGATCATTGAAAGCGACGAATCTGCGAAATTCAAAGAAGCGATAGTGAGCCCGAACTCTCCGAAAAAAATTACATTTTATGAAAGTTAGCTTCATCGATCCATTCATGGATGGAAGCAAACAAATCGGAGTTGGAATCTTCGTTCTGTTGAAGTAGTCAAGGTTTTGACTTGAACAGGAACGAAGCGGAACTGTGTGTTTACTAATAGATTAGTGGGAGCGATATTGCATTTCTCATATTGTATGTCGATGACATACTGATTCTCGAAAATGACGTCTCAATGCTGCAGTCAGTGAAGGACTGGCTTGGGAGTTGGTTCTAATGATTGACATGGGTAAAGCCATGTATGTTCTTGGATTTTGGATCTAAAGATAGAGATCCGAAAGAGCTGGTAAGACAAAGTCAGGATTCTTATCCCGACAAAGTCCTACACGTTTTCAGCATTCCAAGAAGGGTTTTATGCCAATGTCACATGGCATTACGTTAAGCAAGACACAGTGTCCTACGATAACTGCTGAGCTTAAATGCATGGATAAGTTTCCATATGCGTCGGCAATTGGATCTATCATGTATGCCATGAAACGTACTTGTTTGATGTTGCTTTAATGTTAAGCAAGACAAGTAAAGACCAGTCAAATCCAGCAAAGAATCACTGGATTGCCGTAAAGAATATCCTAAAGTATTTGAGGAATAATAAGGATAAATTCTAGAGTTACGGAGAAAGTGAGGTGCTACGAGTCGGTAGAGTCTGAAAGGCAAGTTTCCAATAGACAAAGATGATTTCCGATCACAGTCCGGTTATATCTTGTGTCTATCTGGCGGTGCAAGGCACTGTTGCTGACTCAATGACTTAAGCTGAACATTTCACAGCTTGGGAAGTGGCGAAAGAGGTTGTTTGTAAAGAAGAGTTCGTCACTGAACTTGATGTGATTCCCAGCATAGATGAGACTAGCTGCACATCAGAGGTCCAAACACCTTGAGGATAGGTATAACCTATTCCGTAAGATAAATGACAGAGATGTTAAGTAGATCAGCAAGTTTCAACGAATGAGAACGTTGCTAATCTATTAACGAAGCCACTCCTTAGGCCTAAGCACGAGTCGCGGACTGTTGCTGTAGGATAAGTGAAATTAAGATGTAGTCTTAATTTCAGTGGGAGTTATTAAAGGGCTTTATTTAGTTATTGGATATGTTCTTGAAACAACATTTAAGATGTTTAATGAAATTATTATTTCAAGATTATTTTAACTGTGATGAAATAATCGTTCCAAAGTGATATAAACCATTTTATAGGTCATCGAAGTAAATGACTTGATCTTGAGTTATCAAAGTCATTTAGCTTGATCATGAGACCCTATATTTGATAAATGACTTATATCATTATGTCCCTAGTCGAAGGTTGTTGAAATTGGAACACCAACAACCGTGTGAGACTGGATTGGTACGTGACTTATGACAAAGTCTCAGTGTGTCATAGATGCGCGGCATCAAAGTCAGTACATAGGTGTATGTTAGGGAACATACGACCGGACAAGACCCGCTTATAAGAACTCTTCAGGATATTTATATCTGTGTCATAAGAGATTCTTACTACGACTATAGAGTATAGTCCTTAGACCTGAGTTCGCATGCATGTGACTGCACATGGATTGATGCACTTTGATCATTGTCTAACGCTATCGTTCTGCGATAGTTATAAGGACCTTGTTTGGGTACATTATGAAATGAGTAGTATACAGTGATGGAACAAGACGGAATTTGTCCCTCCAATATAAATGGAGTGAATATCTCTAGGCCAATCGGAGATTTGAATACTGGAAAATGCATGGCCATGCTCAAACGGACTGTCCCGAGTCGTTTGGATTGTCAGTATCGAATCAGAGTCCGATGAACAAGATTAGGCTTTATAAGGATGACACTAATCTTGCCTTATGACTAATCGAGATATTGAGACAAAAGGATTATGAATACAGAGATTCCAGTACAAGTGGGAGATTGTTGGAATTGTGTCCAGTAATCTCGGTACTGTCTCTAGAAAGTAAGTGTATGTCAATGATCAGACATAAGTCATATAATACTGGGGGTCATGATGGCTTGCTAGAGTCCGCTCATGATCTATAAGTCTTGGACTTATTGCCTTTATTATATGATCCCATATGGGTCACACGCCTAAGCCAACAAGAAAAAGGTGCAGGAACGGTGTAGCAGAAGTACGGTAAAAGTGCTAGGCATTTACTGTACTTAGAGAGAATAAAAGGGTTTGGCCACTGTGTGTCGATCGATACACAAGGAGTGTCGATCGACACAGTGCGCGAACGCCTCGGAGTTAATTGGCCTTTGGGCCAAATGGCCCAAAACGAACTGAACGAGTTTTATAAACTTAAGACGAATTCAGGTCGAAAAATAAGCCCTAGCCGCGAGCCTCCTCTCTCTCTCTGCGCCGATTTCCTCCTGGTCTAGCAGCCTCTTCCTGCTCGGTGTGCGTGTGTGAACCTCTGGAGGAGTTATCTCTCGGTGGCTCTCTGATCTCTGACATACCATCTCTTTCCGCTGCAAACAGGTATAAGGTGAGATCTATCATTATTTCTATTCAAGAGAACCTAGATCAGCATGTTTAGGTTAATCTGAATCAGAGAATTGAATCAGGATTCATCTAAACATTCCTTCATAAACTGCTCCCCAGGATCCAAAACCGTAGTGTGACTTGACTGCTCTTCATCTCCATCCATAATGGTGAAGGTCTGCCCATCAATCAGTGGCTTGCGCAGCTTGTCCATCTCAAATGCAGCGGCTCATCTCCCAGATGGAGATCTATCAGACTGTGTCTCACATCTATTACTGCTCCAGCTGTAGCCAGGAATGGTCTACCCAATATCAAAGCATCATCCTGCTCACTGTGGTACGTAAGAACTAAGAAATCTGTTGGAACCAAGTAGTTTCCAACTCTCACTGGGATGTCCTCAAGAACTCCTTCCGGAATCCTTATCGACTGATCAGCTAGAACAAGAGAGGTCCTAGTGGGTCTAAAATCCATCATACCCTGCTTCTCTGCCACATAGTATGGCATAAGACTTCCAGCAGCTCCTAAATCACAAAGAGAGCGCTTAAAACCATCTTCGAAGATAGAAAAACTTAGCACAAAAATCCCAGGATCAGGTAGCTTCTTAGTAACCTTGGTCAATAGCACATCACTTATATGCTGAGGAACAACTATAACCCAATCCTTCAGCTCTTCATCCAAAGGCAGCATCTTACCCAAATATTTCTGCACACAAGGGTGATAATGTGGATCATTAGACGGTGGAATTTCTTCCAACTCTTCACCAATCTTCTCTAGCTCTTTAAGCTCATCAATCTCTTGTTGAATCACTTCAGATACCTTAGGATATAAGCGAATAGATTGTGCATAAATCTCCTGTTGGGTTATCTCAGACACCCCAGGGAATAAGCGGTTAAGCTCTGAATCTGCATCAATGTCATAAGAATCATGTGAATCTGTCTGTCCACGCCTTGCAACGATCGACGCTAAGGGTGCATCGATCGATGCAGTCAAATTTTCACAGATTCTACCCAAGAGATTTTCCTCAAAATCCGAAATTTCACCTTCTTCTACCACTTCAGCTGTACTTAGCTCAAATCTTTCACCTAGATGTGATCCATCATCAACGTACACTGACCAGGCCTTAATATGGGTGTCTACAACACCTTTTCCCTTGATGGAGTTTGAAATTTGGCTCATCTGAGTGACCAATTGCTTCACATGAGTGTTCAAAGACTCAAACTTCCCATTTAGATCCCCATAAACAGCATCCAACTTCTTGTTGCAGTCCACAGCAATCTTGGTCCGTCCTTCCAGCAGCTGTTCCAACATAGCCTCCCTCTTACTCTCATGAGTAGTAGCTACAGGAGGTGCTTGGTAAGAGGAGGATCCATATGTTTTCTGATTACCTTGCTGGAAAGGCTTCTGAAATCCATTAGTCTGTCCAAATCCAGAAGAGTTTTGGTTGCTGTTGAAAGCACTCTTCTGTCCTCCATTGAAGAACCTGTTACCAGACTGATTACCAAACCTGTTTCCTTGGAAACCAGATCCTCCGATGTAATTCACATCCTCTTCCTGCTCTTCTTCTTCATCATTGATCATCTCAACCTCTTGAGCAAAGTGGACAGCTTTCTTCCCAGCTAGAAGATTGCAAACAATGTCCAACTTAGATCTAATATCAGCTATCTCAAAATTCTTCATCTTCCCACCGGACTTCTTCCTTCTCTCATCAGTGGTCTTGCAGCTATTACTGCTTACCAGATTGTCTATCAACTGCTTAGCTTGAGCAGGAGTCCTAGTGTTAAAGTTGGCATTGCTAGAATTGTCCAGCGCAGTCTGATATGGAAGATATATTCCTCTAAAGAAGATGCCTAAAAGTTTTACCTCAGTGAATCCATGGTGCGGGCAGTCACGTTGGTACTTCTTAAACCTCATACAGGCTGTCTTAAGAGGTTCTGTCGGACCTTGAGTAAAGGTGAGAATGTCCTGTCTGGACTGGTCTGAGCGGGCATCATCATAGAAATGACGCAGGAACTCACTCTTCAGGGCTGCCCAAGTAACAAACGTCCCAGATGGAAGTTGTTTCAGCCAGGCTGCAGCATCTCCAGCCAGAGAGTAGGGGAAAAGCTTGAGGAACAGATAGTCCTGGTTAACTCCATCGTACTTTATTCCAGTAACTATGCCCTCAAACTCATCTATGTGATCCATCGGCTGCTCACTTGGAGAGCCATGGAAGGCTTTCTGCCTCAGGAGAGAGTAGTAGACGGTTTTGATTTCAAAATCATTCCTCTCAAATTCAGGGAGTACAAGAGCTGACCGGTTAGCATGGAACTCATCCAGACGGTTATAGTCAGCTAAAGTCCTCTCATGGACAACTATCTGTCTACCTTGGGCCTGTCCTTGGCCTTGGTTCTGCTCATGTTGCGGCTGTGGTTGCTCTGGAGGATCATGGATGACATTCCCTTCAGCATCTATCGGTTCTCCAGCAGCATTGTAAGGATTGTTGTGTCGGTCCCTCAGGACACCTTGAGCATCAGGCAATATGACCACACGTTCAACAACCATCCTTTCTCTTTGAAATCTTCTGTTAGTCCTCTCTAGTCTAGCAAGTTCTTCAAGTTGGAGGTTTACGAGATTAGTGTTCGGATTACTTCTGGTATCACGCGTCTGCATAAACCGTCTGTAATCGCCAAGCAACGATCGATGCTAACAGTGCAACGATCGATTCAACTCCAATCGCCTAGTGTCGATCGACACAAGAAGTGCAACGGTCGATGCTATGCGATTATGAAACCTGCGACAGAGAGAAAACAGAGAAAAATAAAAATTAGTAAACAGAAATAAAAATAAAAGTAAAAATCCTAGTAAAAACCCTAAGTTCGAAGCTATCGAAGACTCTAAGAGTCCCCGGCAACGGCGCCAAAAACTTGATAGGTCTCGAGTTTTACCCTATACTAACTGCAAGTGCATAGTATATCAATTATAGTACTTAGGGATCGAATCCACGAGGACTCTAGGCAACGATAGAATCAAGAACTTAAAGAGATTAAAACTAGGAGAAAACAAGAAGCAAATTGTATTGATTTAATTAAAAAGCAAGCGAGAAAGTAAACATGTAGCAGGTTGTTGTTTGAAAGCAATAAACTAAGGGCGCTAAGTCTAGGGCGTTCTCAGGAAATCAGACAAACAGATAAATCAATCAGTCAGGATCTAATTAAACTCAGTTCTAGAACTCAAAACACATATATAGAATTAACCAAATTCCTTTGCGAGAATTCTCTAAGTCTAAGTGCAGCAATCCAAATTCCTTTGCAATTACTAACAGATTAAACCAGCTTTAATTCCAAGTTTGATATGTTCACAATCTAATTAAACCAAATTCTTTTGCGAGTATTTAAATTGCTCAACCTAAATAGTTCAGATTCTAAACCACACTGTCGTGTCGTATTTAGCAACCTAAGATCTAGATTCTAATTGATCAGGTTAGAACTAGCATTAAACACAATTTAGTTTGAAGAACATCTATTGATGTGAATCCTTAACTGAATTAATTATATCTAGCAAGTCATGAAATCCCTATGAGAAACCCTAAACCTAACTATGAAACTACTCAGACATAGATAATGTAAACATAATCAATGAATTAATAGAAATCATAAAAGAAATTAGAATATAAAAGGGGTTCGAAAACTTCTCCAAAACGAATGTAGTACATGATCAGATCAGCTCCAAAAGCTCTAAAAACTCTCTGCTTTAAGTTATGATGGCGTAATTAAAACTAAAGTTAAAAACATAATTAAATAGCTAAAACACGACTTGGGGCTTCTGTGTAATATCTGGAACTTCTTGTTGGAAAGTTCGGTTGATCCTGATTCAATTCTCATATTGATATCAACCTAAACATGCATCAGATCTAGGTGTTCTTATTTAGAAACATTATGATCTCACCTTTTACCTGTTTGTTGCAGCGGAATTGATGAACAGGTCAGAGATCAGGGAGATACACCAAGGGATGAATCCTCCAAAGGCTCACACACGCAATCACAGGAAACTGGCTGCTAGACCGAGCTGAGATAGGGCGCAGAAGAGAGAGAGAGGCGCGGCTGGGTAGGCTAGGGTTAGAGAGAAGAGACTTGGCTTTTAGTCATTAAAAGCCTTCTCTTTCCCTTTTGGGCTTTTGGGCCCAATCTGATTAAATCCCATTTAATCAGACCCATTAATCTCTCTCTTAGTACGACAAATGCCTAGCACTTTTGTCGTACTTCTGCTATGCCGTTCCAACATTATTTCCTGCTAGCTTAAGCGTGTGACCCATATGGGATCATACAATAAAGGCAATAAGTCCAAGACTTATAGATCATGAGCGGACTCTAGCAAGCCATCATGACCCCCAGTATTGTATGACTTATGTCTGATCACTGACATACTCTTACGTTATAGAGACAGTACAGAGATTGCTGGACACAATTCCAACAATCTCCCACTTGAACTGGAATCTCTGTATTCATAATCCCTTTCGTCTCAATATCTCGATTAGTCATAAGGCAAGATTAGTGTCATCCTTATAAAGCCTAATCATGTTCATCGGACTCTGATTTGATACTGACAATCCAAACGACTCGGGAAAGTCCGTTTGAGCATGGCCATGCGTTTTCCAGTATTCAAATCTCCGATTGGCCTAGAGATATTCACTCCATTTATATTGGAGGGACAAATCCCATCTTGTTCCATCACTGTAAACTACTCATTTCATGATGTACCCAAACAAGGTCCTTATAGCTATCACAGAATGATAACGTTAGACAATGATCAAAGTACATCAGTCCATGTGCAGTCACATGCATGTGAACTCAGGTCTAAGGACTATACTCTATAGTCGTAGTAAGAATCTCTTATGACACAGATATAAATATCCTGAAGAGTTCTTATAGTCGGGTCTTGTCCGGTCGTATGTTCCCAACATACACCTATGTACTGACTTTGATGCCGTGCATCTATGACACACTGAGACTTTGTCATAAGTCACGTACCAATCCAGTCTCACACGGTTGTTGGTGTTCCAGTTTCAACAACCTTCGACTAGGGACATGATGATATAAAACATTTATCAAATATAGGATCTCATGATCAAGCTAAATGATTTCGATGACTCAAGATCAAATCATTTACTTCGATGACCTATAAAATGGTTCATATCATTTTGGAACGATTATTTCATCACAGTTAAAATAATCTTGAAATAATAATTTCATTAAAACATAAAATAATGTTTTACAAGAACATATCAAATAACTAAAATAAAGCTCACAAAACTCCCACTCAAATTTAGATTACATTTCAATGTTTCTAATGCCTACAGCTTCAGTCAGGAACTCGAGCTTAGGCCTTGGGAGTGGCTTTGTCAATGGATCAGCGACATTATCATCTGTCGGAACTCGGCTGATCTTGACTTCCTTTCTATTAATGATGTCACGTATCAAGTGATATCTTCTTTGAACATGTTTGGATTTCTGGTGTGATCTTGGTTCCTTTGCCTGAGCTATAGCACCATTGTTGTCACAAAACAGTGCTAGAGGCTCTGCCGCATCTGGTATCACACCTAGTTCCATAATGAACTTTCGTATCCAAACAGCTTCCTTCGCTGCTTCTGAGGCGGCGATATATTCAGCTTCTGTGGTGGAATCGGCAACGGTGTCTTGCTTGGAGCTTCTCCAACTTACTGCACCGCCATTCAGACAAAAGATATAACCGGACTGTGACCGGAAATCATCTGTGTCTGTCTGGAAACTTGCGTCCGTGAATCCACTGACTTTAAGCACATCACTTCCACCGTACACCAAGAACTTATCCTTAGTATGTCTTAGATACTTCAAGATATTTTTTACGGCAATCCAATGGTTTTCACCTGGATTTGACTGGTATCTACTCGTCATGCTTAATGCGTAAGCAACATCAGGACGAGTACAGATCATGGCATACATAACAGA
Organism: Orychophragmus violaceus; assembly: GCA_030180135.1. Taxonomy (NCBI): domain Eukaryota; kingdom Viridiplantae; phylum Streptophyta; class Magnoliopsida; order Brassicales; family Brassicaceae; genus Orychophragmus; species Orychophragmus violaceus. The sequence continues at coordinate 63,793,974 of CM058229.1, read as the reverse complement.
TCCTATTGCAGATGCATAGGGAATGTTCTTCATACGCTCGAGCTCAGCAGCCGTCGTAGGGCTCTGCTTCTTGCTTAGCGTAGTGCCATGTACCATTGGTGTGAAGCCCTTCTTGGAATCTTTCATGCTGAATCTTTGTAGGACTTTGTCAATGTATGAGTCTTGACACAAGCCTATCAGCCTCTTAGGTCTATCCCGATAGATCCTAATTCCAAGAACGTATGCGGCTTCACCCATGTCTTTCATGGAAAAACAACTTCCAAGCCAGTCCTTTACAGACTTCAGCATTGGAACGTCGTTTCCGAGAAGCAGTATGTCATCAACATACAGAATAAGAAAAACGATTTTGCTCCCACTAGTTTTCTTATACACGCATTGTTCTTCTTCGTTTCTGATAAAGTCAAATTGCTTGATCGCTTCATCAAAACGAAGATTCCAGCTCCTCGATGCTTGCTTCAATCCATAAATGGATTTATGAAGCTTGCATACTTTCCCAGCATTCTTTGGATCTATGTAACCGTCAGGTTGTGTCATGTACACATCCTCTTCCAGAATTCCATTCAGGAAGGCGGTTTTCACGTCCATCTGCCAAATTTCATAATCATGAAAAGCTGCAGTTGCTAGTAGAATCCGAATAGATTTCATCATAGCCACCGGTGAATAGGTTTCATCGTAATCCACACCGTGAACTTGTCTGAAACCTTTTGCCACCAACCTGGCTTTATAAATCTGGACATTTCCATCCACGTCAATCTTCTTCTTGAAGATCCATTTGCACTCGATGGCTTTTACACCAGCGGGTAAATCAACCAACGAAAATACTTGGTTGACCGACATGGAGTCCATTTCGGAATCAGTGGCCTTGCGCCACTTAGAGGAATCTGGGTCCATCATGGCTTGATTGAAGTTCGATGGTTCATCACCATCAATGATCAGAAGATCATGACAGTTAGTCACGAGGAACCCTTGATATCTCTCGGGTTCGTGACGGATCCTCCCGGATCTTCGAACTTCAGGTACTACAGGTTCAGGCTCTACAATTTCTTGTAGATCCTCCTGCTGCTCTTCCTCATTAGGTTGAGCAGTTTCCTGTTCATCTTGAATTTCTTCAAGCAGTACCTTACTCCCACTGTCTTTCTTAGAGAGAAACTCTCTCTCAAGAAAGTTACAATCCCGGGCAACAAAGATCTTGTTCTCGGAACGTAGATAGAAGTAATAAGCCTTGGTTTCCCGTGGATAACCAATGAAGTAGCATTTATCAGATTTTGGTGTAAGCTTATCTGAGATTAATCTCTTAACATAGGCTTCACAACCCCAAATTCTTAGATAAGACAGCACTGGAGCTTCTCCAGTCCATAATTCATATGGTGTCTTTGCTACTGCTTTTGATGGCGCTCTATTTAGAGTGAACACTGCTGTTAGCAGAGCATATCCCCAAAGGGATATTGGAAGGTCTGTGTGACTCATCATAGATCGAACCATATCCAATAAGGTCCGATTTCTCCTCTCAGACACACCATTCCATTGAGGTGTTCCAGGAGGAGTGAGTTGGGACACGATCCCACACTCTCTTAGATGATCACTGAATTCCTGGCTTAAGTATTCTCCTCCTCGGTCGGACCGAAGAGCCTTAATGCTTTTGCCAAGTTGGTTCTGTACTTCATTTTGGAATTCTCTGAACTTCTCAAAAGATTCAGACTTATGTTTCATCAAATAAACATATCCATACCTACTGAAATCATCAGTGAAGGTAATGAAGTACTGATAGTTTCCTCTTGCATTAGTGGACATTGGGCCACACACATCAGTGTGTATCAGGCCCAATAAGTCACTGGCCCTCTCGTTAGGTTTATTAAAGGGGGCCCGTGTCATTTTGCCCATCATGCAGGATTCGCATTTCTCACATGACTCAAAGTCAAATGAGCCAAGAAGTCCATTCGAATGGAGCCTCTTGATGCGTTTCTCGCTGATGTGCCCTAAACGACAATGCCATAGAAACGTTCGGTTTTCCTCATTAGGTTTAAACCGTTTTGTATTAATGTTATAAATTGGCGCGGATTGATCGAGTATGTAAAGCCCATTCGTAAGAGGGGCAGAACCATAGAACAAATTGTTGCGATTGAAGGAACATAATTTATTCTTAACTGAAAAATCATAACCTTCCAAATCCAACAAAGAAATTGAAATAATATTTCTGCTTATAGCAGGTACAAAATAACAATTATTAAGTTCTAAAATCAATCCCGAAGGTAAAGACAACAAGTATGTTCCTACAGCTAGTGCTGAAACTTTCGCTCCATTCCCAACTCGTAGCTCTACTTGTCCTTGCTTCAGCCTTCTACTGTTGCTGAGTGCCTGCATATTAGTACAAATATGAGCCCCACAACCAGTATCCATGACCCATGAGGTATTATCAGAAGTAGTTGTATTAACTTCTATAACAAAAATACCTGATGAAGAAGTCTCGAAAGTCTTCTTCTTTAATTCCTTTAGACCTTCCTGGAATTTCTTGCAATCTCTTCTCCAATGCCCCAGTTCTTTGCAGAACCTGCACATGTCAGTAGGCCCAGCCTTGGACTTGGGCTTGGGCTTTGGCGTGTCCTTGTCCGCGACTTGGACACCCTTGGCCTTTCCCTTATCCTTAGCAGAAGACTTCTTAAAACCCTTGCCCTTTTGTACCATAAGCACATTGGGGTCCTTGGCGGTTTTCTTCAAGTTGGGCTCTGCAGTCTTGAGCATTCCGTGAAGCTCAGGCAGTGTCTTACTCAAGCCATGCATGTTAAAGTTCAGAATGAACTGATCATAGCTTGCAGGTAAAGACTGCAGAATGATGTCGCAGGCAAGTTCCTGGCTGATTGGGCAGTCGAGTTTGTGAAGATGATCGAGATAACCCATCATCTTCAACACATGAGGACTCACTGCCGCATTCGCAGCCAACTTACAGTCCAAGAGGTTCTTAACTGTCTGGAACCTCTCGGTCCTAGCCTGCTCCTGAAAAAGCGATTTCAGGCTTGCCATGATCTCGATTGGAGACAATACACTTTCGAACTGTTTTTGCAGCTCAGGAGTCATTGTCACCAACATCAGGCAATAAACATCATTTTCATCTGACGAATGCTTTTCCCAAGCATTGTGCAGAGTCCTGGCAGCATTGGCAAGAGGCCTCTCGGGGAGGGGATCTCGAAGGACATAATCCTTCTTCTCCTGCTTGAGGACCAGCCTCAAGTTCCTTGACCATGTCAGGAAGTTCGTTCCAGTCAGCTTCTCCTTCTCGAGAACAGACCGGATCGAGAATGTGTTTTGAGTGCTTGTAGTAGTCATATCTGAAATATATAAATAAAAAGGTTATTAGTTATATGTTCAAAATGATTAATCTCGTATTAAAGTATAATATGATTAATCATGCATTATATTCAATAACATAAGTTACCCTCAATAGAATATAATGATTCCAAGATCCACATATAACTAAGATTAAAGTGGGCCACTGGCCGTCACCCAACCTTAGCTTATATCGGTAAGCCCTATATCGGCTAATTATATCCGAGATATAACTCTTGGTTGTGAATCTGGGCCCGAGGCCCAATCCACCCTGATGTCTCAAGGCCCGGGACTCCCGATGGCCTAGTCAAGAAAACCGGACTATACAGTCATGTAATCATTAATGTCTGGGACTCCCAATGACATTTATGAATCACAAACCGTCTTACCCACGCAAAAGCAGACATCCTCACACTGTAAGGCCATGAATGCAATTGAATGGGCTTTGACAGCTGACATAGCCTGGACAAGACATCCAACGCTTGATATTATTTGAGGTTCGTAGGTTTATTAAAATCATTCCCAAAATAGAAGATTACTATTTCGGGAAACTTTCTATTTATGGAAACCTACTATTTTTGGAAACTTTCTAAAATTGGAAACTTTCTAAAACCGGAAACTTTCTAACTTTAGAAATTTCTTTAAAATCCAAAACCCGCAAATTCAGAAAATTCTATTTTAAGAAACTTTCTAATTTTAAAATTTCGGAAACTTTAATTTAAAAACGACTTTATAATTTTATAAAATAGATTTTAAATTAATCTGAAGAAAGACTCAAATAATTGGCCCAATTGTTTTAACTTCTTGGCCCGAGGCCCAAGAATTGGTCCATGTCCAAGACATGACCCAATTGTCCAATTAATTGACATAACCGGTCTGGTTCATTAAAACTGGTCTAACCAAGTTTTAATTACTACGATGACCACAATTGTCAACCGGTTATTTACTAAACCGGAATTTCTCAATTTATTTGGTCCAACCAAATCAAATTAGAAATTCCTGGTTTAGGCACTAAATCCAATATTTCTTTCGACATTGGATTTCTTATTCCGGTTTAACCAGATTTAATAAAATTATTAAAATCTGTTTATCAAACCAGAACGAATCAATTTTAATTAAAATTTTAAACCGAACCGAACCGATTTGATCACGTGAACCGATCACGACCTAGTCGTGATCTTCACGCAATCAAACCCTAGCCGCCAACCCTAGCCAACTCGATCCATGATCGGTATGGCCGTGGACTTGACGGTCGGGACGGTCGATACTCGGCCTCGATCACGCGGGACAGCCGGGACGAGCAAGCCGCGATCGTCCATGCCAAGCTTCACGATCGGGACGATCGTGCAAGCTGCAACCGTGATCGGGATGCTCGGGTCGATCACTTCCAACGATCGCCAAGCGATCGGGATCGATCCATCCGGCCGGCCAACATCTCGGCCATGCGATCCAACCGGCCAAGCCGATCGGATTTCACTCGGCCGATCACAAACCTGAGTCATATAGCTCATGTTTTGCGATTTTTCTTGTGTGTTTAGAGTTCAATTCTGATTCTTAACTGTTTTATCTTATCAGTAATTGATTCAAAAACAATTCTAAGCAGATTAAACAACCTAAACATGAATCTAAAACAAGAAACCTAAGAACCAATGGCTCTGATACCACTGTTGGAAAGTTCGGTTGATCCTGATTCAATTCTCATATTGATATCAACCTAAACATGCATCAGATCTAGGTGTTCTTATTTAGAAACATTATGATCTCACCTTTTACCTGTTTGTTGCAGCGGAATTGATGAACAGGTCAGAGATCAGGGAGATACACCAAGGGATGAATCCTCCAAAGGCTCACACACGCAATCACAGGAAACTGGCTGCTAGACCGAGCTGAGATAGGGCGCAGAAGAGAGAGAGAGGCGCGGCTGGGTAGGCTAGGGTTAGAGAGAAGAGACTTGGCTTTTAGTCATTAAAAGCCTTCTCTTTCCCTTTTGGGCTTTTGGGCCCAATCTGATTAAATCCCATTTAATCAGACCCATTAATCTCTCTCTTAGTACGACAAATGCCTAGCACTTTTGTCGTACTTCTGCTATGCCGTTCCAACATTATTTCCTGCTAGCTTAAGCGTGTGACCCATATGGGATCATACAATAAAGGCAATAAGTCCAAGACTTATAGATCATGAGCGGACTCTAGCAAGCCATCATGACCCCCAGTATTGTATGACTTATGTCTGATCACTGACATACTCTTACGTTATAGAGACAGTACAGAGATTGCTGGACACAATTCCAACACTTCTGGCCATCTTTGCAATATTAGCATACTTCATTAAACCGCCGAGAGTCTGGCCCAACACGCTATGCATCGATCGATGCAGGTGTGCAACGATCGACGCAGTCATCAAATCTGGACAGTGAACGCAACCTCTCGAGTCAAATCTCCAAAGTGCTCCAATTAGCTCCATAATCTCCACTTTTGCTCCAAACGTACGTGTACCTAATAAAACCTGCAAAGGACTCTAAAAGAACACCAAAAGACACTAAAACAGACTTATATCATGGCATAAAACCGGTAAAAACAATGATATATCAACTCCCCCACACTTAGCCTTTGCTTGCCCTCAAGCAAAACAGAGAACTAAAATATGGTGAAGAGGTTTGAAAACTTTCAGAAACTCTTTTTGTCCTAGAAGCAACAACACTCAGATTCCCCTTAGTAAACCACTGAAAGAATCAACCACAAGATATCAAGACCAACATATACTTCCCCCACACTTAGCAACTGTCCTAAGTAAACTCCACAAATACATTCACGCATTCAAATTCTCCCTACTGACTTCTGCAAGTATTTAAGTGCGGTCTCACCTAAGGAGTATCGATCAAAGGCACATGGACTCTTACCTTGTCAGCTCTAGACCACCATACTATCTTTCTTTGGTCCCTTTCTTCTCTTTTCCCTTCCTTAGCATTCTGATTTTTCCCCATTGGGTATCATTTTTTTTTTATCAGTGCTCTTCCCGTTAAGGGGTGTACTTTGGACACATTCCATGGATGCACATGATATGATAGTTGTAGCTACCACTCTTAGAGACCACTTCGGAGTTACTAACTCATCCTCAGTTTATTATTACTATTTTTTTTTTTTAATGGAAGGGGAGAAGGGAACCAAATATGACAGGTTTACAGGCTGTGTCATAACTAACAAGGGAATCCGACACAAGGTATACCAAGCCCTTATGTGAGAAAACTAAGTCAGTATTAAGGTGAACTCAGTAAAAGGATCCTCTGATACCTGAAGTGATGTGGGTGTCCTCAGTAGGTTGATCTGTGATGGGGTTTTCTAATAGTCATAGATAGATCCTGCAACTTCATCCCAATGGTTACTTAAGTTCCTACAAGTGCTGTTAACTCCTCCAAAATTCATTGTTTCCTACTTAAATTGGTTTTGACTCAATAAAACAATTTTTTTTGAAAAACGGACTGACTCTAAGAAAACAGAAAGATAAAGTCAGTAGCACCTCCCCCACACTTAAGACACACTGTCCCCAGTAGTGTCAAGCTAAGGATTGGTAAAAAGAAAACAAAAATGTTAATGGATGTGTTTGGTTCTGTCTGATTTTTACCTCTGTCGCACAGGAATCGATTGTTGCATAAATGCATCGACCGTTGCTAGGTGATTTTTCGTCGTGTGTCGATCGTTGCTCAGGACCGCAACGATCGCTGCCATGCGATTTCTTTCGTGTTGTGACGATCGACACAAGGTGTGTCGATCGACGCACTGCGATTTTGGCCGAGACCTGCAGACAAAACTCACCAAAAACAGAAACAAAACGTAAAATCCTATAAAAACACCAAAAATCAAAATGCAAAAATGAAACAGTGGGTTGCCTCCCACTCAGCGCTTGTTTAAGGTCATTAGCTTGACCGGACGAACAAGAATCAGGCACCGTGAGATCCTGACAGAGACTTTGATTGTCTCTGTGCAAGTGTCCTCATCCAAGGCGGAGAGTAAGCTGTATCAGAATGAACTTGTCCAAGAAAAGAAGGAGTAAACTGCTCCCCAGGATCCAAAACCATAGTGTGACTTGACTGCTCTTCATCTCCATCCATAATGGTGAAGGTCTGCCCATCAATCAGTGGCTTGCGCAGCTTGTCCATCTCAAATGCAGCGGCTCATCTCCCAGATGGAGATCTATCAGACTGTGTCTCACATCTATTACTGCTCCAGCTGTAGCCAGGAATGGTCTACCCAATATCAAAGCATCATCCTGCTCACTGTGGTACGTAAGAACTAAGAAATCTGTTGGAACCAAGTAGTTTCCAACTCTCACTGGGATGTCCTCAAGAACTCCTTCCGGAATCCTTATCGACTGATCAGCTAGAACAAGAGAGGTCCTAGTGGGTCTAAAATCCATCATACCCTGCTTCTCTGCCACATAGTATGGCATAAGACTTCCAGCAGCTCCTAAATCACAAAGAGAGCGCTTAAAACCATCTTCGAAGATAGAAAAACTTAGCACAAAAATCCCAGGATCAGGTAGCTTCTTAGTAACCTTGGTCAATAGCACATCACTTATATGCTGAGGAACAACTATAACCCAATCCTTCAGCTCTTCATCCAAAGGCAGCATCTTACCCAAATATTTCTGCACACAAGGGTGATAATGTGGATCATTAGACGGTGGAATTTCTTCCAACTCTTCACCAATCTTCTCTAGCTCTTTAAGCTCATCAATCTCTTGTTGAATCACTTCAGATACCTTAGGATATAAGCGAATAGATTGTGCATAAATCTCCTGTTGGGTTATCTCAGACACCCCAGGGAATAAGCGGTTAAGCTCTGAATCTGCATCAATGTCATAAGAATCCTGTGAATCTGTCTGTCCACGCCTTGCAACGATCGACGCTAAGGGTGCATCGATCGATGCAGTCAAATTTTCACAGATTCTACCCGAGAGATTTTCCTCAAAATCCGAAATTTCACCTTCTTCTACCACTTCAGCTGTACTTAGCTCAAATCTTTCACCTAGATGTGATCCATCATCAACGTACACTGACCAGGCCTTAATATGGGTGTCTACAACACCTTTTCCCTTGATGGAGTTTGAAATTTGGCTCATCTGAGTGACCAATTGCTTCACATGAGTGTTCAAAGACTCAAACTTCCCATTTAGATCCCCATAAACAGCATCCAACTTCTTGTTGCAGTCCACAGCAATCTTGGTCTGTCCTTCCAGCAGCTGTTCCAACATAGCCTCCCTCTTACTCTCATGAGTAGTAGCTACAGGAGGTGCTTGGTAAGAGGAGGATCCATATGTTCTCTGATTACCTTGCTGGAAAGGCTTCTGAAATCCATTAGTCTGTCCAAATCCAGAAGAGTTTTGGTTGCTGTTGAAAGCACTCTTCTGTCCTCCATTGAAGAACCTGTTACCAGACTGATTACCAAACCTGTTTCCTTGGAAACAAGATCCTCCGATGTAATTCACATCCTCTTCCTGCTCTTCTTCTTCATCATTGATCATCTCAACCTCTTGAGCAAAGTGGACAGCTTTCTTCCCAGCTAGAAGATTGCAAACAATGTCCAACTTAGATCTAATATCAGCTATCTCAGAATTCTTCATCTTCCCACCGGACTTCTTCCTTCTCTCATCAGTGGTCTTGCAGCTATTACTGCTTACCAGATTGTCTATCAACTGCTTAGCTTGAGCAGGAGTCCTAGTGTTAAAGTTGGCATTGCTAGAATTGTCCAGCGCAGTCTGATATGGAAGATATATTCCTCTAAAGAAGATGCCTAAAAGTTTTACCTCAGTGAATCCATGGTGCGGGCAGTCACGTTGGTACTTCTTAAACCTCATACATGCTGTCTTAAGAGGTTCTGTCGGACCTTGAGTAAAGGTGAGAATGTCCTGTCTGGACTGGTCTGAGCGGGCATCATCATAGAAATGACGCAGGAACTCACTCTTCAGGGCTGCCCAAGTAACAAACGTCCCAGATGGAAGTTGTTTCAGCCAGGCTGCAGCATCTCCAGCCAGAGAGTAGGGGAAAAGCTTGAGGAACAGATAGTCCTGGTTAACTCCATCGTACTTTATTCCAGTAACTATGCCCTCAAACTCATCTATGTGATCCATCGGCTGCTCACTTGGAGAGCCATGGAAGGCTTTCTGCCTCAGGAGAGAGTAGTAGACGGTTTTGATTTCAAAATCATTCCTCTCAAATTCAGGGAGTACAAGAGCTGACCGGTTAGCATGGAACTCATCCAGACGGTTATAGTCAGCTAAAGTCCTCTCATGGACAACCATCTGTCTACCTTGGGCCTGTCCTTGGCCTTGGTTCTGCTCCTGTTGCGGCTGTGGTTGCTCTGGAGGATCATGGATGACATTCCCTTCAGCATCTATCGGTTCTCCAGCAGCATTGTAAGGATTGTTGTGTCGGTCCCTCAGGACACCTTTAGCATCAGGCAATATGACCACACGTTCAACAACCATCCTTTCTCTTTGAAAACTTCTGTTAGTCCTCTCTAGTCTAGCAAGTTCTTCAAGTTGGAGGTTTACGAGATTAGTGTTCGGATTACTTCTGGTATCACGCGTCTGCATAAACCGTCTGTAATCGCCAAGCAACGATCGATGCTAACAGTGCAAAGATCGATTCAACTCCAATCGCCTAGTGTCGATCGACACAAGAAGTGCAACGGTCGATGCTATGCGATTATGAAACCTGCGACAGAGAGAAAACAGAGAAAAATAAAAATTAGTAAACAGAAATAAAAATAAAAGTAAAAATCCTAGTAAAAACCCTAAGTTCGAAGCTATCGAAGACTCTAAGAGTCCCCGGCAACGGCGCCAAAAACTTGATAGGTCTCGAGTTTTACCCTATACTAACTGCAAGTGCATAGTATATCAATTATAGTACTTAGGGATCGAATCCACGAGGACTCTAGGCAACGATAGAATCAAGAACTTAAAGAGATTAAAACTAGGAGAAAACAAGAAGCAAATTGTATTGATTTAATTAAAAAGCAAGCGAGAAAGTAAACATGTAGCAGGTTGTTGTTTGAAAGCAATAAACTAAGGGCGCTAAGTCTAGGGCGTTCTCAGGAAATCAGACAAACAGATAAATCAATCAGTCAGGATCTAATTAAACTCAGTTCTAGAACTCAAAACACATATATAGAATTAACCAAATTCCTTTGCGAGAATTCTCTAAGTCTAAGTGCAGCAATCCAAATTCCTTTGCAATTACTAACAGATTAAACCAGCTTTAATTCCAAGTTTGATATGTTCACAATCTAATTAAACCAAATTCCTTTGCGAGTATTTAAATTGCTCAACCTAAATAGTTCAGATTCTAAACCACACTGTCGTGTCGTATTTAGCAACCTAAGATCTAGATTCTAATTGATCAGGTTAGAACTAGCATTAAACACAATTTAGTTTGAAGAACATCTATTGATGTGAATCCTTAACTGAATTAATTATATCTAGCAAGTCATGAAATCCCTATGAGAAACCCTAAACCTAACTATGAAACTACTCAGACATAGATAATGTAAACATAATCAATGAATTAATATAAATCATAAAAGAGATTAGAATATAAAAGGGGTTCGAAAACTTCTCCAAAACGAATGTAGTACAGGATCAGATCAGCCCCAAAAGCTCTAAAAACTCTCTGCTCTAAGTTATGATAGCGTAATTAAAACTGAAGCTAAAAACCTAATTAAATAGCTAAAACATGACTTGGGGCTTCTGTGTAAATATCTGGAACTTCTGGCCATCTTTGCAATATTAGCATACTTCATTAAACCGCTGAGAGTCTGGCCCAACACGCTATGCATCGATCGATGCAGGTGTGCAACGATCGACGCTGTCATCAAATCTGGACAGTGAACGCAACCTCTCGAGTCAAATCTCCAAAGTGCTCCAATTAGCTCCATAATCTCCACTTTTGCTCCAAACGTACGTGTACCTAATAAAACCTGCAAAGGACTCTAAAAGAACACCAAAAGACACTAAAACAGACTTATATCATGGCATAAAACCGGTAAAAACCATGATATATCACTTGGTTCCTCGATTCTTCGTTATGTAGAGTGATACCCTATCTCAGGGTCATTATTTTGATTTGGAAGAAATGATTTCAATCATTATGATTGTGTAGTACTAGCAGATGTATGTTAAGATTTAGTGGCTATTTAACAGTGAATCCACTGTTGTTTTCTTGATTCAAAGAATGGTACTAGTAAGATATGTATTCATGTGACTACCCTCTTTTCACTATATTAGTAGCTGCACCTGATGTTTCAGCTTCTATCTTTCGTGTCCTGTAGTATCGTAAATGGATCAATTATTGTCCTTTGCATTCCAACATAGGGTTTGCTACACACATGTATCTGTCTGTATTGAAAATGGAGTATTTGATATGTTTTGTTAATATGAGATTCTTTTTTCCATATTAGCAGCTCCATTTGATGTTTCAGATTCAATCTTTCTTATCGTGTAGTCTGATAAATAAATTATGCATGGTCATTTGCATCACGGCTTAGGGCCTGCTAATCACATTGAGAATGGAGTACACAATATATTTATGTTAATGCTGGACTCTTTTTTCCATATGTGTAGCTGCATTTGATGTTTCAGATTATAGATCGAGATAGCTGGTGATGCTACTGCTAAGCAAAATAGTTCTTGAACATGATTATGAATAGGGTGCCAAAAGTGGTGGCGAGATGGAGTCTCCACAAGCCAAGAATCAAGCTCTAATGGATGCTGGAGCTATCGTTCCCACTTCATTTGAAGCCCTCGAATCTGCAATCAAAGAGACTTTTGAGAGACTGGTCAGTCTCCTAGTGTTCTTTGCTAGCTAGCATTGTCTTTTGTTGCTAGCTTATGTGTTTATTTCAATTTATCCTAAAAGTTTGAAGAAGGAAAGGTCTCTTTTATCAAGGAAGTCACTCCTCCACAAATCCCTGAGGATCTCAGTTCTGCAATTAAGAGTGGGAAAATCCAAGCTCATACTCACATCATCTCCACTGTTTCTGATGAAAGAGGTATTGTCATGGAAACTTAACCGTATAGTCTACTGAGTTGAAACACATAGAAATTGGAAAATTAGTTACACAAAACACTAGATGCATATGCCTCTTTAAGTTCATCTTCTGACACTTGACAACAAAATTTTCCTTCGCGTATTAATTTGCAGGGGAGGAACCATGCTATGCTGGTGTTCCAATGTCTTCTATCATCGAACAAGGCTACTGCTGCTCAGGTGATAGCTCGAGATAAAAGTTTTTTTAGTTCAGTTCTTTAAAAGGTTTTACTTATATATATTCGAACATTAAGCGTTTCTTCAGACTGTTCCTAACTACATATTTTGTTGGTCATTAAAAAACTATATAGCTGTGATTTAGGAAGCATATTGTAGATTTCTTATATGGTTCTTTTATGATTACAAAGAGGGTGCTAAGGTTAAATGGGTTATATTAACCGGATACTTGGACAGCCATCACTTATCCGAGAATTCTCCATGGGTAAAGCTTCCTTCTAATGCTGTGTGGGATCATACTTAAGACATTACAACTATTAAGTTTATATTTTCAGTTGAACTTGTGTTTGTGTTTGTTGGTATACTTGAGTATGTATTTCTTGTTTGTGGATGTTTATGTTTAAGTTGGAGAAAATTTAATTGTTTGTAATTATATGTTTATAAATTCTAAATATATTTCTGCAATTCTAATTGATTTTCAAATAATAATTTAAAACCAGAATCCAAAAAATTATATAATAAAATTTTTATAGCTCCAATTAATATTAAACATGTCAAAATATAAAAGTGTTCATAAGATATACAATAGCCATAAAGATTGATCATCATAAATAATAATACAACAACAACAAAAATGCTAGGATAAAGTATAATACAACCTTAAAATATTGCCACCACAAATATTATTGCATGAATAATATGCTGCATTAATTTATAAAATGGCGATAAACCAATGCTACTGAAAACTATATAATCACATCAAAATTTGCGTTATCGTAGACAGATATATGATAGCATGTCAAATTAATGCTATCGTATATGTCGGATCTAAGATAGCAGCGGCAAACATAGCGTTTTAGTGGGGCTATCAATACCCATATTTCTAGTATCAAGCTTGGAACTAAGCGGTCTCCTAGTCAAATTAGATTGGGGAGACCATTAACCAATCTTATATATCAGCAAGAGCCTTGATGATGGTAAAACCAGGTACTCAACTCTGGAAAAACTCGCCCTGACAATAGTCACCTCGACAAGAAAGCTTCGGACACATTTCCAATCACATTCGGTGGTAGTCCTCACCAACCAACCGCCCAGGACTATACTTCATAGTACGACACTCCGACTCAATTGGAAAGGATGGCGAAATGGGCAGTAGAATTGAGTGAGTCAAGTACAAGAACCAAACGAGTGTGAAATCCTAAGTACTGAAAGATTTTCTGATCGAATTATCCACAAAACTCACCATCAACGGCGAGCAAGCGAAATCTGAGAAATGGAATTTATTTGTTGATGGATCATCCTCGCGCGACAGATCGGGAATCGGAATCAGGTTGACCTCCCCGATAGGAGAAATTCTGAAACAATCTTTCCGACTCTCATTTCCAGAATCAAACAATGAGGCTGAATACGAAGCTGTTATAGCGGGATTGCGATTAGTAAAGGCTGCCAGAGCAAAGAATATCAACGCATTTTGAGATTCACAGATCATCTCCAATCAATACAACATGGAATACGAAGCGAAGAACGACAGAATGTAAACATACCTAAAAATTGGCCAAGGTTTGGCACGCTAATTTGGCTCCTTTACGCTCATAAAAATCCCATTGAGCGATAACCCATCAGCTGATGCGTTAGCCGCCCAATCGTCCACGTTCGACCTCGATCTCCGACGAGTCATACCCGTCAAATGGTTCGATAAACCTAGTATAGACCAGATCAAGGAAATGTTCACCATTTTCGAGCTGAAAGACGTAATGGATGTCGCGACGTAACAAATGAACCCGTCGTAAGGAACCAGAAAAAAACGAAAAATAGAGAGACGAAATCAAAGCTTATATATTCGAGGGCGTAGTCCCTGAAGACAACTAGGAAACCCGACGCCTGAAAACAAGGTGCGTACGCTATGTTATAAGGGAAGGGGATATGTTCTGAAAAAGCGAGTCTAAGGCATTCTTAAGCTGCATTCACGGCCAAGAGATAAAATGGGTAATGGAAGAAACGCACGAAAGAGCAAGGGGTAATCACTGCAATGGCCAAGGACTCGCCACGAAAATTAAGAGACAAGGACATTTCTGGCCAACGATGGTGGCAGACTGCAAAAAATACGCCGCTCGCTGCAAAAAATGCCAAAGGCACGTGCCGGACATATATCAGCCCGCCAAACTCCTAACCACTTCCGCAGTGCCCTATCCGTTCATGAGGTGGTCAATGGACATCGTGGGTCTCCTACCAGCTTGCAGACAAAAGAAGTTCATCCTCGTAATGACAGATTACTTCACTAAATGGGTAGAAGCAGAGTCATATGCTAAGATTCGCGACCTCAGCATACAAAAAATTGTCTTGAAATTTATTGTATGTCGTCACGGTTTTCCTTATGAAATCTTGACTGACAATGGCTCACAATTAATTTCAAGCGTATTCGAATGATTCTGCCCACAGAGGAGAATAAGGATAAGTCAAGGCAAAAAAATAATATTATAGACGAGCTGAAGAAGGGAGTTTGGGCCAACGAGCTGGATGGAGTCCCTGGTCACACTGAACGAATACTTGTCGGTCAACCAGTCAAACGCCTTTCTCCTTGTCACACGGAATGGAAGAAATGGATCCGGCTAAAGTATGCATCCCGAAAATCCGGAAAGAGCTAGCGCTCGAGCACGAGGATCTCAACAACAACATGATCCTCGATAACCTCGATCAAGTAGAGGAAGAGCGCGACCATGCACTCCTCAAAATAAAAAAAAATCAATAACAAGCGACCCAATACTAAAAAAAGAAGGTCAAAGGCATGCACTTCAACGAGGGAGACTTCGTCCTACGAAAAGTCTTTGAAAATACTCGAGAATGGCGAGTTGGTAAGCTCAGCGCAAAATGTTAAAGACCTTACATCATCTTGAAGGTCGTCAAACCAGGAGTCTACGAACTCGTCACCATGCAGGGCGAAGCGATACCACAATATTGGAACACAAACAAGCTGAACAGAGACTACTACTAGCGGCCAAAAAAACCAGCTCACTTTACGAGTCGAGACTACTCTTTCAATATGAAAAGTGAACTATGATCGTCTTAATCCCTCCTCGAAGGGTACATAGGCAGCCTTTCACAAGGTTCAACTATTTCAATAAAAAAATTTATAATCTTTTCAAGTACCCCCCTCGTAATTTACTTCATCGACATTCTGGCCAAATGATCTATAAAAAACGTGTTACATAACAAGTGACTACGCATTTCATGTCGCCAGATTGAGATCAATTTGAACGACCTATGCTTGGGAAAGTCCCGGACAAGTCTTTGATCGAACAGTTAAAAATAAGCCGAACATTCCTTGCACGACTAGTTTAACCAAGACTTCTAGAAGATAAGGAAAGCACGTACTCGCACCTAAAATGATTATTTTATTACGGGATAAGCCGAGCCCGTACTCGCCCCTGGAACTAATTTACAGGATAAGCCAGCAAAGTTCCACACATTAATACGAACTATAAAATAAACCGAGCACGTAATTGCACCTAAAAGTTAATTATAGGATAAGCTGAGCACAAATATGCACCTAAAGAAAATAGTTTACATGGCAAACCGAGCACAGTTTTCCACCTAAAAAAAAAAACAGGATAAGCCCCACTAAGATCTGAACCAAGAAATAAAATGTAACAAAACCGAGCAAAAACTCAAACATCAAAATTCCTTTTATTACATAAGGATAACGGTTTCAGATTCATCAAAAATTCCCATATTCTAAAAAGAGAGGCCTAACAAAAAAAGGGGGAAGAAAAAGCCAAACTAAGAATCTTCGGCAGCTCGGTTCTTCAAAGGAACGAGCTCCTCACATCAAAGCCTTGTAGCTTGATTAGCAGAAATAAGTGCCTCATTTGAACCATGCATGTCACCCACCAGTTGACTTGCTAGAGAATTCTCTCCACGAACATGTTGAGATCCTCATCAAATATATAGGAAGCCTCCATCGAATGGATCTCCATTCTCAAGATCGCCTAGTTAGCAACCAACTGCTCGATCTTGGACGCCGAAACTTTTATACCCTCACCAACAAGGAGCTGGTAAGACGCTAGAATGGAAACAACTTGGTACAATTCCAAAATCTTCTTCTAAGAATGAGCTTCCTCCTCCTGGCCTTTATGATCTTTGAAAGACTAGCTTCAACTTTATTAAAAAATCTCAGTCCTCACTTGAATAACCTCCTCTGCGTGAAGCACCCAAAGACCATCACACTCTGATTTATGCTCGACTCGAGTGGAGAAAAGCGTATCCCTAGCCTCTCCAACAGAGCTACGAGCCGCTGAGATGTTGGCTAGACGATCCTCTCTCTCCGCGTTCAAACGATCATTCTTTTGAGACAAGTCAGTAATCCCCAGCTCAAGATCATCAATCTTCTTCCTATCTGGCTTGCCCCAGTAACAAGCTTGAGACTGTGACAGTTTTTGGTTGTAACATACCGCGTCATGGTGGTCGCCGTATTAGTCGAGATCGTCATCGCTTCCTCAAAAAAGCAAAGACTCATGTTGATATTTCCATTAGTAGCAAGAAGCATAGCGCTGGCCATATTTCGGATCGCAACAGGACAAAGTTGAAAAAGAGCAATCTTGTGTTTCACACAATAGCCGATAAGAAGCTTGGGGAGCGGAAACCAAAGATGTCATTTTAAGAACCAACAGTCGTAAGACAGATAACCAACCGACCATGGCCTTTCCTCTAGCATTGGAGGCCGAAGTTCGAGGCCAATATGACAAGCATAAACCTTTTTTTATCTCATCCAATTATTCATTTTTGCATGAAGATTTCTAAATCTGGCGAATCACAATAGCTTTCTTTGCTTTCTTCTTCGCCTTCTTCGTTCTTCTTTTCTTCTTCAATCCAATCGAAACAGATTATCCGGCGACATGTTCTCGGATTTCGCTCAAATCCGCCGGTGGATTCTTGTCTCGGTCATCCTAACGTCGTCGTTACGACATGTTCTCCGATTTGATACACTGGAACATCAAAACGAACACTGCATTTTACCGATTCAACAAGGGGAGAGGCCGACGACTTTTTACCAGACCAAGATTAAACTCCTCCACTAGTGGACTTCGAAAGAAACAAGCTTGTACTCGAAGAATCAGATGAATGACTATCATCGTCACTATCGGAAGACGACGAACGACTAGATTCAGCACTGATCGTCGGTGAACCAGAATTAAAAATCAAAGATAAAGTCGAAGAAAGAGAAAAATATAAGAGATCAAAGGAGACGGCACCTTCAAAGAAGAGAATAAGAAAAGTGGGAAAGAAAACACTTGAACGAGGGTTTTATAAAACAAACCTTGGCGGTAACCGAGGGAACATCGTCATTATCTTATGTGACCCTTCAAATTCGAGTGTTGCATGTATGTGACGTCTGAGGAGATACGCAATATTTTGTTTCTACGGTCGTCAACGCTTTTGGCCTTCCAAAGTTCGCCAAGACACGTGTACAAAGGCGCAACGGTACAAGCCAGATAAGCAGACCAGATTTCTACCTGACTTAAATACTCAGAAAATTTGCCGACATCGACCGACGCCGAAGACCGACGAACTAGGGGGCTAATTTTTGGATATGGGTTTAGCACCCATCCATAATCCCATCAAAATCTGCTCAACCCATCTCTCCTGCTCGGCCCAAAATCTGAAACCCGTTAAGAAGTAAACGGCCAAGGGAAGTTTAACCATTTTTACTATAAATAGAGCATTTATTGTTCATAATGCACCATCTTATATTCTGTTAAGCTCTAAGCTATTTCTATAAAGCGACGAGCCTTAAAGCTTTTAGAGAGCTCGTCAATTGATGACTTCTCTCTTCGTCCATCATATTCTTTTATTGGCCGCGGCCTAATTATAAATACATAGTTTTGAACCCCATCTTTCATTTCTTTCTACTTGTTTGTTCAGACTATTTTAACCACTAATTCCGACGCTCTCAGATTTAGTCGAAATCCCGCAACAACATATTTGGAACATCTACACATCATTCTTCTTTTCTTCTTCCTTCTCAAGTAGTTTGATAGGCGTGTCCAAGTAGAAAATTTTCTTGTAATCTTCTTGTGAATAAATGAGCTTTTTTATTCAGCTTTTCACCTTTAGCACTTCTTTGTCTCTTCTTGCACTCGGCTTGACCGTGGAAATTAAACTTGTATCAATTTGTTAACGCTTTTTCGGATTTCATTTGCTGAGGGATGAGGATCATCTACTTTCCGGATCATCAATCTTTTTCTTACAGTTTTGGGATGCCTGCGGGATTGTCTCCTCCGCATGACACAAAGGCTTAATTTATTATGTGGAAAGTATGGAATTCCCTCCTGAAGACTATTTGATTCTTAAATTAGAAAGTGAGTGTGGTGGAGTGAGAAGATTTGTTTGTGGATCGGAGTTCCTATATGCTATACATGGTTATTTCTTGTATATATGTTACGAGGTGACAAAAAGAGAGGAGCTAAAACTGTACTTATCTCTGATATTGGAATATGGTTGTAGGTTGGTCTTATTTGTTC
Source organism: Orychophragmus violaceus (assembly GCA_030180135.1). NCBI lineage: Eukaryota > Viridiplantae > Streptophyta > Magnoliopsida > Brassicales > Brassicaceae > Orychophragmus > Orychophragmus violaceus. The sequence goes on along the minus strand of CM058229.1, from coordinate 63,774,876 downwards.
ATAGATCATTGGAGTCTGTTTTCTCTCCTATTTCTATTCTCGTGGCATTAAAGATTAAACGAAGGATTACTCAAGCCCAAACAAACGCACAAATTTTGGATATATTAGAAGTTTATATAACCAATGTAATTAGGTTCTCACTACACCACACTCACTTTTCGAATAAACACTCAAATTTAGGCATCAGAGAGTCTTCAGGAGAGAAGTCCCCTATTTTCTCCCACACTCATTGGAGCCCTTCTGTTGTGCGCAGGACACGGACGCGAAGCCATCCCAAAACTGGAAGAAGACGATTGATAATCAAGACAGTAGATGATCTTCATCCCCCAGCGAATGAACACCAGGAGAATAAAGAACTAAAATATTGGTACAAGTTTTCTTGGTCAAACCGGATACGAAAAAAAAGAAGTGCTAAAGGCGAAAAGCTGAAGAACAAAATTTTTATTTAGTCACAAGAAGACTACATGAAAATTTTCTACCCCGGATCCGCGTAGATAACTACTCGAAAATCAAATGAAAAAGGAGAATGAGGTGTAGAGAAGCAAGTTTCAAATCAAGATCTCACAAAATCTGAAGACGTCAAGACATCAGATTCTTGTCGTTTCTCCATGTCGGCTAAAGAAATCCCCCAAAGGCTGACATGACTCAGCCCAAACCTGAGAGCATGAGCAGCCATTTCATAAGACTGGAGGTACACCTCATATCAATCCTAGCACCTCGGCCTCCGCCTCACCACCATGACCACCGGAGCTCAGTGGCAGAACTCCACCAATAAGAAAAGTCGCCTCATTGTTGTTGCTTGACCCATGATTCAAGATCTTTGATCTGCCAGGTTATCTGTCCTAGACTGTATAATCCTACATTGTTTAACTCGTAATTTTTCATTAAAATATGAATACATCATGTTGTATATGGGTTTAATATCCATCCATAAGCCTATTTGAAATCTTGCCACCTCATCAAAAAAATATTTCGGCCCAAACAAACGAGCCCGTTAAGGAGTCAAACGGCCCACCAAAAAGCCAGCCCTTCCATACTATAAATAGACCGTTCACTCTTCATTTTTCACCATCTTGCAACTTGTGAAGGCTCCGAACTACATTTATAAAGCTACGAGCCCGATCAACATTTAGGGAGACGTCAATCGACAGACTCCCATCTCATCCATCATGTTCATTGTTCAGCTTCGTACTTATTATTAATAGAACAATTTCCGACCTCACTTAGAGTTTATTCTCACCTCGTTATTTCGTACCCCTTCGATCATAACCCGAGTTATTTGGACTAGATCGAAATTCCATAACAACAATTGGCGCCGTCCGTGGGTATGAAAAACTTTTCTACACTTTAAGAACGAAGCCAAAATGACAGGAACGCTCTCAGTCAATGATAGCTCCGAGCAGACCCCGAGCCTGCTCTTTCCAAATCTGACCTCCCCAAGCTTGATAGACGGAGCATGCTCGCCATTCTCACCAACTGATACCTCGGTCGACCACACAGGGGTAGCCATTACCCACCTAGACGCCGAGCTGACAAACCAGGCTTTAGGCACTCAAAACCAGGACGTCTTCTCCCTCATCAAGACCCTGGCAACACTGGTCGACGTTCTAACTCGGAGCTTCAACACTCGCTTTGACCAGCTCACAAACGATCAGAACACATGCAGGAAACGGATTGACGACCCCACCCTGCAACTTCAAGAGGATACGCGGGAAGAACCACTCGCACCCTCAGCAACACCGTCGGCCGAACCGACTAAAAACCAAGCAGAAACTAGCAAGAAGGCACAACCGGGTTACATAACATAAAATGATCATAGGGTAACCAGCTCGGCCTAGGAAATCGACCAATCTCCCGAAGAGGAATGAAATATACCATTTACAGTGAAGATAACAGACACACCGATCAGGCACCTCGGAGAAATCAAGTTTCCAACCTACGAGGGAAGTTCGGACCCTCCCCAGTACCTAGCAGCTTTCAATACCGCATTAGCACGAGCCCAATTCTCCATCGAGGAACGCGACGCCGGCTTCTGCCGTCTCTTCGTCAAAAAATTAAGCGGCGCTGCCCTTAACTTGTTTTCATGTCTGGAGACACACTCCATTGACAACTATCACCAGTTAACGACCACCTTTTTTAAGCACTACTCCACGTTCGCCCAAGAGAAAGCCTCAAGTGATGACCTTTGGGCCGTAAACCAGGGACCGAAGGAATATCTCAGATCATACATCGACAGGTTCAAGGATGTCGTCTCCAAAATCTCGGTAACTGATGACGAGGGGCTCCGGGCACTACGGTATGGACTCTGGCACGAATCATCATTTACACGACGAGTTGGTCATGAACAAACCGCAAACCCTCGAAGACGCTCTCTCCCGAGCAGCTGCCTTGTCAAAATAGTAGAAAAGAGAGAACTGCTCGCGAAAAGGTTCGCCTCGACCAAAAAAGCGAAGGAGCTAGCACTGGAGTGCCTCGACGAAAAAGGAAGAAGGCAATGACGTACTACATCATCAACCAATAAAACTAGACATGGAACAAGCACATGTGAACTAACAACCAAGACAAACCCTTATGCACCTTTCATCAGCACTCCAGACACAACACTGCCGAGTGTCGACACTTACAAAGTCTCCTGCTCGGCGAATATCAGAAGGGAATAACAAACATAACTAATCAAAATGCGCCAACAACTCCTCTCGAAAGCCAAAAAACGCAACAAAACCCCAAAAACGAGGAAGAACGATTCGAGCTCACCCAGGAGGAAAAGGGGAAGCAGCGTGGACAACAACAAGCAGAGCAGAGAGGCGCCAATGCCGAACCACTCAAGTGAACCCTCGACAATGACAAGGAAGAAACTCTCGCACCTTTGAAGCGCATCAACATGGTCACGGTAGGACTTTCAACCCGCAACAACTCAGTACAACCGATACAAGCATATGGCCAGAAAGCCAACATACAACAATACTGAAATGAGAACACCACCAGGGAGCCGAGAGCCGGCGAAGAATCACCCTCACCCAAAAAAATGAAGAAAGTCTCGAAAATCCGCACAACGACTCGGTCATCGTCGAGATCCGGATAGGCGACCATAAAACCAGTAGAATCCTTATCGAGACAGATAGTTCAGTCGATCTCACGCTCAAAGGAACTCCGCCAAATCAGAAAGACCTTTCAGCGAGTCCACCAGAAACACAACCGGAATGGTTAAGCTCCCGGGACACGTTGAATGAGTAATCATAACCGACCAGAAAATTGCAACTCCAACGCCAACAAAATCGTACATGACTCGACCCCCGGCGGAAAAATCATCCTAGCCAGCTCCAGCCTCGCTGCGAAATGAAAAGAAACGAACGCGTGCTCCAGCCCCCTACTAAAAGGAGCTCCAAAGCTCTATCAAAATATTTCTATATAAGAAATCGGGCTCCGGCTCAGAATTGTAAAAGAAAGAACTACGCACGGCTTGATCTCTACCTATTACGAGGTGCCTTATATTCTAATCTAAAATATTTATTTTCGGAAATCAATACGCTTCTCAGCACCCAAAAAGCGACATTCTGGCCAAATGATCGTCGTTTTCAACGACTGTAAGCCGGGGACAGACCCGCACAAGTCGTTGAATAAGTTTCATAAGCCAAACCTCCTTCGCATAACTAGAATTCAAGGACTTCACAGGATAATCCGAGCACGTACCCGCACCTAGAAAATTATCAATTGACAAGATGAGCCGAGTCCAAGCTCGCACTTACAAACATTTGTAAAAAAGACGAGCATAGTTTCGACTCAAGAAAATCAAAACAGGATCTCGCCCAATTGCCAAGAATCATTTCACACCTAAACTTTGATCTCGCCCAATAGCCAAGAATCGCCTCGCACACTCCTTCAAAAATATTTTCCATCTACCAAGGAAAGAGATAAAGGCCATCATACTTATCTGGCTAAAAAAAAGAGGGGGGGGGGGGAAGACCATAACACAAATCATATATAGACAAAATCCCTCCTTTTCCATTCATTCTTGTTGAAAATTACAAGGAAATATACAACAAGTCTATTTCTTGAAAGACGATTTCGTACGAGTTGAAGCTCGTATACCGAGCCCGATTTCATCTAGAAAGGAGCCATGTTCCTTTCTTGAAAAACGATTTCAACGTTTGTTCCCGGAGGGGCTGTCCTCGAAAGGCAGTGGCCCGAACGGAAACAACGACAAAACCGAGCCAAGGCGGTTCAACCTAGGGTAAAAGAGCCCGGAAAGGCCGACGTCGACACACCAAAAAGGTCTGCCAGCCTCCAGAATTGAACCCCTTGGTTCCCCTGGACAATCTGATGTCGACGACTCTCTCCAAAGGAATAGCTTCTCCTATGCAAAAGAAGAAGAGCCAGCCTGACGCACCATCCGCCCCCCTGCGAGCACACCAAAAAAGAAGGTAAGAAGAAAGAGAGAAACGTCCGAACAAGCTACGAACACAAACGCAGAAAAAAGCAAAAAATAAACACTTACGCGAAGATCGACTAATTCAGGAGGGAACAGCCCCTGGCGCGTTACTCAAACCAATGAAGCCTCTGATCTCCCCAAACGAAAGATCCGTGCGTCGCCATTAAGTTTGTAAAGGCGACAAACATGGGCAGGCATCGATATATTTTCGCATATCGATAAGCTCCCATTTCGCAGAAAAAGTACAAGCTCACTCGAGCACGATAAACAAAAGAAGAATGGAAAGCTCATCGTCAGAACAGCCTTGCTGCCACGATCAACTGACTCAACCCACCGCCGCCAAAAACTTGAACCCACTCAGGAAGACAAGGCGCAAATGGAGGAAGAGAGCTATCAACAAAAAAAGGGGAGGGGAAGAAAGCAAAGAAATATGAGTTATGAAATAATCAAAGAAGGAAGAGCAGTACTTATAGCCAAGGAAAGTAGCGGCTACCGAAGCCACTTTCAATGCAATGCGACTGTTACCAATGCAGCCCTTAATGAAAAAAAAACGGTGGTTCACTACCCCAAAAACACGCAAAGCAGTTATTAAGAAACAATAATGACGCGTGGAGGAAGTCTCGGAAATCGAAAGACACGTCCGTCGAAAACTAATCATGAAAAAAAAAAATCTCTTGGGTTAGCAGCATGGTCGCAACGACGAGCAGAAACCGAGCTCCGAGCACTAGCCGGCAGAACGATCACAAGAGGAAAGAAAGGTACGAAAAATGCAGCATTCAAAGACTACAAAATTTCAGACCTCCCATGATGAAAATCCCAAAAATTGGATATTATTTACAACAAGACCAGAATATAAAACAAAGGCTACAACACGAAAAGCTACCACAAGGGATCATACACACGAGCGACCGTCAAGTCCTCAACATACACACTCGCCTCTCTTCCACTCCCCACTACCCCTTTGAAAACAGCTTCACTGCTTGTCAATTCAGGGAATGGCATTATTTGCAGATCGTCAGAACTAGGGTCATCATGCTGAAGGATTATAGCGTTTTTCCAAGGTTCAATTCCAAATTGCAACCTAACACATAATCTTAAACAGATCTAGGTTCTTGTAACTGAATCATAAAACAAACCTGGACATTACCTTTGCAGCGGAATTATGGTGATGTCGAGATCAACGAGAACAGATGAATACCTGTTCCTCCTTGGTATCCACACTCTTACAAGCAGGGATGGCTGCTAGACCGGATGGATGATCAACAGAGAGAGAGATTGGAGAGGGAGAGGCCCTGCGGCCACACCCACAAATCGCCAACCAGCCGTAGGGTTTCATAACCCATGTTGCAATTTATTAACTCACTAATGGGCCCAAGTTTAATTAATTAAACTAATGGTCCATTAGACTTTTGGGCCCAAGACACAAATCAGACAAAAGCCCATTTGTTGTCTGCCCAACTCTCTGTACAAATACAGTAAATGCCACTGCATCTTACCGTATTAATTCCATCTTAACTTTCCCGTTAGCTATGGTGTGTGACCCTTTGGGATCATACAATACTGGTAATAAGTCTTAAACTTATAGATCAAGAGCGGACTCTAGCAAGCCATCATGATCACCCAGTATTTATGACTTATGTCTGATCTCGACATTTATCATACTTTCTAGAGATAGTACAGTAGATTTCAGGACATTCCCAACAATCTCCCACTTGTACTGGAATCCTACATTCCCTAGTCCTTTTGTCTCAATATCTCGATCTGGCATAAGGCAAGATGCGTGTCATCCTTATATAGCCAGACCATTTTAATCGGACCAGATTTGATACTGACACTTCAAACGACTTGGGCAAGTCCGTTTGGGAGTGGCCACTCTCTTACCAGCTATCAAGTCTCCGATTGGCCTAGAGATATTACCTCCGTTATACGGCAGGGACAAATCCCATCTTGTTCCATCACTATGAACTACACATTTCATAATACACCCAACCAAGGTCCTTATAGCTCCCAGTTACGAAACAGCGTTAGACAATGATCAAAGTGCATCAATCCATGTGCAGCCACATGCATGCGAACTCAGGTCTAAGGACTATACTCTATAGTCGTATATGAGAACCTCTTATGACACATATATTAATATCTTGTAGAGTTCTCATCAGCGGGCCATGTCCGGTCATATGCTCCCCTACATATACCTATGTGTCGACTTTGATGCCGCGCATCTATGACCCCTCGAAACTTGGTCATAAGTCTCAACACAATCTAGTCTCAAGTGGTTGTTGGTGTTCCAATTTCAACAACCTTCGACTATGGACACTATGATTTATGTCATTTCGTTAAATATGGGGTTTCAGGATCAAGTCTACTCATGTACTTCGATGGCCCATATATAATGACATGAATCATTTTGGAACGATTATTTATATCACAGTTAAAATAATCCAGAAATCATAGATTTCATAAACATAAAATATTATGTTTACATGAACTTTTCAAAACAACTAAATAAAGCCCTTTACAAACTCCCACTGAAATTAAGACTACATCTTAATTTCACTCATCCTACAGCTACAGTCCGCGACTCGTGCTTAGGCCTAAGGAGTGGCTTCGTTAATAGATTAGCAACGTTCTCATTTGATGAAACTTGCTTATCTACTTAACACCTCTGTCATTTATCTCACGGAATAGGTTATACCTACCCTCAAGGTGTTTGGACCTCTGATGTGCAGCTAGTCTCATCTACGCTGGGAATCACATCAAGTTCAGTGATGAACTCTTCTGTCCAAACAACATCTTTCGCCGCTTCTCAAGCTGCGAAATGTTCAGCTTAAGTCATGGAGTCAGCAACAGTGCCTTGCACTGCCAGACAGACATAAGATATAGCCGGACTGTGACCAGGAATTATCTTTGTCTATAGGAAACTTGCCTTTCAGACTCTATCGACTTGTAGCACCTCACTTTCTCCGTAAACCAAGAATTTATCCTTAGTATTACTCAAATACTTTAGGATATTCTTTACGACAATCCAGTGATTCTTTGCTGGATTTGACTGGTCTTTACTTGTCTTGCTTAACATTAAAGCAACATCAAAACAAGTACGTGTCATGGCATACATGATAGATCCAATTGCCGACGCATATGGAATCCTATCCATGCATTCAAGCTCAGCAGTTATCGTAGGACACTGCTTCTTGCTTAACGTATTGCCATGTGACATTGGCATAAAACCCTTCTTGGATTGCTGATTAGGTGTAGGACTTTGTCAATATAAGAATCCTGACTTTGTCCTACCAGCAATTTTGGATCTCTATCTTTGGATCCAAAATCCAAGAACATACGTGGTTTTACCCATGTCAATCACAAAACCAACTCCCAAGCCAGTCCTTTACCGACTGCAGCATCGGGACGTTATTTCCGAGAATCAGTATGTCATCGACATACAATATGAGAAATGCAACATCGCTCCCACTTATCTAATAGCAAACGCACAGTTCCACTTCGTTCCTGTTCAAGTCAAAACCTTGACTACTTCAACAGAACGAAGATTCCAACTCCGATATGTTTGCTTCCATCCATGAGAATGGATCAATAAAGCTAACTTACACAAAATGTAATTTTCGGAGTCCGGGCTCACTTTCGCTTCTTTGAATTTCGCAGATTCGTCGCTTTCAATGATCATCAGATCATGCGAACTTTCAATGATCATCAGGTTCAACTAATGACGAGAAATCACTCTCGGATTAGTGACTGATTCATTCATATCTGCGAACTTCAGGCTCTACAGGTGTAGATTCTACAGAAATCTGTAAATCCATCCGTTGCTCTCCCTCAACAGGTTGAGCAGCCTCCTGTATTTCTCGAATTTCTTCGAGTTATACTTTTACTCCCACTGTTCTTCTTGGAAAGTAACTTCCCTTCTTAGAAAACAGAATGGACGTAAAAGTAACAAGCCTTGGTTTCCCTAGGACAACCAGCGAAGTAGCACAACTACAAATACTCAGTAAAGACGAATTTGGATCGATTCCAATCCACATTTACGTGGTGTCTTTCAACTGATATTGGTGGAACTATTTCAGCGTAAACTTAGATATTTCTAGAGCGTTATTCTTAAAGAATATCATGGAAGATTCGTGTGACTCATCTTTAATCATTTCTAATAAGATCTGATTCTTTCTCACAGAAATACCTCAAGGTTTTCAGGAGAAATGAGCTGTGAAACGATTTCACACTCATTCAGATGATCACACAATCAATGACTTAAGTATTCTCACTCGTGATCTAATCCAGAGTCTCAATACTTCTGTCACTCAGATTCTATACCTCATTCTGGAACTCTTTCGACCATTTCAAAGAATTCTGACTCGTGTCTCATCAAATGAACACAGTCATACTCACTGAAGTAATCAGTAAAGATAATGAAGTACAGGAAATTTTCTCTGGCATTACTGCTCATCGGGCCACATACATGAGTATGTTCAAGGTCCAATAAGCCTTTGGGCCTTTCTCTAGCTCGGCTAAGATGGGCCCTTTGTCTTTTGGTCCAGTAAGCAGAATTCAAGTCTCATAAGATATCCAATCAAATGAGCCCAAGAGTCCATAACTATGGGATTTCTGAATCTGACTCACTCTATGTGACCAAAACTTTTACGCCAAGGAAAAATCAGGTTTAATTCATCAGATTTAAACCAATTTGGTATTTATGTTACATTTAGGCACTCTTTGGTTTAAGATATAAAACCCATTCCTTGAATAGGGTGCTACAATTAATATTTCATTAAGATCAATAGAATAAAACTTGTCTTTTATCAAAATGAAAAACATTCAAATTCTTACAAGAAAATGAAAGACAACTCTGCTTAAAGCAGGTACATTGTAGCAATTACTTAATACAAAACCAAGCCTCAAAGGCATCTACAAGTGAAAACCCTATGACTGAGGCAGCATCCATAGCTCCTTCCAGACACGCAGTTCCACTTGTCCTTCCTTCAACGTTCTACTGTTGCTTAGGCTATGCATATTATAACAAATATCAGTGCCACAACCAGTATCCAATACCTACAAGGTATAACTTGAAGTAATAACATGAATACCTGAGGAAGTAGTCTCATACATCGACTTTAACTCCTCATAATCTTCCATGAATTTAATGCAATTTCTCTTCCAATGCCCAGTCTCTTTACAGTAGCAGCACTTACCAACGTAAGAGGTATCTGACTCGGGCTCAGAAGACACACGCTTGCCATGATTCAAAATCTGGACAACTTTGTCTTCACCCTTGTCAGCATTAGGTTTAGTAAACCTACCCTTCTCCATTACGAGATTATACAGGGTACTCTTCGCGTTTGGCTCAACTGTCTTGAGCATATCATGCAATTCAGTCAGCGTCTTCGTTAAGCCTTTCTTGATATAGTTCCTTCTGAACTTATCATAGCTTGACGGCAGTGACTGCAGAATGATCTCAGTTGCCAATTCTTGGCTAACTGGATAATCCAGTTTCTTCAGGTTATCAATGTAACCCATCATTTTACTGACATGAGGACTTACTGGATGATCATTTGGTAGCTTGCAGCTAGTGAGAGACTTAACCAACTGGTATCTCTCCACTCTTACATGCTCCTGAAATTTCAATTTCAGGCTGCTGATCATCTCTATTGGCGACTCCATGTTCTCATATTGCTTCAGCAAATCTGAGTCCATGGTAGCCAATATCAGACCACGCACATCTACCGCATCATTATAATGCTTATTCCAAGCATCATATACTGCATGAGAGGCATTGGACCCGATCCTCACGGGGAGAGCTCTTTCAAGGACATAGTCCTTTCTCTCCTGCCTGAGGACTAGCCTCAGGTTCCGCGACCAAGTCAAGAAATTTGATCCGTTCAGTTTGTCCATCTCAAGGACAGACCGGATCGAGAAAGTGTTTTGATTGTTTGTGCTAGTCATAACTGAAATTTAGAGATAAATAGAGTTTTAGTTATTTAGTTCATAAAAGAGTAATCTTAATAACTTATAAGAAAACTCGCATTGCATTCAAAATTTCTTTGTTTAACCTCATAAGAATGCAATGATTCCGAGACCCATGTTCAGCTAAATCCAAAGTGGGCCACTGGCCGTCACCCGGAATTAGCTTTACTTGGTAAGCATACACACAGCTAGTTATATCCATATAACTCTCGGTTGTGGATTGGGCCCAAGGCCCAATACACCAGATGTCTCAAGGCCCGGGACTCCCGATGGCCCAGTCAAGGAAACCAATCTCTTACAGCCAAATAATCACTAAAGTCTGGGACTCCCAATGAAATTAGTGACTATATACTACTTTACTTACGCGAGAACAGACACCTCACACTGTAAGCCATATCTGTAATCGAATAAGCGTTAAGTAGCTGACAAGATTGGAAAGACATCCAAGCTTGATATTGGTTTTGAGGATTTTTAAGTTTTATTTCCAAAAATAGAAGATTACTATTTTGGGAAACTTACTTGTTTTAGAAACTTTCTAAATTTAGAAATATTCTAAAAGTAGAAATTTCTAATTTAATATTTTATTAATATTTTGGGTTGGGTCACAAATTATAGGCCCAATTCTTGGCCCAAGACCATAGAATTCCAGTTGGCCCAATAATTTGACATAACCGAGTCGGTTTATTAATTCTGGTCCAAGACCAAATTAACTATCAAAACCATCGGTTATTTACTAAACCAGACCAGCTCTAAATTATTTGGTCCAACCAAATCAAACTTAGACCAGCCTTCGGTTTAAGTTAATATTCAATTTTGAATTTAAATCCGGTTTAACCAGAAACTAAATAATACCAATTGTATTAAATAATTTCCAGCAAACCGCGATTTGGGTTAACCGCTTGAACCACCAATTAAATTGGATCGGTTCGGTTAAGTCCAAAACCGGGAAGAAACACCTTGTGTTTTAGCCAATTTTGACCTAACTTGCGGTTTTAGCTAAAGCTGACAATGAACCACAATCGGTTTGATCGGTTCATTGTCGCGGGTTTGGGAAGAACAAACCACAATTATCAAAGCTTAATCAACAATAACAATCGACAAAAGTTTCCAAACCTTGAAAACGATTATGTCTTTCGTATGAAGACAAAAACCATCGATTTCTTAATTAAACTACCATGTCCTTCCAAGTTTCAATCACGATTGTATAGTAAAGTCAAACATTGAAACCAAGTAAACAAACGTGACTAATCAAATCGCATCTTATGATTGCACAAAGTCAAAAAAATAATTCATGTTCACTCAAAGAGAAACATTGCGATCGTGACACTTAACTAACCTAATGTCAATCATGTTTTTGTCCTTTTCCAATTACACAAAGACAAACACGTTCAACTTGTACAACAACAAGAGACAAAATGAATTAACAAGCGAAGGTCAACATGTTCGCATCATTGATCGCAACCTTGATCAATTAATTATCAATCCACAAAGTCAACATTAACTTTACCAAATCAAAAAAATCGATCACGATCACAAGAGGACAAAACGATTTTGTCATATAACTAAACAATCGATTCTTAATTAATTGAACAAAGTCAACAACATGATTCAAAAATCAACATTTGAATCAGTTATGATCCAAATTACAAGCAACCTAAGAACCTGGCTCTGATACCACTGAAGGATTATAGCGTTTTTCCAAGGTTCAATTCCAAATTGCAACCTAACACATAATCTTAAACAAATCTAGGTTCTTGTAACTGAATCATAAAACAAACCTGGACATTACCTTTGCAGCGGAATTATGGTGATGTCGAGATCAACGAGAACAGATGAATACCTGTTCCTCCTTGGTATCCACACTCTTACAAGCAGGGATGGCTGCTAGACCGGATGGATGATCAACAGAGAGAGAGATTGGAGAGGGAGAGGCCCTGCGGCCACACCCACAAATCGCCAACCAGCCGTAGGGTTTCATAACCCATGTTGCAATTTATTAACTCACTAATGGGCCCAAGTTTAATTAATTAAACTAATGGTCCATTAGACTTTTGGGCCCAAGACACAAATCAGACAAAAGCCCATTTGTTGTCTGCCCAACTCTCTGTACAAATACAGTAAATGCCACTGCATCTTACCGTATTAATTCCATCTTAACTTTCCCGTTAGGTATGGTGTGTGACCCTTTGGGATCATACAATACTGGTAATAAGTCTTAAACTTATAGATCAAGAGCGGACTCTAGCAAGCCATCATGATCACCCAGTATTTATGACTTATGTCTGATCTCGACATTTATCATACTTTCTAGAGATAGTACAGTAGATTTCAGGACATTCCCAACACATGCTTCAGTGCATCAATCTCTTGCTGAAGAAGGGGTTTATCCCGTTCAAGCTAGGCAATCAGTGCGGGAGGAACCGGGACACCTTCCCGCACAAGCAGCTGGTAAGCACCAAGAATGGCAATTACCTGGTTCAACACTAGAAGCTTCTCAAAATAGTGTTCTCCCTGCTCCCTCTCCGACCTAAGTTTCTCGAAACGATCGGAGGTCTTCTTGTGCAGCGCTTCTCGCTAAACACGAAGACCCTCATCAAAGGAAGCCTGAAGTTCGCCACACCGGGAAGCCAAGCGATTGACTTCTGACCTAAAGGAAGCCTGAAGTTCGGCTTTGTGCTGAAAGTCACGTTTTTCGCCCTCGAGCTCAGCACTCTCTTCTCAAGATCTGCTACACTTTGTCTCTCCAAAGCCAAAGCAACGGCGAACCCCTCAGCCTCCTCAATCTCCTTGCGAACAACCTCCAACTCGACCTGCTCCCTGAGAGCACCCTCTATCGATGTGGCCTGCTTCGTCTCGGACTCGTACGAGTCCCTATGTCAATTATGAACCGACTACAGTGAAAGAAAAAGATCAACCATGCAAACATCTTCAAAACATGACGAAAAAGCCAGAAAAACATACCATAACAAGTTCATGGCCGAGATCCTCCTGAAGGTCAGGCCTACGCATCTCAGCTTATCATTCACCAAACCTAACCGTGATTTGCAGGACAAGAGTGGCACAAGACCGCTTAACATTCACCAAAGTATCATTTCCCTTATGATGATGCGACTAAGTGAAGTCCCACAAGTCGGGCTCCTGACCTGCTCCTAACCCGCCACCATCTCCCTCAGGGACACAATCGAAGGAAAACCATCAACAAATTCTCCAAGACCCAGGCCAACCATTGGCTGATCAACACGGGCGGGGGCAGGAGTGAAAACTGTGCCCTCAGAATGATTAACATCGTTTCCCGATCCCGACCTATGCATTCTGCCACCCATCTGGCAACGCAGACTACCAGAAGCTCCGAAAAAAGCATTTTCCTCTTCAGGAAGCATAACATTTGGATCCAAAATATCCAAATCAGGGACGACCACTTGTTCAGATACGACCTCCCAGTCCTGTTCAACCTCCTGATCGCAGTCAATCTCCATCTCCTTGATACCAGCCTCCATGTTCTCGCCTACACCTCCAATAGGCGACCCAACACCAACCTGCTTAGCAGCAACCGGACTCGCCTCAAGATCAATAACTGGTGGGTCCTCTCTAAATGAAGCAGATCTCCCAGCATGACAACCAGGCGTATTCACATCTGCGCTGCCCCTCCCACCACTCGAAACTTTATGTTTCTTCCAACATAATCGGTAAGACGATGACTCACTCGTCGGGCCCGACGAAGAGGAAAATCCTAAGAACGATGACAAAACAACCATCAAATCAGCCAAAACCCCTTTCCCACCTCCCAAAAAAAAGGAAGGGAGAGAAGGAATACGCATAACAAAAACAGTCACGTACCTGAATCAATCTTCTAGAAACAGTCTTGGACCCTCTGGTCAAAAAAGCCTTGCCCTCTTTGTCATTCCTCGGAGGCCAAAATATCGCACCATGACCTCTCGTCTTTTCTAAATCGTTGGAAATTCCCGTGGTCCAACGACCTAAAATAGAGCAAACTACAAAACAAAAAAAGTTCGAGATGGCCGACATCAAGAAAAAAAGCAAAAAAAAAGAAGGATGTGGAGAAAAGAAGAAGGGAAGACTGCCATGATCATGATTCCAAGCAAATAAGAAAACCCTGCATGTGTCGAATGCCAGTGCACTATTAATTCACGCAAAATAGTATCTATCCTGCCAGGCAGTTGTCTTATCCGGAGGGTCGGACACGATTTACAGACATCGCCCGGGCCTAGGTTTCGATTAGAAAGTCCCGGATGTCCCCTGATTGGTCAAGATCGACGTCAACTCCTAAAAAAGAGAGCAGACATATCAAAACCATCATAAGCCGCCATAACCAAAGGGCCTACAATATTACAAATAGCCCCTGGGCAAAGCTGGGAAATGGCCATCCTCCTTGCTTCACAGTACTCAATCAAAAGTCTCGGAAAAGGAAACAATAGATGACACTCCGAAAATAAACTATCATATAGGCAAATCTACCCATTGGGAGCATCCCAAGGTCGCTTATCTGGGGTTAAAAAGTGAAGCTCGAGGCCAGATCACGGGCACCATCCCGCAAGAGGGCTTCCAAAGATGCATGTTTACAAGTAGACGGAGGAATCAGCCGAGGAACAACAACCTTCTTCTCCGATACAGCCTCCTCTTCCGCCACAACCTTCTCTTGTTTCTTTCTCTTCCCTTTCGAAGCCCTTGCTTGAGAACGATTACCAGAAACAGCCGCACTATGTCTTGAACGACCTCTTTCTGAATCAGCCGAATCGTCACCACTGCTTCGACGACCTAGCTCACCAACACTGCCGCTCGGGTTACACTCCCCTTCGCCCCCTCGATTCACGCCGACAGGCGTATCTGAAATCTCCCTCTCCGAAAACAGAGGAAGAGAAGCATTGGTGAACGTCTGGCAAGCAAAAGGCTTCATCACGATCAGAGCACCCCAAAACGGACGAGGCTTCCACCCACTATGAGATTTGAAAAATTCGTCGTCTCCTCGAAGCGACCTAGACCGGACAGGGCTTTCGCCTAACGAATCGGAAGATTCTTAGTCGCTACTACTAGTGGAAAAATAATAATTTGCCTCTGCTCCCATACTAACAAACAAACCTAAAAGGCAAGTGACAAAATACGACAGCTGGGAAAGCAGATACGAAGCAAAGATTACAGGAAAAGACGATTACCAGAGAAAAGTAACGGAAATCGAAAAGGCGAAGACTCGAAAAGGGATTTTATGGAAACTTGAAAATCGCGCCGTCTGCGGCTCGCGTCCTTTCATTCTACAAAATCCACGAAAGAATCCAACGGTCAAGATAGCGCCGATTGAATCCGGATAAGCCGACCAGATTTCCGTTTGACTTAAATGCTCAGAAAAATTCACCGACTCCGACCCGAGCCGAAGATCGCCGAACTTGGGGGGACTAATTGTTGGATATGGGTTTAGCACCCATCCATATGCCCATCGTAAATCTTTGTATATCATCAAAAAACATTTCGGCCCAACAAATGAGCCCGTTAAGGAGTCTAATGACCCAACAAGAAGTCAGCCCTTCTATGCTATAAACCCTTCCCTCTTCATTTTTCACTATCTTGTAACTTGTGAAGGCTACGAACTAAATTTATAAAGCCCCGAGCAACATTTAGGGAGTACGTCGATCGACAGACTCCCACCTCGTCCATCCTATTCATTGTTCGGCTTCGGCCTTATTATTAATAGAACAGTTTCCGACCTCACTTAAAGTTTATACTCACCTTGTAGTTTGGACCCCTTTGATCGTAACCCGAGTTATTTGGACTAGATCGAAATTCTGTAACAAAAATTCCACCTTCCAAGTGCTCTCCACAAGGTTATCTGTCATGATCCAATTTTCCCAAAACCCAAACCAATTAAAATTCCCTTCACAAGTTTAATTAAGTCCAAAAGCCCTTCTCCTAAATAGAAATGGTCACCTATGAGAGAGGAAAGAGAGGAGATCGACGGGGAATCCCTGCAGAATCTGTCACCGGATTCTGCCGAAGACCAATTGCGGTTGTTGCTCGCCATCGTTGTCCTTTGTCGATCTTGTTTTTCTCTTTGTGTCGCCTTCTCCAATCTTCTCTTGGGTAAAGTGAATCCCCAACCTTTATCTATTCTCTTATTAATCTATTCCTATCGTAGTTTGATCCACCGTGGTTGCATATCGGAAATCTAATCTTATTTTTTCGATCTATCACCCTTTTGAATGCAGATCTAAGATTAGATTAATTATGGCTGTCAGATTGAATTGTGTTATCCCAAAGAACCGCAAGGATCCACGGAACTATATAATCGTTCCAATCCGACTTACCGTTTGGAATTTACTATATGTTTCTAAAATGTGTTTGTCCATGACGAATCAGTGATTTAACTAGCTAGTTTAATGTTTCGATAAGGAAAAGGATTCCGATTGACCCGAACTTTTCCGGGACTTCTTAGACACATATACCAAGCTCTCGATTGAAGTAGAACCAATCTAGAGTTTCAGTTGATGGATAGTCGTGTGCTTCTTCCACGATCTTATCACAGCCCAATTCGTGTTTGTATGCGGTTCATCGTCATCGTCTACCATGGACAAGGAGAGGCGATTCATTCTAATTTTTTTATTCTCTTTCGTTATATGTCGTGGTTTCTTGATTGGGTTAAGTCTTATTTTGTTTACTATTTATGTTATAGGATGTTATATATATTATATAGTTAAAGTATATATATAATAATACATATATAATAAAAATTTCATTAATTGGAATTGAATGGTCGATATCCTTATTGATATAAGAAATTGGAACCGAGAAACTGGAATTGAGAATTGAAGTTAGGTTATTATACGAATGAATATTGTTGTGTGACTGGTTTATTGTTTGCGAACCGAACTTGATTAATGTATTGTTAACCGGAACGAGATTGTGTGATTGATTGAGAGAATTGAGAATGTGTGGCTTAATGGTGTTGATTGATATTTTGTTTGAGAACATATATGGTATGTTAAAGTCAGTTAGATTGTGAATCGGATAATGTTGTTGAGTTAGAGTTAGTTGTGGAGTGCACATGGTTGAGAATCCTCTGTCCACATTGATTGTCATGACGGTGAGCCCGAATTGGTACGTCCTTCCGTTGGGGTATATTGATATATCATGGTTTTTACTAGTTTTAGACCATGATATAAGTGTGTTTTAGTGTCTTTTTGTGTTCTTTTAGAGTCTTTTACAGGTATAATCAGGTTTGGAGCATATTTGGTGATTATGGCACTTTTGGGAGATTTTTGGAGTGTTTGGCCGAGAGATAGAGTTCACTGTCCGAAACAGAGAAATGTGTCGATCGTTGCACACATGCACCGATCGTTGCACCAGCGAAATGGGCCGAAATTCGGCGGTTTATGAAGAGTCAAGATATTGCACTCTGATCCAGAAGTTCTTGATATTTACAAAGAAGCCCCTGGCCGAGATTAGACCTATATAATTAAGTTTTTGGTGTTTTATTTACTTAGGCTTTCATAATTAAGAGGAGAGGATTTTTAGAGCTTTTGGGGCTGATCTGAACCTTTACTTCATCTGTATTTGGAGAAGATTTCGAACCCCTTTAATTCTTTATCTTTTATGCAATTTATTCTTCATATGATTATGTTTTCATTATCTATGTCTGAGTAGATTCCTAGTTAGGTTTAGGGTTTCTCACATAGGATTTCATGACTTACTAGACTTGTTTAATTCAGTTAAGGATTCATAACTATATCTGTTCTTCAATCTAATTGTGCTTAAAGCTAGTTCTAACCTGATCAATTAGAATCTAGATCTTAGGTTGCTAAATACGACACGGAAGTGTGGTTAAGGAATCTGAACTAATTAGGTTGAGCAATTAAACTTCTCGCAAACGAAAGTTTGGTTTAGGATAATTGTGAACATAACAAAACTTGGAATTAATGCTAGTTTAATCTGTTAGTTCTCGCAAACGAAAGTTTGGTTTGCTGCACTTAGACTTAGAGAATTATCGCAAAGGAATTTGGTTAATTCTATATCTGTGTTTTGAGTTCTAGAACTGTGCTTAATTAGATCCTTGCTGAATGAACTGTCTGCTTGTCTGATTTCCTGAGAACGCCCTAGACGTAGCGCTCTTAATAACTTGTTTTCACAACCAATAATCTATGCTTTCTGTTTACTTTCTCGCATTGCTTTTAATTCAATCACATTGCTTTCTTCTTAGTTTAATTTCCTGTTCTTGAGCTATTGAATACCGGAGTCCCTGTGGATTCGATACCTATATACTACAACTACTGAACTGTGCACTTGCAGTTAGATATAGGATTAAAACCTGACACCTATCAAGTTTTTGGCGCCGTTGCCGGGGACTCGTAGAGTCTTCGATAGCTTAGAACCTAGGGTTTTACTAGGACTTTTCGTTTTCTTTTCGTTTTTGTTTTTGTTTTTTTTAGTTACTAATTTTTGTTTGTTTTCTCTCTGTCGCAGGTACCAATTTCGCACTGCGTCGATCGTTGCACCTAAGCATCGATCGTCACTAGGCGATTCAGAGATTGAAGCGATCGTTGCACTGATAGCATCGATCGTTGCTGGACGATTACAGACAGTTTATGCAGACGCAGAAAACTAGAAGTAATCCAAACTCGAGCTTAGTAAATCTCGGACTTGAAGAACTTGGACGTTTAGAGAGAGCTAACAGAAGAGAAAGGAGAGAAAGGATGGTACGTGAGCGTTTGATTCTGATACGAGATGCTGAAGGTACCCTGAGGGATCCAGAAAACAATCCTTACAATGCTGCTGGGCAGAGGATTGATGCTGAGGGACGAGTGATCCCGGATGTTGAGGAAGCTGAGCCACTGCGACAGAACCAAGGTAGACAGATGGTTGTCCATGAGAGGACTTTAGCTGACTACAACAGACCAGATGAGTTTCATGCAAACCGGTCAGCTTTAGTGCTTCCTGCTTTTGAAAGATATGATTTTGAGATCAAAACCATCTACTACTCGCTGATGAGACAGAATGCATTTCATGGTTACCCAACGGAGCAGCCTATGGATCACATTGATTCGTTTGAGGACATAGTCACTGGCATGAAGTATGATGGAGTCTGCTTGGACTATCTGTTCCTTAAGCTCTTTCCGCACAGTCTTGCTGGAGACGCTAGTGCATGGCTAAAGCAGCTGGCACCTGCTCAGTATACTACTTGGGCAGCCCTGAAGAGTGAGTTCCTGCGTCACTTCTATGATGATGCGCGCTCAGACCAGTCCAGACAGGACATACTCACCTTTTCCCAAGGAGCTGTGGAGCCTTTAAAGACTGCCTGGATGAGATTTAAGCAGTACCAGCGTGACTGCCCACACCATGGATTTACTGAAGTTTAGTTGATTGGTATTTTCTTCAGAGGCATAGATCTTCCATATCAGTCTGCACTGGATAATTCCAGTAATGCTAACTTCACCACCAGGACTCCTACACAAGCTAAGCAGTTGATTGAGAATCTAATAGGCAGCAACAGCTGCAAGACTATGGATGAGAGGAGGAAGAAATCTGGTGGAAGTGTAGAGAATTCTGACATAGCTGATATTAGATCTAGGCTGGACACGGTTTGCAATCTCCTAGCAGGTAAGAAAGCTGTCCACTTTGCCCAAGATGAAGAGGTAATTCAGACTGAGGAGGACACTCAGGAGGAAGATTTGAATTACATAGGAGGTTCTGGATTCCAAGGTAATAGATTTGGTAATCAACAGGGAAACATATTCTTCAATGGAGGACAGAAAAGTGCTTTCAACAGCAACTCATCTAATTCTGGACAGACTAGTGGTTTTCAGAAGACCTTTGGACAAGGTACTCAGAGAACCTATGGATCTTCATCTTATCATACTCCTCCTGCACCTACAACTCATGAGAGTAGAATGGAAGCTATGATGGAACAACTAATGGAGAGTCAGACCAAGATTTCTGTGGACTGCAACAAGAAGTTGGATGCTGTCTATGAAGACCTTAATGGGAAGTTTGAGTCCCTGAACACTCACATGAAGCAGCTGGATACTCAGGTGAACCAGATTTCCAGCTCGATAAGGGAAAAGGACTAGCAGACACTCATATTAAGGCCTGGTATGTGTACGTTAATGATGGATCTCACCTAGGTGAAAAATTTGAGCTAAGTACAGCTGAATTGGTGAAGGAAGAAGAAATCCCGGATTTTGGTGAAAAACTCTCGGGTAGAAACTGCAGCATTGCAACGATCGACACACACCTAGTGTCGATCGATGCACGTCGTGAACAGACAGATTCGCTGAGTGATGATGGTATTGATGCAGACTTGGAGCTTGATGGCTTATTCTCTGGAGTCTCTGAGATCTCTCAACATGAGATTTATGCGCAGATTGTTAGACAACACTCCTCAGTGTCTGAAGTGATTAAACAGGAAATTGAAGAGCTTAAGAAGCTAGAAGAGATTGGTGAAGAATTGGAAGAAATTCTATCTTCTGATGATCCACCTTATCATCCATGTGTGCAGAGGTATTTGAACAAGATGCTGCCTCTAGATGAAGAGCTGAGAGACTGGGTGATTATAGTTCCTCAGCATATTAGTGATGTTCTGTTGACCAAGATCCCGAAGAAGCTGCCTGATCCTGGAGTCTTTGTGCTTGATTGTTCTATCTTTGAGGATAGTTTTAGGCGTTCTCTGTGTGATTTAGGAGCTTCTGGAAGTTTGATGCCATACTCTGTGGCAGAGAAGCTGGGTATGCTAGATTTTACTCCTACTATGACCTCTCTTGTTCTAGCTGATCAGTCCATACGAGTTCCTGAAGGACTCCTGATTGACATCCCGGTGAGAGTTGGAAACTATTTAGTTCCAACAGACTTCTTAGTGCTGAAATATGACTGTGATCCGGATGAAGCATTGTTGCTTGGAAGACCATTCTTGGCTACATCAGGAGCGGTAATTGATGTTAGGAACAGCCTGATAGACCTCCATCTGGGAGATGAGCCGCTGCGTTATGAGATGGATAAGCTGCGTAGACCACTGATAGATGGGCAGACATTCACCATAAGGAATGCATATGATGAGCAGCCTGATGACACTGTGATTATAGATCCTGGAGCACATTTTACTCCATCTTTTCTTGGACATGAGCATTCTGCAACAGCCTACTCGCCACCTTGGATGAGGAGACTTGGACAGAGACAGAAAAAGTCTCTGTCAGGATCTCCTGGTGCCTGAAAATTCTTGTCCGTCCGGTCAAGCTATTGACCTTAAACAAGCGCTGGGTGGGAGGCAACCCACCATTAGGTACTGGTGTTTTTCTACTTAATTTTTGGTGTTTTTGTTAGGATTTTACGTTTGTTTTTTTTTTGGTGAGTTTATGATTGCAGGTCTCAGACAGATTCGCAGTGCGTCGATCGACGCACTTCTGTGTCGATCGTCACAACACGATCGGAATCGCATTGCATCGATCGTTGCAGTTCTGAGCAACGATCGACCATACACGAAAATCGCCAAGTAACGGTCGATGCACTTAGTGCAACGATCGATGCCTGAGCGACAGAGGTAAACCCGACAGAACTCAACAAAACCTTAACAATTTTTATTTCTTTTTACCGATCCTTCGCTTGACACTACTGGGGACAGTGTGTCTTAAGTGTGGGGGAGGTGCTACTGACGTTTATCTTTCTGTTTTCTTAAGAGTCAGTCCATTTTTCAAAATTTTTTGTTTTATTGAGTCAAAATTGTTTAAGTAAGAAACTATGATTTTCTGAGAAGATTTACAAGACTTGCAGGAACTTAAGTAACCATTGGGATGAAGTTGCAGGATCTATCTCTGACTATTAGAAAACCCAGACACAGATCAACCTACTGGGAACACCCACATCACTTCAGGTATCAGAGGATCCTTTTACTGACTTCAATTTAATACTGACTTAGATTTCTCACCTAAGGGCTTGGTATACTTTGTGTCGGATTCCCTTGTTAGTTCTGACACAGCCTGTCAACCTATCCTATTTAGTTCCCTTCTCCCCTTCTATAAAGTAAAAAAAAAAAAAAAAAGATAATAAACTGAGAATGAGTTAGTAACTCCGAAGTGGTCACAGGAGTGGTAGAGACCCCTATTATCTCCTGTGCTATCCATGGAATGTGTCCAAAGTACACCCCATAACGGGAAGAACACTGATAAAAAAATAAAATGATACCCAATGTGGGAAAAAACAGTTGTTAAAAAAGGGAAAAAGAGAAGAAAGGGACTAGAGAAAGATAGTATGGTGGTCTAGAGCTGATAAGGTAAGAATCCATGTGCCCTTTGATCGATACTCCTTAGGTGAGACCGCACTTAAATACTTGCAGAAGTCAGTAGGGATAATTTGAATGCTTGAATGTGATTGTAGAGTTTACTTAGGATAGTCGCTAAGTGTGGGGGAAGTACATGTTGGTCTTGATATCCTGTGATTGATTCTTTCAGTGGTTTACTAAGGGGAATCTGAGTATTGTAGCTTCTAAGATGAAATGAGTTTCTGAAGAGTTTTCAAACCTCTTCATCATGCTTTAGTTCTCTGTTTTGCTTGAGGGCAAGCAAAGGCTAAGTGTGGGGGAGTTGATATATCATGGTTTTTACTAGTTTTAGACCATGATATAAGTGTTTTTTTAGTGTCTTTTTGTGTTCTTTTAGAGTCTTTTACAGGTATAATCAGGTTTGGAGCATATTTGGTGATTATGGCACTTTTTGGAGATTTTTGGAGTGTTTGGCCGAGAGATAGAGTTCACTGTCCGAAACAGAGAAATGCGTCGATCGTTGCACACATGCACCGATCGTTGCACCAGCGAGATGGGCCGAAATTCGGCGGTTTATGAAGAGTCAAGATATTGCACTCTGATCCAGAAGTTCCTGATATTTACAAAGAAGCCTCTGGCCGAGATTAGACCTATATAATTAAGTTTTTGGTGTTTTATTTACTTACGCTTTCATAATTAAGAGGAGAGGATTTTAGAGCTTTTGGGGCTGATCTGAACCTTTACTTCATCTGTATTTGGAGAAGATTTCGAACCCCTTTAATTCTTTATCTTTTATGCAATTTATTCTTCATATGATTATGTTTTCATTATCTATGTCTGAGTAGATTCCTAGTTAGGTTTAGGGTTTCTCACATAGGATTTCATGACTTGCTAGACTTGTTTAATTCAGTTAAGGATTCATAACTATATATGTTCTTCAATCTAATTGTGCTTAAAGCTAGTTCTAACCTGATCAATTAGAATCTAGATCTTAGGTTGCTAAATACGACACGGAAGTGTGGTTTAGGAATCTGAACTAATTAGGTTGAGCAATTAAACTTCTCGCAAACGAAAGTTTGGTTTAGGATAATTGTGAACATATCAAACTTGGAATTAATGCTAGTTTAATCTGTTAGTTCTCGCAAACGAAAGTTTGGTTTGCTGCACTTAGACTTAGAGAATTATCGCAAAGGAATTTGGTTAATTCTATATCTGTGTTTTGAGTTCTAGAACTGTGCTTAATTAGATCCTTGCTGAATGAACTGTCTGCTTGTCTGATTTCCTGAGAACGCCCTAGACTTAGCGCTCTTAATAACTTGTTTTCACAACCAATAATCTCTGCTTTCTGTTTACTTTCTCGCATTGCTTTTAATTCAATCACATTGCTTTCTTCTTAGTTTAATTTCCTGTTCTTGAGCTATTGAATGCCGAAGTCCCTGTGGATTCGATACCTATATACTACAACTACTGAACTGTGCACTTGCAGTTAGATATAGGATTAAAACCTGACACCTATCATATATCAAGGCCCTTGTTTGGCGCAGAGGGGTGTGGTGTCGGTTAATTTCGTAGTGCATGTTATTGGCATGGTGTATGTTATTGGCATGGTATTTGTTATTGGTACGGAAGACTATGGGGGTGTCCTGGCCGGTGGGTTCGGGGGTATCGGTAGTTGGACACTCTTACCTGATGGTTGTTTATCAATGAGACTATGTATATCCATATACATAGTTGGTTCTTGTGGATGCTTAATTCTCTTCTCGGTGTCAGGTTATATGCCGGATTATTCCCCATTACTCACCCCTCTTCTTTCATCTTTCCTTTTTCTGCAGGACTAGTAGCAGAAGTTCAATTACTGGATTTTTTTGGCAACTTTCAATTACTTGTTATGTTGGTGGATTTGAACAGAAAGAAGTGTATCCATGACTCATGGGGGCCATGGGAGGACATGTTGTCTAGGCATTTTGGTTTAGATGGATGTCCTAACGTCTTCGTTACAGCTTGCCCAAGACGGGTAGTTACAATTGGTATCATTGCCTGGGTTAAGATTCCCCGTTCCTGCTATGAGGGATTAGCT
Organism: Orychophragmus violaceus; assembly: GCA_030180135.1. Lineage (NCBI taxonomy): Eukaryota > Viridiplantae > Streptophyta > Magnoliopsida > Brassicales > Brassicaceae > Orychophragmus > Orychophragmus violaceus. The sequence continues at coordinate 63,750,153 of CM058229.1, read as the reverse complement.
TCTACCGTTTTCGAAAACCTTATTTCCGTTTTCTAAAAGTGTTTATGAAAGTTTCGTGGTACCCAATAAAGCTTTTCAAAAGTGTTTTCAAACCACCAACTAGAGTAGTAAGTGACTTCTTCTATATGTTTCTGGTCTAATTAGAACTTCCTTTTAGGTTGCGGTCGGTGTCTTTAGACCTTAGTGGTAGCAATTTCCATTAAGATATATGTCGAGATGTTTGCCGGAATGCATATCATTAAGTGTAATTTGAGATGTTTGTTGAGGTGTATGCCATTAAGGTGTACGTTGAGATGTATGTTGCGGAGTATACCGTTGAGGTGAATGTTACGATATATGTCGCAGTGTATGCCTTGAGGGTAGTAGATGCCATTAAGGTGTACGTTGGGACTAATATTTGTCTAGTGTGGGTGCATATCGGTTTGCAAGGCGACATGTATGTGGTGGAGTTCACGGGAGAGTTCAAGAAGCATTTAAAGTGGAGTTCCAGAGGTGAAAGGAAGAAGATGTTTCGTAGGATTTCTCGAGTTCAAGTTTCTACCTTCCTATATGTTGTTCTCGTTATGTAGTCGTTTCCATGTTCAAATCTCCTTTTTCTTTCTGGTGCTCTCGTTCTTTCCCTATCCTGAAGTTCAACAAGTTAGACTTTCGTTCTTCATGCACTTCTTCCTGGTACTATTGCAGTCATGCCCCTTATCTCTTATCTTATCTATTTCTTGGTTCCCGAGAGAGTCATAGAATGGGAAAAAGTTATGGATTATTCCTGAGTCTTCTCGCGATCTTTCTAAGTGTTGTTCCATGTTCCTTCCATGGTCTTCTTCTGCACTATTTATAAAGTCGCGTCCCTTCCTCTCCAAGGCTCTGTTTCTAAGTGCTTCGCGAAATTAAAGTAGACCGAATAAAACTTTTGTGATCCCTCTGCCCTGCGATCGAGAAATTGAAAGTGTACAAGGGTGGACTTGTGGGAGATATCTGACCGCCTTGGAGGGGGTTGTCGAACCCGTGAACCTTTCCCTAGTATTATCGTTTGTTCAGTATTTCGGAGTGAAAAGGATCGTCGGTGTGCTAAAGCTGAAGGAAGACTTATCAGTGAATCTGAGGTATATGGGAGAAGTTGCACCGCATGAAAGTTCCAGGATTGCATCGAGATCCGAACCAGAAGTGATCTTGAGATCCTTGCGTAGCTAACCGTGTTCTATGTTCCTTACGAGAGTAGGAACAATTTATTTATGTTTCTCTTCAAACTTTCTGTCTTTTCTCTTCTGCGTTTTACGCAAGTCGAGTTCTGTTCCTCCTCCTTCATATGGGATTGTTGAAGTCGCATTCTTTCATTGCTTCCAAGGAGCCGTGTATCTCCAAGCTTCCTTTCTGCGGCTTCTTCTGGAGCTAGTTCTAGTTTGCGCCCTTCCTCTCCAAGCTTTATTCCTTTCTTGTTTCGGAGATTCCGCAAGACCCTTATAGTAATAAGAAGCCGTTGTACTTCTCCTATGAAATTTCTGCAATCTCTATAGAGATATCTCAGTCCTATAAAGTGTGGGATGTCTTTTCCTTCCAATTACATCCGTTTCTTGTACTGGAGATTTTGTATGTTGCGCTTTCGTTCTCAAAACCTCCCCATTCTAACTATTGTAGTCGTGCTCCCAATTCATTTATCATACTCCTTCATTGGTTTCCAAAAGAGCCTTGAAGCAGGAGAAAGTTATTGTAGTCTTTCTCAAGCTTTCCGTGATCTTTTCTAGGTGCCTTTCCCAGTTTCCCATCAATAGTTATTCATAGTTGTTTCTCCTTCTCTCATATCTCCATTATTTCTTGTTCTGAAGATTCAGCAAGTTGAACTCTCATTCTTTTTTTCTTTTTTCTTCTTGTATATGTTGCAGTCCTAGGTCCTCATTAACCATAAGATTCATTTTTGATTCCTCAAGATTTTTCTTGTAAGAAGAAAGCCATTGTTATTTTCCTGTGAAAATTTTGCGATCTATATGGGATGTCTCCGTTATGCCATGGTTTAAATGTTCTTTCCTCTCTAGCTTCAATTTTTATTTTTGTTATGGAGATTCTGTAAGTGAGCTTTCACTCTTTCTAGCTTCATTATCGAAACTATGCTAGTTCAGCCCTCTATTCAGTTTTTCATTCTTTGGATTTCGAAAGAAGTGGGTAAATCAAGAACGTTATCGCCTTCCTAAAGGCTTATGTGATCTTATCTCCTCCTACAGATTCATTTCTGGTTTCATGCTCTTTTCTCTCTTTCGGCTTGTATCCTTTCTCGCTCTGTAGTTTTCGCATGGTGAGTCTTTGCTCATCTTGTCTTTCCTCCATGGACTACAGAATATGGATGAGGAAGTAGAGGCTTTTCTGGAGTCCATTCTTTAACATCATTTGGCCCAACTAAGGATTGCGCTTGATCATTTTCATGACTGGTTGTTGTTCAAGTGATCTTCCAAAGTCAAAATGTTTCGGAGTGGACGGTTTGGAAATACAACTCCTTGTTCATTCTTTCTCAATTCATTGGATTCCAAGAAGAAGTGTGTAACTTCACAAGAGTTTGCTCATCGTTCTACAACCATCCTTGCTCTTCGAAGTTTCCTATTGGTCCTCTCTAGTCTAGCAAGCTCTTCAAGTTGGAGATTAACGAGATCAATATTCAGATTACTTCTGGTATCATGCGTCTGCATAAACCGTCTGTAATCGCCAAACAACGATCGATGCTTAGGTGCAACGATCGATTCAACTCCAGTCGCCTAGTAACGATCGACAAAAAGGATGCAATGATCGATGCTATGCGATTGTTAAACCTGCGACAGAGAAGAAACAGAAAAATCAGTAACTAAAACAAAAAATAAAAATCCTAGTAAAAACCCTAAGTTCGAATCTATCGAAGACTCAAAAGAGTCCCCGGCAACGGCGCCAAAAACTTGATAGGTCGTAAGTTTTAACCCTATACTAACTGCAAGTGCACAGTAATATCAATGTAGTACTTAGGGTATCGAATCCACGAGGACTCTAGGCAATGATAGAATTAGAACAGAAAAGATTAAACTAGGAGAAAACAAATGTGATTAGAAACTAAAAAGCAAGCAAGAAAGTGAATCAGTAGCGGGATTGGTTGTAAGCAATTAACTAAGGGCGCTAAGTCTAGGGAGTTCTCAGAAAATCAGACAAGCAGATAAATCATTCAGTCAGGATCAAATTAGGTACAGTTCTAGAACTCAAAACACATATATAGAATTAACCAACTTTCGTTGTGAGAATTCTCTAAGCCTAATTGCAGAAATCCAAATGTCTTTGTAATTCCTAGCAGATTAAACCAGCTTTAATGATCAAGTTCGATATGTTCACAATTCAATTAAACCAAATTTCTTTGCGAGTAATTCAATTGCTCAACCTAAATAGTTCAGATTCTAAACCACACTTTCGTGTCAATCTAGCAACCTAAGATCTAGATTCTAAGTGATCAAGTTAGAACTAGCATTAGACACAATTTAGCTTGAAGAACATTCTATTGATATGAATCCTTAACTGAATTAATTATATCTAGCAAGTCATAAAATCCTTATTGAGAATCCCTCAACCTAACTATGAATCTACTCAGACATAGAATATGTTAACATAATCAATGAATAATTAGATATCATAAAAGAGATTAAATAAGTAAAGGGGTTCGAAATCTTCCCCAAAAACAAGATGTAGTACATGATCAGATCAGCCCCAAATAGCTCTAAAAACTCTCTGCTCTAAAGTATGATAGCGTATGTAAAAACTGATGTAAAAACCTAATTAAATAGCTAAATCACGTCTTGGGGCTTCTGTGTAAATATCTAGAACTTCTGGGCAATTCTGCAAATTCATCATTCTTCATTAACTCTCGCCGAGATTGGCCCAACTTGCTATGCATCGATCGATGCTGATGTGTGTCGATCGACACATTACTCTGTTCTGGACAGTGAGCTCTATCTCTCGGGTCAAAACTCCAAAATGCTCCAAATAGCTCCAATTACTCCAAATCCACTCCAAACGTGTGTGTACCTAATAAAACCTGTAAAAGACTCTAAAGAAACATAAAAAGACTCTAAAACACACTTATATCATGGCATAAAACCGGTAAAAACCATGATATATCAAGGTGTCCGACCTGAATTGATATGACATCGCACAATACCTGGTCGCAGTACTTGCCAACACTGAGCGGGACGGTGACCTGGTCGTCTATCCGTAGCTCTGTGTCGTCGTTCAGCCACCTAGGTCGGTACGGTAGAGGATTCCTCGTGACATGGAGACCAAGCTTGTCGACCATGTACCAGCTAGCAACGTTAGCACATGATCCACCGCCTATAATACGGCTACATACCTTGCTGTTCACGGTGCATCGGGTGTGGAATATGTTCTCCGGTTGAACCGTCACGGGGTCGACCAGGGCGCTGAGAGCTATCCGTATCACAACCAGCTCTCCCAAGTCAGGATACTCCACAAGCGTTCATGGATCAGCCGCCTCATTGTCTGCTTCTTCGTGCTTGTCTTAAGACTCATACTCGCCAGCCTCGGTAAGGATCATGACTCGGCGGTTCAGACAGTCGCGGGCCATGTGTCCTTTTCCTTGTCACTTAAAGCAGGTGATATCTCTAGATCGTGAAGTGCTAGCAAACTTACCTGGTTTAGGTAGGGTGGATTTGGGCGCCTTGGTGCCGTTTGAACCGCGACTCGACCTAGACAGCCTTGCCCTTGTCGACCGATCGGGGCGATGGGGTCGACCAGGTCGGGTTGCTCCGGGTTCGGTTTGTCGTGCCTGCCTTCTGTTTGTTATTCTGTTCGACCTGAATGCTCAAATGGAACAACTCGGACATATCATGGTAAGGCTGGAGTTTGACCATTCGGGTGATCCGTTCATGATGTTTGTCTATGAACTGGGGCTTAAGGGTCTCCTCCGAATCATCTAGCTCGAGCCGATTCCTTAATTGCTCAAACTCCTCATAGTACTCTTCCAAGGACATGCTTCCATGCACCAACTTACGAAAACGTATATGTAAGTCTCTATGGAAATGGGTCGGATTGTACCTTCGTTTTAGGTTGTATCTCATGTCGGCCCAAGTGGTGATCTGGTCATGGTGATAGCGTCGACGTTCTGAGACGTCTCGATCCCACCAGGATAGGGCATATCCAGTGAACTGAGCCGCGACCAATGCTACCTTCTTGTGGTTGTTGTAGGCATAATAGTCGAAGATATGCTTTATCCGTCGTTCCCATTCAAGGTAGGCTTCAGGATCAACATTCCCTGCAAAAGTGGGAGGCTTTAGTTTCACGTCGTTAAAAGTTGGTCGTTGTACCTCATTGTCGCGTATGCGACCGCGATGGTTTGGATCACGCCGGTTGGGTGGTCGATGATTATGGTCGAGCCGATCGTCTTCAAGGTCGGGCATGTCGTCGTCCGTATCGTTCTGTCGGGCGTCACAATCACGCACTACCTGTCCTGCTCGGCCATTCTGTGGGTCGGGTCGAGGTTGCTGGTTGACAAGATGCTCAAGACGGTCGATTCGAGCACGTATGGCCTGAATCGGAGCTACGAGCTGGGCGAGGTCGGGTGGTGCGTTCTGGTTGTTTTGGTCGCCGTTCATACTCAATGTCTTTCGCACTTAACAAGGGAATCAAACGCAACAGAAAAATAAAGCAAAAGAAGGAAAAAGGATCAGAGAAAGGAAACAATAATCAGATCAAGCAAAATGGAAAGTTTCAATCGCGGTCACGAAAAAGGAAATATGCAAACTAATGGCGATTTTCTTTCTTTTTGACTAAAGATGGACAAAAGGAAAGATGCAAGAACTAGACTAACCAATTCAATAAATAGACATAACCGAGCAATTAAAACGAGTGAACCAACTTCGAGTGAATCCTAAAGCACACTAGCTTGTGATATGTGGCTGTCTAAAAATTTCCTAAAGAAGATTCTTCTCTCTTTTTATTTTTTTTGATTATGCGAATGAAGGTAAGAACGTAACCTGGAATGACAATTAGGTGATAATCAAGAGCACGGTCGCAGAACAAACACAAGAACGGACGATGCACGACAGTCGTAGAGATAGGCCTGAATCGGAGCTACGAGCAGGGCGAGGTCTGGTGGTGCGTCCTGGTTGTTTTGGTCGCCGTTCATACTCAATGTCTTGCGCACTTAACAAGGGAATCAAACGAAACAGAAAAAGAAAGCAAAATAAGGAAAAAGGATCAGAGAAAGGAAAAAATAATCAGATCAAGCAAAATGGAAAGTTTCAATCGCGGTCACGAAAAATGAAATATGCAAACTAATGGCGATTTTCTTTCTTTTTGACTAAAGATGGGCAAAAGGAAAGATGCAAGAACTAGACTAACCAATTCAATAAATAGACAGAACCGAGCAATTAAAACGAGTGAACCAACTTCGAATGAATCCTAAAGCACACTAGCTTGTGATATGTGGCTGTCTAAAACTTTCCTAAAGAAGATTCTTCTCTCTCTTTTTTTTTTTGATTATGCGAATGCAGGTAAGAACGTAACCGGGAATGACAATTAGGTGATAAGCAAGAGCACGGTCGCAGAACAAACACAAGAACGGACGATGCACGACAGTCGTAGAGATAGGCCTGAATCGGAGCTACGAGCAGGGCGAGGTCGGGTGGTGCATCCTGGTTGTTTTGGTCAGCGTTCATACTCAATGTCTTGCGCACTTAACAAGGGAATCAAACGCAACAGAAAAATAAACCAAAAAAGGAAAAAGGATCAGAGAAAGGAAACAATAATCAGATCAAGCAAAATGGAAAGTTTCAATCGCGGTCACGAAAAAGGAAATATGCAAACTAATGGCGATTTTCTTTTTTTTGACTAAAGATGGACAAAAGGAAAGATGCAAGAACTAGACTAACCAATTCAATAAATAGACAGAACCGAGAAATTAAACCGAGTGAACCAACTTCGAGTGAACCCTAAAGCACAATTGCTTGTGATATGTGATTGTCTAAAACTTTCCTGAAGAAGATTCTTCTCTCTCTTTTTTTTTTTGATTATGCCAATGCAGGTAAGAACGTAACCGGGAATGACAATTAGGTGATAAGAAAGAGCACAGTTGTAGAATAAACACAAGAACGGACGATGCACGACAGTCGTAGAGATAGGCCTAAATCGGAGCTACGAGCTGGGCGAGGTTGGGTGGTGCGTCCTGGTTGTTTTGGTCGCCGTTCATACTCAATGTCTTGCGCACTTAACAAGGGAATCAAACGCAACAGAAAAATAAAGCAAAAAAAAGGAAAAAGGATCAGAGAAAGGAAACAATAATCAGATCAAGCAAAATGGGAAGTTTCAATCCCGGTCACGAAAAAGGAAATATGCAAACTAATGGCAATTTTCTTTTTTTTTTGACTAAAGATGGACAAAAGGAAAGATGCAAGAACTAGACTAACCAATTCAATAAATAGACAGAACCGAGCAATTAAACCGAGTGAACCAACTTCGAGTGAACCCTAAAGCACACTTACTTGTGATATGTGATTGTCTAAAACTTTCCTGAAGAAGATTCTTCTCTCCCTCTTTTTTTTTTGATTATGCAATTGCAAGTAAGAACATAACCGGGAATGACAATTAGGTGATAAGCAAGAGCATCGGTCGCAGAACGGACGATGCACGACAGTTGTAGAGATAGGCCTGAATCGGAGCTACGAGCTGGGCGAGGTCGGGTGGTGCGTCCTGGTTGTTTTGGTCGCCGTTCATACTCAATGTCTTGCACACTTAACAAGGGAATCAAACGCAACAGAAAAATAAAGCAAAAGAAGGAAAAAGGATCAGAGAAAGGAAACAATAACCAGATCAAGCAAAATGGAAAGTTTCAATCGTGGTCACGAAAAAGGAATTATGCAAACTAATGGCGATTTTCTTTCTTTTTGACTAAAGATGGACAAAAAGAAAGATGCAAGAAATAGACTAACCAATTCAATAAATAGACAGAACTGAGTAATTAAACCGAGTGAACCAACTTCGAGTGAACCCTAAAGCTTACTAGCTTGTGATATGTGGATGTCTAAAACTTTCCTGAAGAAGATTCTTCTCTCTCTCTTTTTTTGATTATGCGAATGCATGTAAGAACGTAACCGGGAATGACAATTAGGTGATAAGCAAGAGCACGGTCGCAGAACAAACACAAGAACGGACGATGCACGACAGTCGTAGAGATAGGTCTAGATACGGACAGTTCGACTAAACCACCTAACAAGCTGTTCTAACTATATTTTTTAAGTTTTATGAATGCAAGAAAAGACAATAAAAGACAAGAACAAGGCAAAAACAATTCTTATGGATTTTCAAATTTATATGAAATCAAAGATAAAGCAAAACATAAAAAGGTGTAAGGCTTAGATGTAACCAGTTGGTGTCGAGAGCCTAAGCTCTAATACGAGATGATGTAAGATCGGATATGGATCCTACAACAGGTCGACCAGCTGGTCGGAGATGCTCTCTGGACAGAACCATGGTCGAGGACAAGCCGGAGATGGTACGTGGTCGGAAGGTGGTCGAACGCGGTACGGTTGGCCAGTGATGGTAGTGATGGTTTAATGGTAATTACACACTGGCCGAGGGATCTCTTGTGCAAATCAAGGGATGATTCAATGGTGGTTTAGAGATAGAACATAGAACAAGTAACCAACAACCTTCAAGCTAGAGGGGAAGCTGCACAAAAGCTTGGGAGGTCACGCCGTCTTAGGGCAAGAACACTTAGGGTTTTTCGTAAAAGTTGCATGTCTATTAACAATGAAAAGAGAGGCTTAAATAGCCTTAAGTCTCGGTTACAAGATGAGCCGATTGGGCCATTGAATATGCTTAAAGAAATAAAACAAAAGACTTGAGAAAATTAAACAAAGAAAAAGAAAAAGTCTTAGAGAGTTAAAACGGGAAGGCCAATCTCTTTAGGATGGACGGGCCTAGGATCACCTCATTAAAAACCTTGTAAGGAAAACCCATTCGGGACAAAACCTCACAAGGGAAAAATAGTATGATCTTTCGGTCCAAGAGATGCCTCGGTCTAAGGCACAACGGACATGATGGTTAAGATCATGGACGGTCTGTTGGTCTTGATCATGGGCCATGCGATGGTCGGGTCGAGTGGGTCGACAGCCTTGGTCATCCTCCAAGCACGCTGGTTCAGAACGGGCTGTTCATGATTCAGCTAGTCCAAGTTCTCCGTTATATTTTCCATGCTTGTCCTAGAGATCAGTTCCTCCATAGCTTGGTTGAAATCATCCCGAAGCTGCCCATGTCCTGATCGCGTCGGCAGTACGTTCCGCATGGTTGGGAACTGGACGACCAACCTCATGGTCGAGGGTGGTACGTCCTGCTCGGTCGACGACGGTACGCCCGGTTCGTCCGGGTCAGGTTTGGATGATCTGATGTCCTCATCACGTTTGCTTCTTCGGATATCTTGATAGCAGCACAATTCGTGTTTGTCTGCGGTTCATTGTCATTGTCAGCCAAGGATAGGGTGAGGCGGTTTGTTCTAATGTATTTATTGGTGTTTTTTATGTGTCGTGGTGTCGTGATTTGGTTAAATCTTGCTTCGTTGACTGTTGTGTGTTATAGGATGTTATATAGATTTTTTAGACAAATATTGATTAATGAATTGTTAATCGGAACGATATTGTGCGACTGATTGAGAATGTTTAGCTTGATGGTATTGATTGAGATTTTGTTTGAGAACATATATGTCATGTTAAAGTCGGTTAGTTTGTGAACCGGATAATGTTCTTGAGTTATAGTTAGTTTTAGAGTGCATAGGGTTGAGCATCCTTTGTGCACATTGATTTTCAGGACAATGTGCCCGCATTTGTATGTCCTTCTGCTGGGTCTTGCGAGCATGTTGGTTATCCCAAAGGGTGTGGTGCCGGTTATTGGCATTGTGCTTTTTATTGGTATGATTGATATATCATGGTTTTTACAGGTTTTCAAGCCATAAGACTTTATCTAGAGTCTTTTAGTTGTTTTTGGAGTCTTTTGAGTCCTTTGCAGGTTTATGTACGTTTGGAGCTTATCTGGAGATTCTGAGAGCTTTAGGAGTGATTTTTCACCGAGTTTAATGGGTGCGTCTGCACTTAGTGTCGACCGACACTAATTTGGTGTCGGTCGACACCACTAAAAGACGAAATTCATGCGCGTCAAAATACAGATTTTGAAGATTTGCAAGATTTATCCAGAAGTTTCCCATATTTACAGGAAGACCCAAATCGTGTTTTAGACTATTAATTAGGTTTTTGAGCCATTGTTTAGGCTGAGGTTTTTTATTAGAGATTATGAGATTTGTTGTTGGTTTTGTACTAGAGAAAGAAGGGATTTTGAACCTATGTTCTTATTCTTTTGATTTATATGATTTCTACTTTGATTATGTCTGTTGTTATGATTGCCATGTATGAGTAGATTTCCTTGTTAGGTTTAGGGTTTCTCATTAGGGGTTTCAAAGAATTATAGATTGATTGATTAATTGGGATTCAAAACACCTAGTTCTTCGTCTATGTTGTTCTTAATTCATAATCTAAATTAGCTACTTTGATTATTGATATCAGATTGATTAGCGCAGCGAGAGTTGGTTAATAAATTAGAAAATAACCTAGTGAGCATTTCTCGATTCGCAAAGAGATTTGGTCTAAGGAAATTGTGAACGAACGAACCTGAATTAAATGCATGTTTAGAACTATTCGCAAAGAGATTTGGTTTTCTAGGTTGTTAGACATAGTTAGCCAAGAGTTGGCTTGTTATATGATTGTGATTCTAGTTCTAGAACATCGATATCTTAATCATGTTGATTGGTTGATATATATTCCTGATTTCCTGAGAACTTCCCTGAACCTGACGCTTTTGCTTATAGATCACAAACCGTTAGCTTACTTGCGTTGTTTAATGCTTTTATCTATTTTCTTAGCTTAATTCGACCACATATAATCTATCGCGTGAAACTTGAGTCTCTGTGGATTCCATACCCTAGATACTACATCGTTCAACACTGTGCACTTGCAGTTAGAAAATAGGGATTAAGATTTGACCTATCAAGTTTTTGGCGCCGTTGCTGGGGACTCTTTGAGTTCGCCGATAGATTTTGTACTAGAATTTAGACTAAGTCGTTTTCTTTTCTATGTTACTTACATCTCTTGTGTCGCCTGTCTTGTTGCTGCCGGAACCGCGACCAGGAGCATTCAGTGTCGATCGACATCACTTCATCGTCGATCGACAATCTTCTCGGGAATCAGTCTGATTTCAGTGGATGCCTAATCGTCACACCAGAAGCAACCCGTACGAGGAGGTTTTGAACCTTAGAAATCAGGAGTTTGCTAGACTTGAGAGGACAAACATAAAAGCTCGGAAATCTGCAAGGATGATGAATCAAAATGCTTTGATTTTTGTTCGAGATGCGGAAGTTGTTTTGAGGGATTTGCAGAAAAATCCTTATAATGCTCAAGGACAGAGGATTGATGCTGATGGAAACGTAATTGAAATCCCCGAAGCAGAAAGACAGATTATTAATCATGAAGAAGAAGGTCAAGGTGCAGGTGGACAAGGAAATCTACTAGGAAATCCACAAGCTGAAGCACCACCTAAAGCACCTGAACCTAATCCTCCAGCTGGGAGGTCTGAGGACTCTTGCTGACTACAACAGACCTGACGAATTCTACGCTAACAGGTATGCGATTGTGCCACCTCCTTTTGAGCGTAATGACTTTGAGCTGAAGATTTCGTACTACGCGCCTGTGAGGCAACCAACATGAGCACCCTATGGATCACATATAGGATTTTGGGTCCTTAGTCACTAGGATGAAGCATAATGGGATGAATTATGACTTCCTGCACTGCAAGCTCTTCCCGCACTCTCTTGCTGGAGAAGCTGCAACTTGGCTAAAGCAGATTCCACTTGGGACTATGACAACTTGGGATACCATCAAAAGGGAGTTCTTGAGACACTTCTATGATGATGCTCTCTCCGATCAGCTTAGGCAGGATCTTTTGACATTCAAGCATGGATCTACAGAGCCTCTTAAAGGTTCTTGGGTGAGATCCTCATAATGGATTCTTTGAAGTTCAGTTGCTGGGCATTTTCTTCAGAGGTGTTGATCTATGATACCAGATGGCATTGGATGCTGCTAGCAATGGCAACTTCAATACCAAATCTTCAGAGCAATCTAAGGAGCTTATCGAAAACTTGGTGTGCAGCAATAGCAAAAGAATGCTGATCTGGAGAGGCAGAAATCTGGTAGGAAAGTTGATAGCTCACAGATAGCAGAAATGAAGAACAAGCTTGATTCAGTCCATAGAATTCTACTTGGAAAGAAGTAGACCCATGAGACATCTGAGGTTGGAGAGTGTGCACAAGAAGCTGTTACATTGGAGGAACTGGATTTCAGAAGTATGGTGCTTAAAATTCTTATGTTTTCATTCAGAAGTCTGCATTCCAGAAACCTTTCCAGCAGCAGAACAATTCCTTCTCAAGGAACTATGGAGCTTCCTCTTACCAAACACCTCATTCACCTACACAAGAGAGCAAAATAGAAGCTATGATGAAGCAGCTTCTTGAGGGACAGCAGCAGACTACGGTGAGCTTTAACTCAAAGCTTGATGCCCTGTACACTGATTTGAATGGGAAATTTGAGTCTTTGAACTCTCATGTAAAGCAGCTAGATACACAAGTAGCTCAGATTTAAAGTTCAGTCTAGGGAAAGAATACTCAGAACGCCCATATCAATGCCATCTCGGTTCAGATTGAAGATGTATTTGTTCAGGAACAAGAGTTTGGGGTCAAAGATGTGAAAATCGTGGACAATTCTCGTGATTTTGGAGCTGAAATTTAGTGTCGGTCGACACAAATTCTGAGTGTCGGTCGACACTAATGGAAAATCATGAAATTTTGAGTTCTGACGGACTGAAATTTACCTTTCTCGACACCAAATTCAAAGATAAAAATCTGAGCATATTTAGTGTCGACCGACACTACTTTATTTTCGATCGACACCAAACTGCGACCACGCCAGTTTTGCCTATTGAATTGTCAGGGTCCACAAAAGCAGATCCAGTTTTGCTCAAAAACATCCCAAAACCTAAAATTGAGCAGAAACAAATTGCTGAAAAAGTTTATAAGCCCAAGATTTCATTTCCTACACCTCCCAAGAAGAAGATGCTCTCCAGGGATGGAGATTTAAAAGAAGGAGTGGTGAAGGTTTCTAAACAAGTGAGTGATGTGCTATTGAATAAGGTTCCAGAGGAGCTTACAGATCCAGGAGTCTTTGTGCTAGATTGTTCTATCTTCAAGGACAGCTTCAAGCGTTCTCTGTGTGACTTGGGATCTGGTGTGAATCTCATGCCATACTATGTGGCTGTAAGGTTGGGGTTGCTGGACTTCAAAGAAATTAGGATCTCTTTAATCCTTGTTGATCGATCAAAGAGGATTCCAGGAGGAGTTCTAGAGGACATCCCTATCAGACTTCGTAGTGCTGAAATATGATGTTGAACCAGATGATCCTCTATTACTTGGTAGATCCTTCTTAGCTACAGCTGGAGCAGTGAATGACGTGAGGTGTGGTATGATTGATCTCCACTTGGGAGATAACCCTCTGTACTTCAAGATGGATAAGCTGCGAAAATCTACCATTGATGGTCAAGCTTTCAGTGTTGAGGTGAAGCAAGAAGTTCAAATTGGTGAGGCTACAGTGTTTGATATTGGAAAAGAGAAGATGGTAGTTCGTAAGGAATCTACTCTAACATCTTCAGAGCCTGCAACTGCTTATAAGCAGAAAGCTCCAAACATCAAACATCCACCAAAGCGAAGGTATGCATCTTCTAAACTCAAACCTCCTAACTTCATTGCTGTGAATGCAGGGAAACACTCTATCCCACCCAAGCTTCGCTCCCAACCTGGATCTATTCCCTCTTTCCTTGGACAATCTCATGCTGATACTGCCTACAAACCTCCATGGATGAGGAGACTTTCACAGAGGCCCTCTTTGCCTCTGTCGAAACCCCCGAGAGTCTGATCTCCTACCCACATTCGAGCTAATGACTAAAAACAAGCGCTGAGTGGGAGGCAACCCATTGTTGGGTCAGTTTTGCTTTTATTTTTCGTTTTTGGTTTTGTTTCTTTGATTTTTCTGTCTTTGGTGTGGCAGAAACGTGACAAATAGGTTGCAGACATCAGTGTCGGTCGACACCAAACTCGAAAAGACTGACCGTAATCGAGGACGCTCGATTTTGATCAAGAATGTGTCGACCAAAGCCAAGTGTCGTTATACATTAGCTGTGTGTCGGTCGACACCCACCCCGCTAGCAAGTAAAGTTTTTGATTTTCAAAATTTTCACTTGATTATACCTTGTTCTCTGGAGCCCAAGCTTCTACAACACTGCAGACAGTGTTGTTTAAGTGTGGGGGGAGGTAGTTTACTGATCACCGTTTGTTTTTTTTTTCTTACAGTCAGTTTATTGTTTTTGTGTCTGTTTTATTGAGTCAAAACTAGTATGAAACTATGATTTTTCGAGGAAATTTTCGCTTTCACAGGATCCTAAGTGACCATTGGACAGACCTGCAGTAGCTATATGATTGTTAGAAAACCACACACGGATCAACCTACCAAGGACACCCATATCAGTTCAGGTATTCATAGGATCGATCACTAACTTCAACATTAATCTTGACCTATTTTTCTTTCCCAGGGGCTTGGTATACATTAGATCGAACTCCTCTGACAGTCCTGAAAGATCTGTAAATCTGTCTGAGTATGGTTTCCTTCTCCCCTCCCTTCAAGCAAAGTAAAAAAAGAGAGTAATAAACTGCAGATAAGCTAGTAGCTTCGAAGTGATCACGGGAGTGGTAGTTACCCCTATTATCTCATGTGCATTCATGGAATGTGTCCAAAGTAATACTCCAATGAGGGAAGAGCAGCTGATAAAAAAATGATACCCAGTGGGGAAAAATCAGCTGCTAAAGTGAGAAAAGGGAGAAGAAAGGAACCAGAAGTTGACAGTCTGCAATTAGGGACTGCTGAGTAAGAGTCCATGTGACCTATGAACGATACCCCCTTCGTAAGACCGCACCTAATTGTTTTTTATAAGTTAGTATGGTGAATTTGGATCTCTTTTCTTGATTGTGGAGTTTACTTGGGACATTTACTAAGTGTGGGGGAAGTACATTGTGGTCTTGATCTCTGCAGGCATGTTTTCATGTGGATTACTAAGTGAATGCAAATGTGATGTTCCTAGGACGAAATGAGTTTCTATGTTTTTAAACCTCTTTTTCATACTTTGGGTTTATGTTTGCTTGAGGGCAAGCAAAGGCTAAGTGTGGGGGAGTTGATATATCATGGTTTTTACAGGTTTTCAAGCCATGGTGTAAGTCTTTATCTAGAGTCTTTTAGTTGTTTTTGGAGTCTTTTGAGTCCTTTGCAGGTTTAGGTACGTTTGGAGCTTATCTGGAGATTCTGGGAGCTTTTGGAGTGATTTTGCAGCATACATGGATTTCACAGAGTTTAATGGTGCTTCTGCACTTAGTGTCGACCGACACTATTTTGGTGTCGGTCGACACCACTAAAAGACGAAATTCATGCGCGTCAAAAATACAGATTTTGAAGATTTGCAAGATTTACCCAGAAGTTTCCCATATTTACAGGAAGACCCAAATCATGTTTTAGTCTATTAATTAGGTTTTTGAGCCATTGTTTAGGCTGAGTTTTTCTATAAGAGATTAAGAGATTTGGGGTTGGTCTTGTACTCAAGAGAGAAGAAATTTTGAACCCCTGTTCTTATTCTTTTGATTTATATGATTTCTACTTTGATTATGTCTATTGTTATGATTGCTATGTCTGAGTATATTTCCTTGTTAGGTTTAGGGATTCTCATTAAGGAATTCATGGAATTATAGATTGATTGATTAATTGGGATTCAAAACATCTAGTTCTTCATCTAGGTTGTTCTTAATTCATAATCTAAATTAGCTACTTAGATTATTGATATCAGATTGATTAGCGCAGCGAGAGTTGGTTAATTAATTAGAAAAGAACCTAGTGAGCAATTTGTCTATTCGCAAAGAGATTTCGTCTAGGGAAATTGTGAACGAACGAACCTGAATTAAATGCATGTTTAGAACTCAAGAATTCGCAAAGAGATTTGGTTTTCTAGGTTGTTAGACATAGTTAGCATTCGCAGTGAGAGTTGGCTTGTTATATGATTGTGATTCTAGTTCTAGAACATCGATATCTGAATCCTGTTGATTGGTTGATCTATATTCCTTATTTCCTGAGAACTTCCCTGAACCTGACGCTTTTGCTTATTGATCACACACCATTAGCTTGCTTGCTTTGTTTACTGCTTTCATCTATTTTGCTTAGCTTAATTCGTCTACATATAATCTATCACGTGAAACTTGAGTCTTTGTGGATTCGATACCCTAGATACTACATCGTTTGACATTGTGAACTTGCAGTTAGAAAATAGGGATTCATATTTGACCTATCAATGGTGCATGTTATTAGCATGGTACATGTTATTGGATGGAAGACTACAGGGATGTCCAAGCCGGCGGGGTCGGGGGCATGGTACTTGCTTGATGTTTGTTTAACTGTGAGCCTACGTGTATCCTTATATGTAGTTGGTTCTTGTAGCTTTTAATTATACTCTCGGTTTCATGTCGTATGTCGGATGTGTTGAGATGGATTAGTTCTGATTATCTCACGGAGTAATCCCCATTACTAACCCCTGTTCTTCCCCTTTCCTTTTTCTGTAGGACTAGTAGCAGAAGTTCAATTACTGGTTATGTTGGTGGATTTGAACAGAAGTAAGCGTATTACTTGTTATGTTGTGAGGACATGCCGTCTAGACAAATTTTGTTTAGACAGATGTCCTAACGTCATCGTTCCGGCTTCCCCGGGACGGGTCGTTACATTATCCATCAGATCATGCATGATACCCTTGTTTTTTTCCTCATGATCAACTTTCGGCCCAAGAATGTTTCTAAACATACTAAGATGCATCTTGGGTATTCTAACCGAGAATTTTCACCAAATGGTTGCGGATCTCCTACATCTGAATCTAGCGGGAGTCCAATTGTTGCTTCTCGATCTCAAGGTGGCTCTTAAAGAGGGTATTCTCGTAGCATATCTGGACCGCATATGAACACTTTAACACCACTGAGTCACCAACTGGTAAGAAAGAGGGGAACGAGGAAGAAAGGCCTAAATAAAAGTTAACAACGATGACCTCCCATATTTGAGATCCTGCTACGAGGATTCGCTCCTGATTTCCACCTCGTCGGAGACAACAACCATCATGAAGGAAGTGTCCAAATCATAAGCAAGGGCCACTCTCGAAGCAAGGTTTGCTTATATTTTTCGTCGTAAATTTGTCGCACATTGAACGACAAATTAACGAGGAAATGATATAGTCGAATGACGTCGTTAATCCCTTATTAAATTTGCAACAAAAAACCTCTAAATCATAATTATTTTTACATAATGTTATCGCCGTATATTGGTCGGTAAATTCGTCTTGAAATATTCGTCGTTGATTCGTCGCAACTGTTACGAATGAATCTTAAAGACAAGGTCACGAAAATTGATTTAAATTATATATTTATTAATAAAAATTATATATTTATTATCTATAAATTTATATAGAAAAATAAAAATAAATTTATAATATAAAACAAAAAAATTATATATAATAATATTTGAATTTAGTTTACAAAACCCAAAATAAAACGCTATGCATAAACGATAGCTATTCATTCAGCTCCAAATCAGTACCCTCGATAAAGTCCATGGTTGTAGTGACGTTTCTCAACTTTGTAAAGACCGTCTTTGGTACTGAGGAAGATACTTGGCTCGGCTCCGCAGCCTGATTTGTCCTCATCACCGCCAACCCCGCTATAAACCGCAGATTACCGTAAGCTAATAGAACGAACAAGCTTTCCTGAGCTTGCATCCGCTCCTGGTTAGCTGGCTCGGTCGCTGTTTGCATCTCTTCCAAAGCGGTCGTCTTCATCTTCAACTCTTCGATGAAGGTATGTGCGGAATGAAGCCCCATCCATAAAACCGCGGGTCGTCATATGCATCCCTCAGGTGTAATGTAGAGGCGGCTGGGACATCCTGGATGGATCCTATTCTGATGATCCATCTCTTTTTGTTCGGAGTGACCTACAAATCGATAAAAAACGATTGTTTGTATCAATTCTTTCAAAAGATACACTACCAGAAAACAGTTAAATAACGACTGGAAAAGGAGTCACAAATCAATCGCTAAAGGCCCATACGCGACTGATTTGCGACTTATATATGCAGACGTAAATCTTGCGTCGCAAATTATTCCAGTCGTAAATTAGTCGTAATATTACGACTAATTATGACCAATTTGCGTTTACTTAAAGGCATCGTTAATCAGTCGCATATCAGTCGCGAATGATTTGCGACTGATATGCGACTAACTTCCAACTGTACTATATGTTATCGTTTCTTAGTCACACTAATCGCAAATCATATACGACTAATATGCGACTGAAGTTTGACTGTTTTTCGTGTCATCGTTGATTAGACGCAACTTAGTCGTTAATTTTGTAGTGACTATGTTGCGACTGCGTTTTAAACGACTAAGTCACGACTGCTTTTGTGAATATTGTGCGACTAATTAGCGACTGGTATTTCATATTAAGACTAAAATTCGACGGATATACGACTCACTAACGACCAATAAACGACTGATTAGTATTACTTTTATCACGAAATCAGACATTTCGTAATTCTAAATTGTTTCCCTGATTACTAAACCATGCATTCAATCATATCCAAATACAGCCTTCATACAGTTGCATACAACCTTACATTTAAAACATATGGAAATAATTTACATTAATAACATACCAATTATATCCAAATACAATACCAAAACATGTATGCATCTTAAGTTTGCTAACAAGCCAAAAGTAAGTCTAAAGCCTAATTTACTACAAGATTAGAAGACCTAGCTGTTAAGGTTATGAAGCTGCTTGAGAATCCATGAAGTCGCAGAAGGCTGGATCAGTTTCACGGAGAAACTTCTCAACCAGCGACAAGTGATCGATCTTGGTTTGTTGTTGAGCTGAAAGTTTAGCCATATCTGCCTCGCGATGCACATTGTAAGCAGCCTGCTCCGCTATTTTTTGTTTAGCTTCTTGTAGTTGTTGTTGCAGAGCTAGAAATAATGAACCACTTCCCACGTGATTACGCTTGCCATTGACCAGAGTGTTTTCGAGGCTGCCAAATCCATAAGGAGGTCCTCTGTCATCCTTGAATGTGGCCTGCCCAACAAAAAAATAGTTCATAAATTGGATAAAGTGTTAAACCACATACCAACTAGTGAAGAATGTAATTTTACCTGAAGAAATAGGTCGTTGTAGTCATCAGTGGTGAGATCCTGAGGTTGTGCGCATCACCGTCCAAATCTAGATTCGCTGCCTCAAGCTCAGTGTTCTTTGCTTCTAAACTCTTCTAATAAGCTTCAGCGATGCTCTTCGCCTTTAGATCGAAGAAAGTCCCATATGGTATCGTATGGGTCCTAGTAAAGACCTCGCCAATACTTACGGGTCTTCCAAACTCCTCATCCTGAAATTTTACACAAAACAGATTTTAGAGTTCAAACCAGACAAGTGTATATAAATGTAACCAGACAAAATCAGATTTTAATGTTAAGGAACTTACCATTTCCTGTTGGATTTGCTCATAGGACTTCTGGCCAGACAAGTGTATTGCTAAACCCCAGACCCTTACGCTCAGACTTACGAGCATTAGATGTGGTAATGCTTTACCTTTGCGTCTTCTGTGTCCCACTAGGCGTCATCTCTTCCCACAGTGTTAGGTTTATCCAAGGTGGACGCTTACGAGAAGTCCGCGCAGTCAATACCATCCCTTTCATTCGCCGTTGACATATCCTCTCGAAATGCATTTGGACAGTCCCTGAGATTAAAGGATCCCAATGGTGGGTTTTCTACATTTCAAGACAGTGTTAGTGAAAACAATACAAGTAATAGATAAGAAAGTTAGAGAAGAGAAACCTTACCACGAATTCAATGAAGTATCTTTCTTGTTTGTCCCGAGGAACAACTGTCCAGCTATAAAAAGGGCCATCAGATTATTTTGGTAAATATCCTAGTAATCTGCCTCATTAGTACTCTCTTTTCATGACCAAACCTGCAAACAAAGAACCACCAATACATTATAATCAGTTAAGTTAACATTAACCCTAACTTAGCAGTCTATATATTTCATCTAACTAACTACATGAAGACACACGATTATACTCAACAAAGACTCAACAAAGAACTGAGACTCAACAAAGTCTCAACAAAAACACGATTATACTCTACTGAGACTCTTCGATTTAGCAAACAAAAGACACGCTTATACAGAACCGAGACTCAACAAAGACTTAGAAAATAAAGACTCAACAACAAAGAGTTAGCAAATTTAGAGTTAAACTTGTTGAACTTAAAAACAGATCACTATAACTCTACCTTATACTGATCAAGACTTAACTCAAAAGAAAAGAAACTTTCATAAAGAAATGAAACTGGTCTATTGATGCTATAACTCTACCTTATACTCATCAATACACTATAATCATCATTGATTATTATCTCATTATGTGTCTTATGAACTCTCTATATATATATATATGCACGTATCACTAACAAACAAGCTTCTACTTAAACTGCATACAATCGAAATTCATCTCAAAAATCTCATAAACAAGTAACTCTAATCTGTGTAAACAAGTAAATCTAGTCTCATAATCTCATAAAATGCTATAACTCTACCTTATACTCATAAACAAGTAACTCTAATCTATGTAAAATGATCATTAAGTACTCAACTTTTGGTACCAAAAAAAACGATTTAAGATAGGTAATTCAGACTCAAACTCTACCTTATACTCATCAAGAATCAAACCCAAACTCATCAAACTTATTATACTTAACAAACGATTTAACTAAGTAGACACATTAAACGATTTAGATCCATACCAGGTTGCATTGGGTTGAGGTGTGGGATATAAAACTTGTGTGAACTGATCCCGATTTGGCACCTGAAGGAGAGCATTCAGTAGTTGCATGAGATCTTCCTGGAGAACCAGCTCAAGAAGTGGTCCTTCTTCTTCTTCTCCATCTTCTTCATCATCGACATTTGGAGTAGCTGAAGAATGGCTACTCTGACCTTGAGAGGTAGGGTGTACAGGATCTGGAGAGTACTGAAGAGGAAGCGTTGGAGAGTTTTGGTGTTGACTAGCGCCTGTGCTGTTTTTGGCTTCACGCGATCGAGGTTGTGAGCTCTTAAATAGCTGTGCCGGCGGTGGATAGTTGCAGACATGAGGTGTTGAGATGATAGGAATGAACTTGGAAGCAACGAGCTTCCGACGGCGTAGCTTGGGAAGAACGTGATTTGGACGACGGAGCTTTGGACGGCGGAGCTTCGGAGGAACGAGCTTTGGACGGCGGAGCTTCGGTGGAACGAGCTTGGGATGGAGTCGCTTTCACCGATGGCTTGAAATCGTATCGGCTTGGTAAGGAGGAGGGTGCTCTCAACGCCGTGTTTTCTCCTTGTCTCTGAGTTACGTTTGGGATCGTACGTCTCCGAGGACCACCGCCGCCTCGTCTCGCACCACCGCCGCGTCCAGTAGCCATACTTTCCGAGGAGTTAAGAATGCACAAAAACGATATTAGGGTTCGATTTAGAAAACAAAAGAAAAAGATTCAAGAAAGAAACCGAATGGAGCTTACCTAGGGAAAGAATTAATCAATCGAGGGAGTGATTTTGGGATCCGAATCAATTGGAGGAGAATCGATTTAGGGTCTCTGGATTTAGGGTAAGAGAAAGAAATGAACACGATTTGGGGATAATCGTAAAATCGATTTGGTTTTAACCTTGATTGGTTTATTGAAAATCAATTGGTTTAACTAAAATCAATTGGTTTAATTAAAAATCAATTGGTTTAACCAAAAATTGATTGGTTTAACCAAAAATCGATTGGTTTTAACCAAAAATCAATTTGCTTTAACTGAAAATCAATTGAGTTTAACCGAAAATCAATTGGTTTAACCGAAAATCAATTGATTTTAACATAAATTAGATTGGTTTAATTAAAAATCGATTGGTTTAGTTAAAATTGATTGGTTAAGTTAACAACTGATTGGTTAAACCGAAAATCAGTTGTTTTAACGTTAAATCAATTGATTTTAACCAAAAAATCAATTGGTCTAATCGAAAATCAATTGATTTTAACCGAAATCAATTTATTTTAATCCAAAATAAATTTATTTTAACCGAAAATCGATTGGCTTAATTAAAAATCGTTTGGTTTAGTTAAAAATCGATTGGTTTAAGGGAAAATCAATTGGTTAAATATCAATAAAAATTGGTTACAAAATTTGTTTTAACCATTCTATTGGTTTAATTAAAAATCAATTTGTTTCAACCAATAGATTGGTTTAATTAAAATCAATTGGTTAAAAATCAGTTGGTTGATTAAACAAAACAATTAAACCATAAAATTTAAACCAAAATAATTAAACCAAAACAATTATTATCCAACTTATTGATATTCAAGAAACTTGCAAATTTATTATCCAAACTGATCTAAGAAAACTTAGTAATATTCTTCGACATCTCATCATCAGACGATGAAACATTACATTGAACTTCATCTTCTTGTTCTGCATCTCTAAAATAGTATTCGAGGTGTATTGGGTTTACATATTGAACAAAATTCTGACTTCGACATCATCAATTGTAGTCAGAAGTACGGCATCGTCATTTTCTTGTTGCAAAATATTTGGTTCCTGAACTTCGTATTCTCCTGAGATATCTCCTTGGATTTACCTTTACAACATTGAGCCATGAATATTTTGGTTTCTTTGTGTACGGGTACGAAATATAGCAAACTTGTCTTACTTGAGAGGTTGTAAAATAAAATATATGATTGCAACATTATATATATATATATATATACGTACCTAGAATAAATGGTTCATATTTGTTGTATTTCCTCGATGAAAGAACGTCAATAACACCTCCATTGCTCTTTCGAGTGCCTCTTCTAATAACAGGGTCATACCACTTATACGTAAAAAGTGTGGTTTTCAGATCAATCATCCCCTCATGCTCAAGTTGTATGATATCTGTTAAGATCACGTAGAAATCAGCTTCATTTAATGCATTGAAATAATTCTCTCCTTTAACACATACCCCATAGTTACATGTCTGCCGTCCCTCGCCGTGATTCTGTGTATGGAACAAATATCCTCTTGTGAAATACATAGGCCATGTTTTGGCCTTATTAACGGGTCCATTCACAATCTCTATAACCCAAGGAGGAAAAAGATTTGTGACGTTCCAGTAAGTAACCTGCATACAGCTATACATTATTCACGGGTCTACATATAATGTAATACAAACTATTATTATGCAAACAGTTGTTTTTAGACATACATAATCTTTTACCCATGTAGAATATTCTTCAGCTCTTTTCACGGTAACTTTCTTCAGCTCTTTTCACGGTAACTTCTTCTTCAGAGAGTTCTGAATATTTTTCAGAAATATAATATTCGAAGATACTATATAAGACGAATACATAGATGAGAAACCAAAACACATTCATCTGAAAAAACAAAATGTATGCCAATTTACCTCTCAAACGGCTGAAAATAATCACAATTTCGGAGAACATACGAATGTGCTCATTGATAGTCCTTTTCCGAAAGCCATATTTGGTGCATTTCTCCACTTGGACGACCTACGCAATAAACTATATCAGGAACTTCATCGACATGATATACGAGCGCATCACCTTCATCAAATCTTGTTAACCCACGCGGTAAAAAGTGGTTAACATTTGAATATATATTTATATATAACACATGTCTACAAACGAAATCAATTGTAGTGTTTACCTTGTTTTTGTTTGTATATATGCGTCAAAGTAGTGCTCTGAGAAATAAGATATTTCGTCATTGAGATACGATTGAACAATCGATCATGCTGAATATCTTTTGTTCTTCGCTTTCCCTTTCAACTGTTTGAAAAACCTTTCAAAAGGATACATCCAACTATATTGCACAGGGCCTCCTAATTCAGCTTTGTAGGGGAGATGTATAGGCAGGTGCTCCAACTATCTTTTCCAAATTGCATATGATCAAGACTATGTTTGTTTTAGATTTTGGATGCGACATTTCTGCAAAGTTCTTGCACATAAGTCACGGAAAAATCCTCCAACGCCTACAATAAATTATTAATGAACAAAGTTATTATAAAATAGTATAATCTTTTATATGTGTCGCACTTATCATATAACTATAAGTATTAGTACCTGATAACACAAGGTGGATGTTTCGGTCTAGGAGTTCTGCGAAGATAAATGGAAGTAACCGCTCCATAAAAACATGGCAGTCATGACTCTTCATGCCCGAAAAATTTCCATTAACCATATCAACATAACTAGCTAAGTCTGATGCATAACCATCTGGAAATTTCACCGCAGGTTTCACACATTCAAAAAACCTTTCATTTGCTTCTTCCGTCAGTGTGTAGGCGGGAAAAGAGCTTTACCATCTTTATCAAGATGTAAGTGTGGTCGAGAACAAAATATTTCTATATCCCTTCGTGACATGATGGTGTCTTTTGTTTTACCCTCTACATTCATAAGAGTATTAATGATGTTGTCGAAAAAATTCTTCTCAATATGCATCACATCAAGATTATGTCAGAGATTGAGGTCTGTCCAATACGGTAGCACCCATAATATGCTTTCCTTGTGCAAGTTGCGGATGCCATAACCAGCATTCTTCTTTTCATGACTGTTTCCACCGCAATTCTTTGTTTTTGGTGGTTTGACACTATACAACCTATCGTAATAAACATGCTGCCCGGTGTGAGACTTAGGTGGATACTCATTCACAGCATGTTTTCCATTCAAGAAGTGTTTTTTATTCTTCCTTAGTGGATAACTACGAGGAAGAAATCTTCAGTGACAATCAAACCAGCATGTCTTTCTCCTATTCAGCAGATAGAATGACTTTGTATCGTCCATGCAAATTGAACAAGACAATTTACCATGTGTCGTCCATCCTGATAACATACCATACGCCGAAAAGTCGCTTATCGTCTAATAAACACTGCTTTCAGATTAAAATTTTGATGCAAGGATACGCCGTACGCATAGACTCCGGTAGACCACAATTATTTTAATTCTTCAATAGGAGGTCGGAGGAAAATATCAAGACTTGCTCACAGATGATTTGGCCCTGAATTCGGAATTGTAAGGAACAAGTATTATGTGTTCATGCACATCCAAGGGGGAAAGTTATATGGAGTCAATATCACAGGCCACAACGAATGATTATGAGACATGCCAAATGGATTAAACCCATCTGTACATAATCCCAAATAAACGTTACGAGGTTCTTCGGCAAACCGAGGATGTAGTTCTTGAAATATTTCCACTCTGCTCCATCAAAAGGATGACACATTTCTCCGTTCTTTGCTCGGTGCTCAACATGTCATCTCATTGTCTTTGCAGTCTTCTCGCTCTGACACATTCTCTTCAATCTGTCAGCGATAGGTAGATACCACATACGATTATATGGTATATTGGTTCTACAGTTTCCGTCGTTGAGCTTCCATCTTGGCGAACCACAAATTTGACATTTATCCCACATTTCATCTTATGTCCAGAAGATCATACAATTGTCAATACAAACATCAAATGTATGATATGGGAGACCTAAGTTTCGCATCAACTTTTCTGTCTCATAGTGGGATCCGGTTGACTGGTTTTCTTTTGGTAAATAATTGTCAACATCTCGCAAACAGCATTCACACACTTCTTTGTCATATTATAGTCCGTCTTATTTTGCAGGACCCATGTGGCTAAGGATAAGTGAGAGTGACCTTCACGATAACCATCATATAACGGATTTATCGCCCCTTCTAACAAGTCGTAGAACTTTTTGGAATGGTTACGTACCGGTTCTTCATCAATGTTTTGATAACTATCAAAATTCGCGCTATCACGAAAAGCATCATTCACCATATCCACATATATATCTTCTACGACATTCCAAATGCGTCATATTAACATAAGTCGGTCCTGAAGCCACACCAATTTCCTCCCCACGCTTATACCAAATATAATAATCTTCCATAAATCCTTTACAGTTTCCTCCCCACGCTTCTACCGCCATTGCTTAGCGCAAAATTTTAATTACTAGCAAAAGCCATGAATTGCTCGACCCCCATTTCGAACTCCGCCGGGATATTTTGCGTCACTGGATTTATCCTCTTATACATCCATTCCCGAGCATTATAGAATCCCGACATTATATAAAAAAGGTTTACGATTTTATTTTATTTTTTGATACGTAGATGAGTGAGTATGTGAGTATCTGTGAGAATGAGAAGAAAAGAGGTCGAAGTTTTATTATATAGACAATATTGCAACTGATTGGCGACTACTGAGTGACTTCTTTACAACTAACATTTATAGTCGCAAAAAGTCAGTAAACCAACCCTATAACAATTAAAACGTGTGGATTAGTACAACCAAATTGGGTTTGAATAGCAACCCGCCGAAAACAGTCACTAATTAATCACAAATGTAGCGACTAATTAGCGATTACGAGTTTAAGACAACTCTGATGTCGTCGATCGATCGTAAAATAGCGACTAATGTATGACTAGAGTTATGCGGTCACATATTTGTGACCTATTTACGACTAATTTCCATTGGTCGCTATGCAGTCTTAAAATAGTCGCAAATTGGTCGGGAAATTTTGCGATTGCATATGTGGTCGCACACAGCAATCCTAAATTCGCAGTTTTCTTGTAATGATAATTCAAAATGAATATAGTTGTCACATGTAAATCTCGTCGATCTCTCGGACGGTCAGTATATCACAGACTGGAGTACCTCTCGGTGAAAGCTGCAACTAGAACTGCGTCTCACGCTCTGTGACTCTGGGCTTCACTTCGTTGTACATCCACTCGGCCGACGGCTCACAAACTGACCATTTTCATTCGAGTGCGTTGCCTTAAAGAGTTCCATCAACGATGGATGCACTATGTACTTAGCCTAAAAACATTAGTATTATAAATTTCTAATTTCTAAATTAAAAAAAAAAATTAATAAGCCAAACGCCTTCCTGCAAAAGGCATCTGGCTGGAAGTGTGAGTCATCGGCGGATGACCATCCGGTCCTCTAGTGTTCCGAGATGTTGAACACTTTGAGGAGACAGCCTCAGAATGGGGCTCCTTCCAAAATCAGACTAAACGGTCCTAAACAACGACCGAGATGAAGGTCGGCCGTGCAGCATCGCCCTTGATCATCCAGTCCATCGTCTATTAGTCGGAGATGGTGCGTTGAGTCAGAGCATAGCTTTCTGATCATCGAGATCGTGGGGCACTTGGTCCCAATGCTATTTTAACTGAAAATTATAAAATTAATTAACTAATAATAAATAGAAATAGAAATAAAATTATTTTTTTTCAAAATAAAAGAACTAACAAAAAAGATTTAATAAAAAGTCACCGCAAATCACATGAACCATGTATCTCTAGTTACACGAGTAATCTGGCTCCAATTATTGTGCAGCTCTGCAAAATACCCTTTAATAGTGTTGGAGACACTTCTACCGATGCAATAATCCGTCTTAAACCTAAAAAACCTAAAAACTTAATTTATGAAAACTAATAACAAATATTAATGATAAAAAAATAATTCTTACCAAATCTTGTTTGCTAATTAGTCCCTTGTGCCCCATAATGATCGATTTGCTCTTCAAGTTCTTCTTCAGTTAGATAAACTGGCGATGATGAACAGAAATCTTTGTTCTTCCTAAACAATTTCATGTTTCTCCTTTACGGACACTTATTTGGTAGAAACAGGCGGTGGCAGTCGAACCAACAAGTTTTCCTGCCATGTTTCAACTGAAATGTTTCTGACCTATTCATGCAATACGGACACACTAATCTACCATGTGTAGTCCAACTTGATACTATTTCATATGCAGGAAAGTCGCTTATTGTACACATAAGAACTGCCCACATTGTGAAAAAAAAAAACATTCCCTTGAAAAATCGTTTGTCCGAACACGAAAAGACCACAACTCCTTCAGCTCATGTATCAGAAGCCGTAGAAATACATCCAGCAACCAATTTCGATGCTTAGGACCGGGGGCTAAAACACTCGGAAATAGAAAAATATTTTGCATGCACATATTTGGGGAGAGATGTAAGGAGTCAAAATTAATGGACACAATGAATATTGTCTATCATTCATACCAAATGGATTAAGTTCATATGTGCAAAGACCAAGATAAACATTTCCAAACTGCTTGGAAAAGTGTGGGTTTATCGCTTTAAAGTGTTTCCACGCCTTTGCATCTGAAGGATGAGTGACCGCTCCCTCCGTCTGCCAATTCTCACCCATGTCATCTCATATATGAAGTTGTTCTTTCAAATTGATACATTTGTTTCAACATATCCATTAGGAAGGAATCACATCATTTGGTACAGTATCTTGTTTCGTCCACTTCCTTGCGGCATATCTTGGTTTTCCAAAATAACGACACTCATGCATCTTATCATTGTCTTTCCAAAATATCATGCAATTGTCAAAAGAAATATCAATCATCTCAGAAGGTAAAAAAGACTATAAAGCAACTTTTGAATCTCCTAATAGGTTTTGGGCTCCAAATTATACTCCAATAAATACTTTAAAAAAAGATCCGCTCAGTCATCCATGCAAACCTCAGCTAAGTTATGATCAGTTTTAATAAACATCATCCTACCTTCCAACAATAATTACGAGGACCCTTCTCTACATTCATTGTAGAGGAACTGATTTTATGTGTCTAGCATATCATAGAATTGTTTGGCATCTAAGTTGGGTTCCTCAGCATCATTCTAATCAGTACTTATTGTTTCATGAATTGCATTTGTAACCATTTCATGCAACTAATCATGCTCATGATAATTATGCTTCTTGTGATAACCAAATTGATCATGACTAACATGCAATTTGTTTTCATGCTGAACATTTCTACTACTACGTCACGCATCATGTCCACTACTATAAAATTCTTCGTGTTGATACAATATATAATAAGGTGGTTTAAATATTCTGTTCATTATGTGATGCCAAACCATCTCAACTTGAATAAATTTCCTGTTAATGCATTTCCGACAAGGATATAACATTTTACCGTTTTCCATGGTTATCGATGTACAGCCTAGTTGATACATGAAAATATGAACCCTGTCTTGAAACTCTTTTGTCACCATTCCTTCCGCATCCTTATGTCGCTACATCCAACTCCATAATTCGTATATAGACATCATTTTGAAAATATTTTTTTCTCGTTTTTTGTTTTGTCTTTTGAATTTTGATTTTCGTTTAGAACTATGGGGTATTTATATAAAATTTTCTCAGGATAGCAACAAATTTTCGAATGTCTAAAGACAAGTCATCGTCTTGAGAAACCGGTGAACTATATAAAACACAAGCCTATCTACCAAATAGCCATCGTTATAATTTGTTGTTAATTCGATGTTAGTTACATCAAAATATTGTCATCATTGTTTTGTCACTAAATAAGGATATCTTTACGATGATTAATCATAATTTTTTGTTTATTAGTTGTTAATGCCATCTAGCTTACGATGAATTAACGACGAAAATTAAATTCGTCGCCAGTTCTTCATTCAGTCGTCGTTCAGTTATGACGACAAAATTTCGTCGTTAATTTTCGTCTTTGCAAGGTTGTTTTCTCGTACTGTATATAGACCATAAGGTTGTTTTGTGGAAGCCCCATTTTTCTAGTGATTTGACTAATGGTCCACTAATGCTTCTACACAAGAAGGTCTTGAGTTCAAATTTCAGGAAGTGCAATTTATTATCTATTAATCAAAATTATGGAAATAAGGTTACATGAGGTTTTCAGCGTGTTGCAGATGCAACCGTCAAGGTGTGGATCTTCATAAGGTGATTCAGTGTGAGGGAGACTGATGTAAGATCATGGTAAGGTCCTACACACGGTCTGAGATGTGGAACGCAAGGCTGGGCGAGGGTACTCTCCTTGCTGGTCCGAGAACAAGGTTGTTCAAGAAATGGGCGAAGGTCGAAGGTGGTCGAGCGCGGGCGAGAGGTGGATGATTGAACGAGGTGGTCGATGGGAAATTTGAAACAGGTCTGAGATGCTCTTTGCACAGCTTAATGGATGGTGTGTGAATGGATCCGAACAAGTGATTGAACAAGTAACAACGGACCTTCAAGAACGGGTAAACCACTCGGTTCTTGCTAGGGCCAGCGCCGTCAAAGACAATAGAAGAACTTAGGTTTCTGTAAAATTAGACTTAACTTGATACAAGGCATACAAAGTGGCTAAATAGCCTAAGGATTTTCGAAAATGACATGTGCCAAATGGGCCTGCGGAAATATTAAAAAGAAAAAGAAAAGAAATAAGACCGAAAAGTGATGGGCCGGCCTCCCTATTTCTCATGGTCGGGCATAGGATTAACTCATTAAAAACCTTACAAGGAAATCCCGTTTGGGAAAAAACCTTTCAAGGGAAAAAGAGTATAATCGTCTGCCTAAAGAGTCAGCTTGGTTTAAGGCTCAACAGCCATGATGGTGAAGATCACGGATGAGCCGTTGGTCTTGAGCATGGGTTATTTGGCTGTTGGTCTGAGCCAAATGGATGGACTGTATGTGGTCGTGTGGACTTGACTGTCTCCTTCTCTAGAGTGATCTCCTTGATGGAAATGGTCTTGAGTTGGGTCAGGCGGGTCCATATCTTTGGTCGGACTCGCCTCAGCCATCTTCTGAGCAAACTAGTTCAGCACTGGTTGATCATGGGCCAGCTGATCCAGGTGATCCGTAATGTCTCCTACGCTTATCCTGGTGATCAGGTGTTCCATTGCTCAGTTGAAGTCTTCTCGGAGTTGCATTTATCCTGATCGGGTCTGTGGTGCGGTCATCATGGTCGGGAATGGTTAGTGTTGTTCGGTATTTTCTGTCTGGTCTGGTTTGGTTAAGCTGATGTCTCATCATTCCCACCCTCTTGATAAGTTTCTGGCCTCAGAACAACATCACCTGCACAAAAAGGAGATAAATCAGTAACATCAAAGCTCGAAGAAATGTTCAACTCACTTGGAAGTTTAAGTTTGTAGGCGTTTTCGTTGATCTTCTCCAAGAATCGGAATGGGCCGTCTCCTCTTAGTGCAAGCTTCGATTTCCGTTAGTTTGGGAACCTCTCGGGTCGCATGTGTAACCACACCCAATCTATAGATTCGAAGGTGATCTCCTTCCTCTTCTTGTCGGCTTGTCGTTTGTATTGGGCCGTCTTCCTCTCCAGATTTTCCTTTACTTTCTGATGTAGATTTAGCGTCCGCCTTGCGGGCTTCATATTGATTAGTGAATTCCAGTGGTGGTATGGGCTTAAAACCTACAGGCGTCTGTGGCTTAAATCAAAACACAATCTTAAACGGTGAAAGCTTAGTAGTCGAGTGGTTAGCATTGCTATAAGAAAATTCAACATATGGAATGCAATCTAACCAACATAGTGGTTGGTGCGTCTGTTGTGTAGCGTCTATTTATCGAACAGCCATGGCCGGCCTAGAAGTAGATGACCAACTAGCATGGGTACCACATCGCACACCACTTGGTAACTATACTTGCCAACGCTGAATGGAACGGTGACTTGATCGACTATCAGTATCTCTGTATCGTCGTTGAGCCACCTAAGCTGGTATGGTTGCGGGTGCTTTGAGTCTTGAAGACAGAGCTTGTCGACCATATACCTGCTAGCTACGTTAGCACTGATCCTCCGTCGATGATAAGGTTGCAGATCTTGTTGTTCACCATGCACCAGGTATGAAAGATGTTCTCTCGTTGGACCATCTCGGGATCTATAAGGGCGCTGAGAGCTCTCCGGATCACCAACATCTCTCCAGTGTCTGGATATTCAGTGGGCGTTTCCAGGTCGGCCATCTCCTCGTTGTCTTCCTGCTTTTCCTGTGACTCATACTCCCCAGTCTCTATGATGATCATAATCCGTCGGTTCGGACAGTCTTTGTCCATATGTCCTTTTCCTTGACATATACAACATGTAATATCTCTTGCCCGGAAGGTTAAATTTAGGAGCCTCAGTGTTCGGCCTTTTAAACCATGACTAGACCTCAACGGCCTTGCCTTTTTCGATGGCTCTAGGCATAGGTGGCGTCCATGGAGAGTTGCTCTGAGCTTGGTTCGTCGTCTCCGCCTTCCGCTTGACGTTATGCTCAACCTGAATGTTCATGTGCAGTAGCTCGGACATGTCAAGGTTCGACTGGATCTCGACCTTCTGGGTGATACAATCATTTGGTCCTTCGATGAACTGGACCATAAGGGTCTCCACCAAGTCATCTATCTCAAACCGGTTCCGTAGTTGTTTAAACTCCTCAAAGTATTCTTCTACGAACCTGCTTCCCTACACCAACTTACAAAATATTTTCTGTAAGTCTCAATTGAAATGTGGTTGCACATAACTCCGCCTTAGGTTGTATTTCATGTTGGCCCAGGTGGTGATCTGATCTTGATGATTTCGTTTACGTTCAGAAACATCTCGATCCCACCAGGACAATGTGCGGTCTATAAAATGGGCCGCTGCTAACACCACCTTTCTCTGATCGTTGTATGCGTAGTAATCGAATATGTGCTCCATCCTCTGTTCCCACTCGAGATACGCCTCAGGGTTAACATTTCCTACAAAATTAGGAGCATTTTGTTTAATATCATTTGAAATAGACCGTTGTACCTCGTTGTCTCGTATGCGTCCGCGATGGATAGGTTCGCATTGTCGGTTGAACGGTCGTTCGGGTTGTTCATCGTCGAGCCCGAGCATATCATCATCCTTGTCATCGATCTGTTCAACCCAGACAGGCTGACCTCTCCTAGCTGGAGCGATCGGCGGTACTGATCGATGTTGTTAGGGCACGACCGGAAGTTGGACAGCTGGTTGCTCGAGCTGGTATAAGCGCACACCAATGGCTTGAATCGCGCCAAGTAATTGAGCAAGATCGGTCGGTGTAGCTTGGTTATCTCCCATAACCATTTATCCTGCACACTCAACAAGGAATCAAGAGCCACAAGGAAATAAAGAACGAGCAAATAGAAAGGCAACTATAAAATAGAAATTCTGCAACTATATGGTCGATTTTTTTTTTGACAAAAGATGCAACAATGTAAATATGCAACAAATAAATAACCATAGATAGCAAGGTTCCAATTTACGCTAGTCACTAACCGAATATGACAACAATTCGCATCAAACCGCAAAGAACAATCAAACCGATATGACCCGTGAGAGTAGCTAACCTAGTTAATTTTTCCTCTAACTGATATAATGCGAATGTAACTTAAGCCAGCAACCTAAACAAACTGAACCGAGACCTAACACAATGCAAAAAACTCCGTAAGAAACAATGGGATGAGCCGGTTTTACCTAAAACCCTAAAGCAGCCGAATCTAAAAATTCAAACTAAGAACCCCTTCTTTTTTGAATTTTGATATGAATGCAAAACAGAATATGATTCAAACTAAGTGATTCAAAAACCAAATAAGGGAACTCAGTAATCAATCAGCCCAATCACGCAAACAAACAACAACCTCAGAAAAGTCAGACAGGATGTGATCGTGTGGATTTGAATGTCTCGTTCTCCAGAGTGATCTCCTTGATGGAAATGGTCTTGAGTTGGGTCAGGCGGGTCAATATCTTTTGTTGGACTCGCCTTGGTAACTAGTTCATCACGGGCTGATAATGGGCCAGCTGATCCAAGTGGTCCGTAATGTCTTCTACGCCTCTCATGGTGATCAGGTGTTCCATTGCTCGGTTGAAGTCTTCTCAGAGTTGCCTTTATCCTGACCGGGTCTGTGGTGCGGTTCTCATGGTTGGGAATGGTTAGAGTTGTTCGGTCTTGTCCGGCTGGTCTGGTTCGGTGGAACTGATGTCCTCATTATTCCCACCCTCTTGACACAGTTCTGGCGTCAGAACAGCATCACCTGCACAAAAAGGAGATAAATCAGTAACATTAAAGCTCGAAGAAATGTTCAACTCACATGGAAATTTGAGTTTGTAAGCGTTGTCGTTGATCTTCTCCAAGACATAGAAGGGCCGTCTCCTCGTGGTGCAAGCTTTGATTTCCGTCGGTTTGGGAACCTCTCGGGTCGCATGTGTAACCACACCCAATCTCCATGTTCGAAGCTGATATCCTTCCTCTTCTTGTCGGCTTTTAGTTTGTATTGGGCCGTCTGCCTCTCCAGATTTTCCTTGACTTTCTGATGTTGCTTTGCAATAGCCTTGGCTTTGCGGGCTCCGTCTTGATTAGTGAAATCCAGTGGTGGTAGTGGCTTAAGATCTACAGGCGTCTCTGGCTTAAATCAAAACACAATCTCAAACGGTGAAATCTTAGTAGTCGAGTGGATAGCATTCCTATAAGAAAATCCAATGTATGAAATGCAATCTAACCAATTACTTAAGTTTTTACCAACTGTGGCCCGTAAAAGGGCTGATAGTGTCTGGTTAACAACCAAGGTCTGGCCGTCCGTCTGCGGATGACAAGCCGTAGAAAATAGTAACTTTGTTCCGCGCTTCTCCAAAGCGTCCGCCAGAAGTGGCTTAAGAACTTTGTGTCTCAGTCGGAGATAATGGTCCGGGGATGGTCGTACAACCTCACCACCTCCCTAAAGAACAGTTCGGCCATTTGAGTGGCATTTTTAGTCTTGGCACATGGTATGAAATGTGCCATCTTCGAGAACCGGTCGACCACCATGAAAATGGAATCCTTATGTCTGATTTTAGGTAATCCTAACACGAAATTCTTAGAAATATCTACCCAATGTTTGTTAGGAAAAGGTAATGGCATATAAATATCGTAGGGATGTGGCCTGGACTTTGATCTAAGGCATTTGATGCACTTAGAGAAGAATCTTTCCACGTCACGTTTCAGATGCAGCCAAAAAAATGATCAACCAGGACACTTAGGGTTTTTTCCTCGCCAAAATGCCCCATCAGGCCGCCTGCATGAGATTCACGGATAAAAGATCTCTCGCGGATATAGGCCTTGGACATTAGGTCTTGAATCTGATTTTCCAACTCTTTGGACTCGGTCCGGTAACGCAGCTCTGGGTACGAGCTTGATCTGGTACTCAATGTTTCGGATTGGTTGTAGGCCGCCTGGGATCTCGTCTGGAAACACGTTCGTGAACCTGTCCAACAAAGAAACCACTTCTAGTGGCAGCTCTATGTCGCTAGAACAAGAGTGTTAAGCCTCCTTAAAGATCATTAGCAGCACCTGCGTGTTCTAGCTAATAGCCTTAGATACGGAACTTGACCTAATGAGCAGGTTGGTCTTACTGATCTTTCTGTCTTTGGCAAATTTTAGCTGCATCTCGTGGACCTCCAGTGGTGTGAGCAGTACGAGATTGTACTTGCGCTTGTCGTGTCAAAAAGAATAGTGGTTGGTGCGTCCGTTGTGTAGCGTTTCTTTATCGAACTGCCAGTGCCAGCCTTGAAGTAGATGATAAACTTGCATGGGTACTAAGAACCTCTTCTTTTTTGAATTTTGATATGAATGCAAAACATAATATGATTCAAACACCAAATAACAGAACTCAGTAATCAATCAGCCCAATCACGCAAGCAAACAATCAACTCAGAAAAGCAATAAACCCTAGTGATAACACTAATATGCGGCATGCTCAATTTTAGTTAGCTTGACACTGCTTTTTATTTTTGAAGATGCAATACCATAAGCAAATAACTTATCAGAAAAAGATGAACTATCTAATGCAATTTTTTTTGAGATTTTTGAATGGTAGAACAAAAGAAACAAATTTCGAAAGAAAGTAAAGATGATAGGGTTTAGATTTGACCGGGTGGTTTCAAGAGCCAAAGATCTGATACCAGATGATGTACGATCCTTGTAAGGTCCTTCACACGGTCTGAGATATGGAAAACAAGGCTCGCCGAGGGTGCTTTCCTTGCTGGTCCGAGAACGAGGCTGGTCGGGCGGTGGGCAATGGTCGAAGGTGGTCGAGCGCGGGCGAGAGGTGGGCGATGGAACGAGATGGTCGATGGAAGCTTTACAAAAAGTCGGGGACACTCTTTGTTCAACTTATTGGATGGTCTAAGAATGGATTCTAACAGGAGATTAAACAAGTAAAAATGGACCTTCAAGAACGGGAAACCACACGATTCTTGCTAGGGCCAGCCCCGTAAAAGGAAATAGAACAACTTAGGTTTTCTGTAAAATTAGACTTAACTTGATACAAGGCATACAAATTGGCTAAATAGCCTATGGTTTTTCGAAAATGACATGGGCCAAATGGGCCTGCGCAAATACTAAAAAAGAAGAAGCAAAATAAGACTGAGAAGTGATGGGACGGCCTCTCTCTTTCTCATGGACGGGCCTAGGATTACCTCATTTAAAACCTTACAATGAAAACCCATTTGGGACAACAACTTTTAAGGGAAAAAGAGTATAATCGTCGGCCCAAAGAGCCAGCTCGGTCTAAGACTCAACCACCATGATGGTGAAGATCATTGACGGGCTGTCGGTCTTGGGCATGGACATTCGGTTGTTGGGCTGAGCCAAATGGATGGACTGGATGTGGTCGTGTGGGATTGAATGTCTCATGCTCAGAGTGATCTCCTTGATGGAAATGGTCTTGAGGTTGGTTGGGCGGGTCGATAGCTTTGGTCAGACTCCCCTAGGTCATCTTTTGAGCTAACTGGTTCAGCAAGCATTGATCATAGCCAGCTGATCCAAGTGCTATGTAATGTCTTCTATGTTTCTCCTTGTGGTCAGGTATTACATTGCTCGGTTGAAGTCTTCTCAGACTTGCCTTTGTCCCTATCGGGTCTGTGGTGTGGTCCTCATGGTCGGGAATGGTTCGAGTTTTTCGGTCTATTCCAGCTGGTCGGGTTCGGTTGAGCTGGCGTCCTCACCACAAGCTGGGGACTGTAGAACCGTCACACGTGGATCTTCATAAGGCAATAAAAAATCTATGTTGATAGAGTCTTCGATGTAATAATTCTCATAATCATCTGTAATTGAATAATATTACAGTGTTAAAAATTATAGATTCGAAGGAAAGTATAAGCAACATTCCAAATGAGTAGGGTAAAAATGATTAACTGAAACCTAAGGAAAAATCATATAAGTAGTTTACCTCAATCCAAATGCTAAGAAGAGGTCATCATAATGATGGTATGTAACTTGGGCACATCAAAAAACACTAGTCAGAAAATGACTGCACGGCACAACTCCCCACCGTGAAGCAAAAAGACATTTAACACATAGACCCATCTAGTTAACTCCCATCGGGAAATTGATGCGCCCTTTTCAGGGCTTTCAAATTTTACATTTATAAAACCTCGATTCTGCAAGTGCACAGATTTGTGAAATTGTATTTAGGGTATTGATCCACAGAAAAGCTATTTCTATCTGAAAAATCAAGCAAGATTAGAAGAGAGCTAAGACAAAGTGAGATTTTGTGAGTGTCAAGAAAATAATTATCTAATAGCAAAGAATATAAAATGAAAATAAAACAATATGGGAAGGCATTGGGCGCCCAATGAGCATCTTGGAAGGTTTGAAACGATTCATACAAGTCTAACTTAGCTTCTAGTTATTTCCAGCAAGTTCCAGAATCTTGAACACGAAAATATGTCTAACCTACTCTCATAGGACTACACACCTATTCTCTTCAACTCGATCAGTCAACTCACGCAGCTGGCCGTGAGGAAGATCATGCATAAATATCAAGTTCATCAAAACGTTCACAGTGCCCTACGCGTAAACTCTCGCATCTTGCAACACAACTACACTCCTAAGCTAGACCAGGTTAAAAAATTCTGAACTCTCGTGGCTTTATCAGTCCTAAAATCAGCCTCGAGTTAGCTACTCTATAATCATGCATTAAGAACAAACTTGAAAGAAAGAACTGTAAAAATCAAGCATAAGTCTAGTATAAGTAATCCTATTCAACCAATATCATTCCTCCTAGATAACTACATTTTAAAACACAATATACGGACTACTTAGCATGGAGTAGAAGATCATGGCCATAGGTTAACTTCTTAGAGTAAATAGAACGTATTAGGTCTGGGGTTAGATGGTTAGGATCTCTACCTAAAACGTTTAAACCCTAAAACTAATAAACTAATAGACTAAAGGACTAAAACTCTAAATAAGAACTTTTATATAGTGAATTTCGTAGTTTTTGGTGTGTGTTACAAGGAGAGGGATGCCTCCATTTATATAGTGTTCAAAAACTCTAATAAGCTCTCACACTTTTGGTATGGTATGTGCAAAAAGAAGGAAAACAGGCTGAAGATCAAAGAATGGTCCAAATGGGCCATAAGCTGAGACGCCCGCAAGAAGGGGTAGCTGAGCCGTGACCACGACCGGCCATGACGCATCCAAAAGGTATTGGGTCACGGCCAAGGTCTTGGTCGGCAGGCTTCGGCTGCTCTTAATCATGTTTTGTACTTATGTTTCCTTGAGTTTTCACCATTGGAACTTGGTCAATTCAAGTGGAGGATGAATCTGGTAGATCTCTCTATTTCTACTCCAAAATTGGAGATGATCGAACTGTGAGAAGGTCTTCATTTGATGCTGAACTTCAGGCGGAATGACTTCGTACCAAAAATTTGACTTTTTCTCCATTTGATTCAGATTAAACTTGAGTTTACTGAAGAGTTTTGACACTATAAATATGTGAAACATACTAAAAATTTGAAACACTTGGATCACTTATTATAAATGTCCTAAAATATGGGGTAAATGGGGTAAAATCTCGGTTATATTAACTCTTCAAGACTTAGACTTTGTTTTTCTTAAAAAAAAAAACACAAATCAATTCCTGACTAGTCTAGTAAAATCGAATTAGAACTCAAAATATCAGTGATTATGATTTCAAACCATAACGAAGAACTATGTCATTAAGAACACAAACTAGAAAATTCTAACCAGAATACATGCATTGCTAGTAATAAATAAAAAATGTGAAACCTTTCAAGATCTAAATTCACGTAAACTAGCTCTCTAAGTTCATTAAAGTATTTCATGTGATTCTCATGAAAAGCATTATTCAGCTCAAACGAGGGTAGGAATTTAAGAAGGCTATTTATAGAGTGATGCAAAGTGTTTCATGTTACCATAAGTGGGTGCCAGATATCGTACAAAACCACAAGAGAGAATGGAACTGTTGATGTCCAAAGTCTTCACCCACTTTGTTGCTTGTACATGTGATGATGAATACTCTTCTTTTTCTACACTCTTCACTACTCCCCCGGACTATATTTTTCTCTGGTTGGAAGTAGAAACTGTAAAAATCCCTTGATACGAACCAAAGCTTGCCTTGTCTCTATTTCTGATTCTCTAAGACTTATTTAGGATTTTATGTTCCTTTCTTCCATTCTTTCCCCTTTTTTTTGAAAGGGGAAACGCCTTTTTAGGATAGAGTCTTAAAGATCAATAAATTTGTACCAAGTTTTGAAGAATTTCAGGCAAAGCTTAGCTCAATTCCTTTTCATTTAGTTCCTCGTCTTGAGTGGCTGAAAACAGTGTTTTTCCTCTCTCTGGTGTTTTGGCACATATCTGCACATATAAAACAATAGAGAAGGCCAAGACGTTCGGAAAATTGGATAAGGTTCGGGTGTGGTACCAACTAAAGATGAGCTGGGCATTCATGTACAACAAAGAATGGTAAAATAGGTAAAAGATGTCTTGAATGTCTGGTTTGTTATCCTACCTAAAAACTTTGATGAAAAAATTATAGGTCAAGTTAAATTCAAGTAAAATAGAGCTAGTGTTCCTTCCAATATAATCTCTATGGTTCTAATCTTTTCAAAATAATGTAACAATTACAAGTGTCTAGCTGCCTCCTAGTCTGGTACCTATTCAAAAGAGTTTTTATGAAGAGATAGTGGAAAGCACACATGTCGAAATCATCCTAGATTTTTGGTAGGACTTATTTAAGAAAATGGGGTTAGTAACGGATAATATTCTTCCCCGGACTTAAATCAAACTATCCACAATGTGAAAATAAATAGGAAATGATCAAAATAATGATCGAAAACGGAATAGTATACGTACATAAGTCTTAGATACGGAATGGCCGAATGTTCTGTGAAAAGATTCGGGATGGGCTCGATAATGGGTTTTTCAAGATAGGAACAAGTTGGGATTAGCCTTGGCTGCAAGAAATGAAGGCGAAGCCGATGGACAAGGGTCGTGGGTGCAAAGGTTTTGGTCAGGGTCGGTTGTATGTGGTCCGGGACTTCATGCGCTTAAGGCATGGCCGAAGATGACTCGTCCTTGGCTTGAGACAGACGGCTGGCGGCGAAGTGATGTGGCAACATGGTTCATGGTTGCAGCCGGTCCTTTTTTAGTAAAATATGAAACAAATGCAAATTAAAACCAAAAATAAGAACGCTACAAATCCGAAACGAAAATAAGAATATACCTAAATGTGTTTCCTCCGAAAAGCACTTGTTTAAGTCTTTTAGTTTGACTTATAAAAGATGATGAGCTTAGTGATATGAAGGAATCTTCCTTCGGCTGGTTCTCCTTCTTGATTGATCATGGCCTCCAGATTGTTCTTCATGACTTCCGTGCCTTGAGCTATATTTTCTAGCTTGAGAGGTCATTTGAATTGGTTTTGCTGGATAGTACTTCCTTTTGTCAATGTTGGCAAATGAAACTCTTTGGTTAGGCCAATCCATGATAGCTCCAGCAGTAGCAAAGAACGACCATCCTAGAATGAAGGTTCATGGGTCTTATTTGGGCGTGTCAATGACGTAGAAGTCGATGGTATGTCATAAACAACACCTTTCAAAGTCATTTGAGATTGATCAGCAAGTATTATTTTGATGTTTGTGGGCTGAAAATCCTTGATGCCAAGAGATAAGAAACTGACTCATTTCTTCAAGTTTGTGAATGATGTGAACAGGTTTGCCATTCTATGTTAAGAAAAGTACATTCGATTCTCCGAGAGAGACTCTCTACTTCCACGAAATGAGTAGCATAGGGCATTGTATAGCCATGCTCTTGCGAATGAGGTTCCATGAGGGAGGTTTTGGACAGCTTTGTTGAATTATTCAAGTTTCCCTGGATGGATCTTGTTGAGGTGTTCTTTTGGAGTCCCGACTCTTGAAATTGTGTCGGAGGTGTGAATTTTCCTGGCTCTCATGAAGTAGACATGAATTTGTGTCTCACTTTCAACGGTTTCTCTAAATAATGGGTGAAGACAACCACTCTTCCTGCTCTGTCAAAGGAAATGCACATAGGGATTGTTCTAACTAATTTATTGTATTCCATAAGTGCTTCCTTACTGGTGGATCTACTTGTAAACATTGTGGATTTCAGG
Organism: Orychophragmus violaceus; assembly: GCA_030180135.1. NCBI lineage: Eukaryota > Viridiplantae > Streptophyta > Magnoliopsida > Brassicales > Brassicaceae > Orychophragmus > Orychophragmus violaceus. The sequence continues at coordinate 63,708,696 of CM058229.1, read as the reverse complement.
ATGAAACCATGCAACACCTCTTCTTTGAATGTCCAGTATCGGTGGAATTCTGCAACACACTTCTATCCCATCTATGAATCCTCTGTTGATTTCGGTGCTGGGTCTTGAACTTAATGTTTCCAAAATTTTGAACGCCTAAGGTTCAAATTCTCTATCCCGAAATGTCCAGATTCTCCCTTTCTGGATTTTATGGAGGATTTGGAAATCTGGTAATGATTTCATTTTCAGTGGGAAACATGTACAGCCTTATCGTGAAGTTATGTTTGCACTTATGGAGGTGGATGAATGGCTTCAAGCCTGTGGTACTTCCTTTCCCAATGTACACACTGATCTTGGTTCAGTTACCTCTCATGTTCCCACCTTCTCATGGCATCGCCCACCTTACGGTTTACTTAAATGCAACTATGATGCTGATTTCTTCCCTATCTCGAAGATTGACAAAGCATGATAGTTAATTCATGATCATAACGATGCTCTACTCTCCACAGGGTCAAAGATTATTGTACCTACAACATCAGCTCTTGAGGCAGAAGCCTATGACTTACTCTCTACTATTTATGACTCATCCTCAAAGAGCTTCAATGATCTCATTTTCGAGGCTGACAATCAACAATTAGTCAAAATCATTAACAATCAAAAGGAGGACTGGTCAATTCATAATATCAGCAATGATAGTAGAAGGTGTGTATCTGCATTGATTCTCTCATCCTTTACCTTTCTCAACAGACATCTTAATCATGAAGCTCATTCTCTTGCTCAGAATGTGATTTAAGTATTATGTTTCTTGTAAAAACTCATTTGTAATACTTTCTTTTTCAATTATTTTGTCGGGAATATATATATGTGTAGAAGGTGTAAAGACATATGCAAAGATGGCCAAATTTCATTAACAAATTATTTGTGTTTTCTCATTCTCATAAATATGGTTATCTCGAAAATTTGACCTTATTTTCTAACAAATGGCATCAAAGAAAGGGGTTTTAAGAAGATAATTTGATGCAAAATCGAAGAATGTTGTATTTAACAAAGGAGTGTTGTATAAGGATAAGTTAAAAGAAAGCTAGAAAATGAATCTATAGTTGTTGATTTGAGAGACATCATGGCACCAGAGTTGCAATATGATACATCAACATTGTAACACCCCGCTCCCGGTGACCCGGAACGGCGGAGTTAGGACAAGCGTCCACGCCCGAAGGCTAGCTGACATGTCCTCCCAATGGTCCCAAGATACCTGCGCACGCTTCCTTCTGTTCAAAACCATTAACTCAACTAGTAATATACTCCTGCTACATGTCCTGCAAGGGAAAAGAACGGGGAAAAGGGAAAAAGATTGAGCAATTGTTTCAAACACAATAACCCAGTGAGTGCAGGCTCTAGGAACCCACAATCTCATCTTAAAATAGCACAACATCAAGAAATAAGTCCTAAGCTAATAACATCTTGCATACAACCGCCCAAAGGCTCTCAAACAATCTAACGTCCATTCATGCTTTCGAGCTCCCAGCTCACACTCCTGAACTCCTATGGGCCGCTACGCCCCATACACATACAATCGAACACGCCGGAATTCCACCTCATACATGTCCTACACAACAATCAGGCATGCCGGAATCCCACCTCGTACGTCCCTACACACAAAATCCGGCACGCCGGAATCCCACCTCGTACGTCCCTACACACAAAATGGGGCACGCTAGAATCGCACCTCGTACGTGCCTACACACACACTATACGCCGGAATCCCACCTCGTACGTGTTCTATACAACAATCTCCTACCAAAACTACTTCACACATAGCCATCAATCATAATCAACGTGTTCATTTTTAGTTATAAACTAATCACTAGGTTCTTTCATTCGCATCAACACAAATCCACACATAACCATCAATCACAATCAACGTGTTCGGTTTAAGTGATAACCTAATCTCTAGATGCTTTCAGTCACATCAAAAAAAATCAACAACTAGATCTACGCTACCTAAGTCAGAAGATATTAACAAAAGGACTCACGTCCTGGTATTGAGGTACTTGAAGGTAGAGATCACGACCGGTCCTCACCTTGGCCAATAAAGGGTAAAAGCGTAATTTGAGAGTTTCTGACGCCCAAACGGACTTAATAACTGGAAAGAGGACGGAAAACAAGTGGATTAGACTTTCGTTTCGCTCGAATCGGGTTAAGAACGGTCTAGTTACGGTCAATTGAAGATAACCAGCCAAAACCAGATTAAACCGAACCAAACCAGTCAACCCGATGATATATCATGGTTTTTACCCATTTTATACCATGATATAGATGTGTTTTTAGTGTCTTTTGTGTTCGTTTAGAGTCTTTTACACGTTTAATCAGGTTTGGAGCTAATTGGAGATATTTGGAGCATTTTGGGACTTTGGGACGTTTTGGCCGAGAGCTTAACTCACTGTCCGATTTATTGATCAAGCATCGACCGACACACCTTGTGCATCGGTCGACACACTAGCGAGATGGGCCGTACGCGTCGGTCTAACAAGTTATGAAGATTTGCAAAGAGGCCCAGAATAGTTCCAGTATTTACAGAGAAGCCCCAGCCGAGATTAGGCTTATATATAGAGGATTTTGGTGTTTAATTTATTGACGCTTTCATACTTAGAGCTAAGCCCCATTTCCTGTATTCACTTATTTTGGAGAAGATTTCGAACCCCTTTGATATTTTATTCTCTTATATGCAATCTATTATTTCTATGATTATGTTTTCATTAATCATGTCTGAGTAGATCCATAGTTAAGTTTAGGGTTTCTCATTAGGGTTTGATGACTTGCTAGACTTGTTTAATTCAGTTAAGGATTCATATGATTAGAATGTTCTTCAAACTAAATTGTGCTTAATGCTAGTTCTAACCTGATCAATTAGAATCTAGATCTTAAGTTGCTAAATTCGACACGAGAGTGTGTTTTAGAATCTGAACTATTTAGGTTGAGCAATTAAATTATTCGCAAAGAGATTTGGTTTAGTTTAATTGTGAACATATCGAACTTGAACTTAATGCTAGTTTAATCTGTTAGTAATTGCAAAGAGATTTGGGTTACTGCACTTAGACTTAGAGGATTTTCGCAAAGAGATTTGGTTAATTCTATTTCCGTGATTTGAGTTCTAGAACTGAGTTTAATTTGATCCTGACTGATTAACTTGTCTGCTTGTCTGATTTCCTGAGAATACCCTAGGCTTGACGCTTTTAGTTTATTGCTTTCACAACCAACTTGCTACTGTTTACTTTCTTGCTTCGCAATTTATTTACTTCACCATCTGCTTATTTCTAGTATTAATCTCTACGTTTCTGATTCTATTGAGACCAAGTGTCCCTGTGGATTCGATAACCCTATATACTACTTTGACGATACTGTGCACTTGCAGTTTAGAATAGGGTAAAACTTAGAACCTATCAAGTTTTTGGCGCCGTTGCCGGGGACTCTTAGAGTCTTCGATAGGACCGAACTTAGGGTTTTTACTAGAAATTTTTCTTTTTGTTTTTGCTTTTTTCGTTTTTATTTTCATAATTTTTGCTAACTTTTTCTCTGTTTCTTTCTGTCGCAGGTATGACTTTCGCCTTGCGTCGATCGTTGCATCCCTTGCGTCGATCGTCACTAGGCGATTCTGAGATTGAATCGATCGTTGCACTGATAGCATCGATTGTTGCTGGACGATTACAGACAGTTTATGCCAACGCAGAAAACTCGAAGTAATCCGAACTCAAGCTTAGTTAATCTCGGACTAGAGGAACTTGGACGTCTAGAAAGAAGTATCAGAAGAGAAAAGAGAGAGAGAATGGTACGAGAACGTCTGATCTTGATACCAGATGCTGACGGTACCCTGAGGGACCGAGATAACAACCCGTACAATGCTGCTGGGCATCGGGTTGATGCTGAAGGGAACGTGATCCCTGACCCACCTGAGCCACAACCGCAGGAGCAAGCCCAAGGTCAAGCTCAAGGTAGACAGATGGTTGTCCATGAGAGGACTTTGGCTGACTACAACAGACCGGATGAGTTTCATAGAAACCGGTCAGCTTTAGTGCTTCCTGTTTTTGAAAGAAATGATTTTGAGATCAAAACCATCTACTACTCGCTGATGAGACAGAATGCATTTCATGGTTACCCAACGGAGCAGCCTATGGATCACATTGATTCATTTGAGGACATAGTCACTGGCATGAAGTATGATGGAGTCTGCCCGGACTATCTGTTCCTTAAGCTATTTCCGCACAGTCTTGCTGGAGACGCTAGTGCATGGCTGAAGCAGCTGGCACCTGCTCAGTATACTACTTGGGCAGCTTTAAAGAGTGAGTTCCTGCGTCACTTCTATGATGATGCACGCTCAGATCAGTCCAGACAGGACATACTCACCTTTTCCCAAGGAGCTGTGGAACCTTTAAAGACTGCCTGGATGAGATTTAAGCAGTATCAGCGTGACTGCCCACACCATGGATTCACTGAGGTTCAGTTGATTGGCATTTTCTTCAGAGGCATAGATCTTCCATATCAGTCTGCACTGGATAATTCCAGTAATGCTAACTTCAACACCAGGACTCCTACACAAGCTAAACAGTTGATTGAGAATCTAATAGGCAGCAACAGTTGCAAGACTATGGATGAGAGGAGGAAGAAATCTGGTGGAAGTGTAGAGAATTCTGACATAGCTAATATGAGATCTAGACTGGACACTCTCTGCAATCTTCTGGCTGAGAAGAAAGGAGTACACTTTGCGCAAGAAGTAGAGATTCTGGGGGCTGATGAAGAAAACAAAGAAGAAGATGTGAACTACATAAGTGGTTCTGGTTTCCAAGGGAACAGGTTTGGATATCAGTCTGGGAATAGATTTTCCGGTGGAGGACAGAAGAATGCCTTCACAGGCAACCAGAACTCTTCAAGCTTTGGACAGACTGGTAACTTTCAGAAGCCTTATGGACAAGGAAATCAGAGAACCTACGGATCTTCATCTTATCAGACACCTCCTGCAGCCACTGCTTTTGAGACTAGGATGGAAACGATGTTGGAACAGGTACTGGAGAGCCAGAACAAGATTTCTGTGGACAGAAGAAGCTGGATGCAGTTTATGAGAATCTCAATGGGAAGTTTGAGACTTTGAGCACTCATGTGAAGCAGCTGGACACTCAGGTGAATCAGATTTCCAGTTCTATGAAGGGAAAAGGAGTTGCAGACACTCACATTAAGGCCTGGTCTGTGTACGTTAATGATGGATCTCACTTAGGGGAAAAATTCGAGCTAAGTACAGCTGAGTTGGTGGAGGAAGAAGAATTCTCGGATTTTGGAGAAAAACTCTCGGGTGAAAACTGTGAAAATCGTATTACAACGATCGACCCACATCCAGTGTCGGTCGATGCAACTCGTAGACAGACAGACTTGCCGGAAGATAATGGCATTGATGCAGAGTTGGATCTCGATCACTTATTCACTGGAGCCTCTGAGGTTACTCAATAGGAGATCTACGCACAGATTGTTAGACAGCACTCCTCAGTATCTGAAGTGATTAAGAGAGAAATTGAAGAGCTTAAGAAGGTAGAAGAAAGTGGTGAAGACTTGGAAGAAATTCCACCGTCTGATGATCCACCTTATCATCCCTGTGTGCAGAGGTACTTAAACAGGATGCTACCTTTAGATGAAGAGCTGAGAGACTGGGTGATTATAGTTCCCCAACACATTAGTGAGGTGCTACTAAACAAGATCCCGAAGAAGCTGCCTAACCCTGGAGTCTTTGTGCTTATCTGCTCCATCTTCGAGGACAGTTTTAGACGCTCTCTGTGTGACTTAGGATCTGCTGGAAGTATGATGCCTTATTCTGTGGCAGAGAAGCTGGGGATGCTGGATTTTTCTCCCAATAGGACCTCTCTTGTCCTAGCCGATCAGTCTATACGAGTTCCGGAAGGACTCTTAAAGGACATCCCAGTGAGAGTTGGAAACTACTTAGTTCCGACAGACTTCCTTGTACTGAAATATGACTGCGATCCTGATGAAGCATTTCTGCTTGGAAGACCATTCTTGGCTACAGCGGGAGCTATGATAGATGTTAGACAGAGTCTAATAGACCTCCATCTGGGAGATGAGCCGCTGCGATATGAGATGGAGAAGCTGCGAAAACCACTGATAGATGGGCAGACTTTCACGATCAAGGAAGCATATGATGAGCAGCCGGTTGACACTGTGATTCTAGATCCTGGAGCACATTTTACTCCATCTTTTCTTGGACTGAAGCATTCTGCAACAGCCTATTCTCCACCCTGGATGAGGAGACTTGAACAGAGACAGAAAAAGTCTATGTCGAGATCTCTTGGTGCCTGAAAGATCTTGTGCGTCCGGTCAAGCTAATGACCTTAAACAAGCGCTGAGTGGGAGGCAACCCACTGTTAGGTTTAGTTGATTTTCTTTCTTATTTTTGGTGTTTTTCTTAGGATTTCACGTTTTTGGTTTTTGTTTTTGCTAAGTTTCAGATGCAGAACTCGAGTCTGGAGATGTGTGACGATCGATGCACTTGTGCACCGGTCGTTGCAAGGAGATTTGACGAAGAGGGGTAATCGCATTGTGACGATCGTTGCTCCTAAGCAACGGTCGTTGCAATTGGTTCAATTGCAAAATTAAGGTATGCGCTAAACCGGAAAATCAATTTTGATTTGACCAGCAACGGTCGTTGCACCCACGACCGAGGTAAGTACCTTAAACCCTTTCTCTTCTCTTTTCTCTCTCATTTCCGATCATCCGTACAACCGTGAGCTCACACCCGAGAATCGCCATTTCTCATCATTTTTCTTCATTTCAATTGCTAATACTTCCTATTTCACGCTATAAACCCTTGTCTTTAGCTCATATCTCAAGAATCCAAGGTAATGAACTTCTATTTCTAAAATTTTCGGATTCAATTTTAGGGTTTTAGGGTTTGAGATTTTTGAACTGAAAATTGATGATGCATGCGTAACTAGACCGATTTAGGGTGATGGGTTATGATTTTGAACTGATTTGAGGCAATGTGGCTTGGATTTGGACTGATTTTGTTGATATTGTTTGCGGCGAAATCGCCTTGCAACGGTCGTTGCTCTCGAGCAACGGTCGTTGCTTTGCGATTTTGGGAAATGTTCGATAAAGTGAAATCGCCTTGCAACGATCGATGCCTTAGATGCAACGGTCGATGCTTCGCGATTTCACAGAGAAATTGCCGAGACTTATGATTGTTTGAACTTTGTTTCTTTGGCAGATGGTGTCTCAAAGGCAACCCCGCAAGAAGCGAGCCACAACTTCTACAGCAACGCGACAATACATCCCACCACCTGAGTGGTTTCACAGAGAGTCGGAACAACCCGCACCTTACGTAAGAAATGGACCACCAATCGCTTTACCATGGCCCAGAGCAGACGCCACACAGTTTCAGACAACCAGAGAATGGCCAGAGGACCTTACACGTTTCTTCAAGTCTGCTGAGTTCACAGAGCGGCCATTGCTCAACCAATGGGATGAGTATGATTCGCTTATATACAGTGGTTGGTGTGGGATGATCTTCAAGCCAACCAAGTTCGCTGACTACTCCACCTGCAAGACTTTGTGGATTGATGAGCAGGTACTTACAGTGTGCAGAGGCATTGGTCTAGGGACAATGCCAATGCGACCTTTTGATCTCTATCCTGAGCTGGTCAGGCAGTTATTGGCCACTTGCAGAGTGGTTTACTCGGATCCCGATAGCAGAAGCGCTACAGGAGGTACATTCACCTTCATAAGTTGGGGAGTCAGATATCAGATTCCTCTACTAGATCTTTGCAGGATCTACGGGTTCAGTACTGAGCCGAGGCGCATCGCCATGCCACTTGAGTGGGATCCAGTTGAGGCTCGCAAATTCTGGGAGTGTATTGGCAGTGGTCGATACAACTCCAGGACCACACCAGTAGTACAGATGAGACATCCGGTGCTGCGATATGTTTCGCGTATCTTATGTTGGAGCTTGTTTTGCAAGTATGAGTCCAACAAGATGCGCAAATATGAGATGGAGCTGTTATTCATGGGCTGAGAGATCAGTTTACAGGTTCTGGCGTGAGAGATCCTACTAAGGGTCTCAACTTGGGAGCTATTTTCGCACAGCATTTAGTTGATCTGCAGCTGAAGCCGTTTGATGGAGCTGGTACTGAGACGATAGGGAGTTTGCTTACTCCCATTTTTGAGTACTGCGGGATTCCTCTACAGGGCACAGAGCGTGATACAGCCCGAGAATTCCTAGATCTCAGCCATTTGCAGAGCTCCACTTGGCTCAAGGAGGGGCGAGTTTGGGTTTATCATGACCCGACCACTGGGAGGACTGGTATAGAGCTTCCTGCTGCTAGATGGACACGGATTGATACATTAGAGGCTCTGCGATTTCAGCCTCCTGAGTCTGCGCAGCGTGGGATTCCGACTATGGCTCATCCGCTGGGAGAGCCCTCCACACGAGCTTCGACTTCTGCTGCCCCTGCGCCTGCTGCTGCTCCGGTTGATGTTGGCCCTTATCCTGAGATCACAGCGTCATACGGTGATATGACTGAGGCTGAGTGGAGAGAGCGTAGTGATGGGATATAGAAGACTATGTGGGAGTGGATGCGTGGCTGCACTTGCAGGAGACCGCCACAAGTTCACCAGCCCATCCCAGCACCTACTAGACGCAGACAGCGTTCTCCCGAGGATCCTGATGTTGAGAGATATGGTGGGATTGATGATAGTGAGTGAGCATAGCTGTCATCTCTGGATTATCGGTTCTGTACTCTGTTTTTCTTTTTATTCTCGCACTTTTTCTTTTTATTAGTTTGCTACTATGTTTGGATGGTTTATGCTTGATTAGATACATTTGTTGCATGGGTTTTACTCTGTTTCTAGTGTTTTCAGCTTGCAGGATTCGAAACTGACAAAAACCGACGGATTAACCTGCTAACTTGCTGACTGTTCGTCAAATCGCAGTGCGTCGATCGACACAGCATTGTGTCGATCGTTACAATGGAAATCGCACAGCAACGGTCGGTGCACCTAGTGCAACGATCGATGCCTGACTGCGACAGAGGTAAAAACCCGAGAAAACTAACCATTCCATTAACAAATTTTTATTTTCTTTCTTTTAACCAATCCCTTGCTTGACACTACTGGGGACAGTGTGTCTTAAGTGTAGGGGAGGTTCTACTAATTACTTTCTTTTGTTTTCTTAGAGTCAGTTAAATTTTAAAAAATTGTTTTCTGAGTCAAAATTTGTTCAAGTAGGAAACAATGATTTTTGAGAAGATTAGCAGCATTTGCAGGAACTTAAGTAACCACTGGGATAAAGCTGCAGATTATCTATGACTATTAGAAAACCCAGACACAGATCAGCCTACTGAGAACACCCACATCGCTTCAGGTATCAGAGGATCTTTTACTGACTTCAATTTAAACCTGACTTTAGTTTTCTCACCTAAGGGCTTGGTATACTTTATGTCGGACTCCCTTGTTGGTTCTGACACAGCCTGTTAACCTGTCCTATTTGGTTCCCTTCTCCCCTTCCATAAAAAAAAAAATGATAATAACTGAGGATGAGTTAGTAACTCCGAAGTGGTCATGGGAATGGTAGCAAACACTATTTTCTCTCATGTGATCCATGGAATGTGTCCAAAGTACACCCCAAAACGGGAAGAACACTGATAAAAAAATACAATGATACCCAGTGGGGAAAAATCAGTTGTTAAGGAAGGGAAAGAGAAGAAAGGGATTAGAGAAAGATAGTATGGTGGTCTAGAGCTGGCAAGGTAAGAGTCCATGTGCCTTTAGATCGATACCCCTTAGGTGAGACCGCACTTAAATACTTGCAGAAGTCAGTAGGGAGAATTTGAATGCGTGAATGTGATTGTGGCGTTTACTTAGGACAGTTGCTAAGTGTGGGGGAAGTATATGTTGGTCTTGATGTCTGTGTATTGACTCTTTCATGTGGATTACTAAGGGGAATCTGAATGTTGCTGCTTCTACGACAAAATGAGTTTCTGAAGAGTTTTCAAACCTCTTCACTGCATTTTAGTTCTCTGTTTTGCTTGAGGGCAAGCAAAGGCTAAGTGTGGGGGAGTTGATATATTATGGTTTTTACCCATTTTATACCATGATATAGATGTGTTTTTAGTGTCTTTTGTGTTCGTTTAGAGTCTTTTACAGGTTTAATCAGGTTTGGAGCTAATTGGAGATATTTGGAGCATTTTGGGACTTTTGGGACGTTTTGGCCGAGAGCTTAACTCACTGTCAGATTTATTGATCAAGCATTGACCGACACACCTTGTGCATCGGTCGACACACTAGCGAGATGGGCCGTACGCGTCGGTTTAGCAAGTTATGAAGATTTGCAAAGAGACCCAGAATAGTTCCAGTATTTACAGAGAAGCCCCAGCCGAGATTAGGCTTATATATAGAGGATTTTGGTGTTTAATTTACTGACGCTTTCATACTTAGAGCTAAGAGATTTTTAGAGCTTTTGGGGCTGATCTATTTCCTGTATTCACTTATTTTGGAGAAGATTTCGAACCCCTTTGATATTTTATTCTCTTATATGCAATCTATTATTTCTATGATTATGTTTTCATTAATCATGTCTGAGTAGATCCATAGTTAAGTTTAGGGTTTCTCATTAGGGTTTGATGACTTGCTAGACTTGTTTAATTCAGTTAAGGATTCATATGATTAGAATGTTCTTCAAACTAAATTGTGCTTAATGCTAGTTCTAACCTGATCAATTAGAATCTAGATCTTAGGTTGCTAAATTCGACACGAGAGTGTGTTTTAGAATCTGAACTATTTAGGTTGAGCAATTAAATTATTCGCAAAGAGATTTGGTTTAGTTTAATTGTGAACATATCGAACTTGAACTTAATGCTAGTTTAATCTGTTAGTAATTGCAAAGAGATTTGGGTTACTGCACTTAGACTTAGAGGATTTTCGCAAAGAGATTTGGTTAATTCTATTTCCGTGATTTGAGTTCTAGAACTGAGTTTAATTTGATCCTGACTGATTAACTTGTCTGCTTGTCTGATTTCCTGAGAATACCCTAGGCTTGACGCTTTTAGTTTATTGCTTTCACAACCAACTTGCTACTGTTTACTTTCTTGCTTCGCAATTTATTTACTTCACCATCTGCTTATTTCTAGTATTAATCTCTACGTTTCTGATTCTATTGAGACCAAGTGTCCCTGTGGATTCGATAACCCTATATACTACTTTGACGATACTGTGCACTTGCAGTTTAGAATAGGGTAAAACTTAGAACCTATCACCCGACCATGTCAACCCGACCTGATCCGGTCAACCCGACCAGACCCGGTCAACCCGACCACACCCGGTCAACCCGACCAGACCCGGTCAACACGACCCGGTCAACCCGACCCAAACTAAAACGAGAAATTGGAAATTGAATTTGACCAAACCAATAGATCCGTCATGAACAGACACGTTTTACAAAACAGATCATAACTTCCAAATGGAAAGTTGGAATCGGGAGATTCTTATCTTTCTGGAAAGCTGAGACCAAGAGCTTTCCAAAAACATACTGTGAGTTCTCTGGATCGTTACGGATCATCGTAAAAACGCGAATCAATCTGATTGCCAAAATTGCTTCGATCTTAGATCTGCGTACGGAAAAGTTTTAGATCGAAGAACCGAGATTAAATCTCCGATCTAACACCACATGGGATCAAAAAAAGGACAGGAAGAGATGAACAAGATATTCTATAGGGGTTTTGGTTTCACTTAATCCGGAAGAAGATCGGAGAGACGACAAGAGGAAGAGATGAGAGATCGGGCGCTGGAACGACGGAGGAGAGCGACGGCTAGTGGAGTCCGGGAGGAGGCTGACGGCGACGTGCTTCGGATACGGGCAGGGCTTCACTGTTTGATCTCCTCTTTTGCTCTCTTTTGGGTGGCTCTCTCTATTTATAGGAAATGAAGTGGAACCCTAAGTTTTTCTAATTGGGCTTTGGGCTTTTCTTTTAAAAATTTTGAAAACCCAAAATTGGGTCATTACAATTCTCCCCACCCCCTACAGTGAATTCATCCCGAATTCTGGGGTGAACGGTTTACCCGGACACCCCAAAACGCAAAGGTGTCATTCTCGCAAAGGGTACGAAAGCTTGCACTGAAGGGGAAGTCTTGTCGAACGGAATAGCGGAACACGAAGAACACTTCGAAGGAGGAGCGAACTCTTGCGAAGTTACTCACTTCTTCTTGGAATCCAAGGAATGAAAGAGAACATAATGACTAAAGGCTTGGAGTTCCAAACCGTACACCCCCAACCCCATTGACCTTGTACGATCGCTTGACCAACATTTAAACAAGAACATGATCAAACGACAATCCTTAGTCGGTCTTAGAGATGTTAAGGATTAGCATCCGAAGAAGCCTTAACCTTCTCATTCTTATTCTCTCATCCATGGAGGAAGGAAATATGAGCTAGAGCTTGCAAAGATAAACCACATAGCGGAAAGGAATACCGGCCAGGGGCGGGAAGAGAGCAGGAAATCGGAAACTACTCAAAGGGAAGAGAAAAAATCAGGAAGCACTTAGGAAGAATCCATAACCGTCTCCCATTAGACGACTCTTCTGGGAGCCAAGAAACAAATAGGAATTAAGATAAGGCAATGACTGCAATAGTCTGGGAACGGAGCGCATGAAGAACGAAAGTCCAACTTGCAGAACTTCAAGATAGGGGAGGAATGAGAGCACCAAGAAGAGAAAGGAGATTTGTGAGTAGAAACGAATACTGAATGAGAACGATGGAGAGGAGATAGGAACTTGAACTCAAAACGCCATGATATCCTCCCTTGATTCGCCTCGGAAACTCCTCTCGAAATACTACTTGAACTCTCCGGTGAATGTCACCACATACTTGTCGCCTTCCTGCACATCACTAATCACCCGCACCAGACAACACCAGTTCCAACAAGCACCCCAATGGCATCAATTACCCAAAAGGTATACACCACAACATACACCTTCACGGCATACATCCCGACACATACTTAAGGGAAAACGATACCACTAAGGTCTAAGAGCACCGACCACAACCTGAATGGGAAATCTAACTAGACCAGGACCGTATAGAAGGAGTTAGATACTACCCTAGTCGGTGGTTTGAAAAATACTTTCGCAACTTTTCGCACCGACCACAACCTGAATAAGGTTTTGCAAAAACGATAGAAGCTGATCCCTCAGGGCGGTACTGAGGGACCTTAGCCCAGGCTCTGATACCAAATTGTAACACCCCGCTCCCGGCGAACCTGAACGGCAGCGTTAGGACAAGCCTCTACGCCCGAAGGCTAGCTTACATGTCCTCCCAATGGTTCCAGGATTCCTGCACACGCTTCGTTCTGTTCAAAACCACCAACTCAACTAGTCATATACTCCTTCTACCTGTCCTCCAAGGGAAAAGAACGGGGAAAAGGGGAAAAAACTGAGCAATTGTTTCAAACACAATTACCCAGCTAGTGTAGGCTCTAAGAACCCACAATCTCATCTTAAACTAGCACAACATCAAGAAATAAGCCCTAAGTTAATAACATCTCGCACACAACCACCCAAAGGATCTCAAACAATCTAACGTCCATTCGTGCTTTCAAGCTCCCTGCTCACACTCCTGAACTCCTATGGGCCGCTACGCCCCAGACACATACAATCGAACACGCCGGAATCCCACCTCGTACGTGTCCTACACAACAATTGGGCACGCCCGAATCCCACCTCCTACGTCCCTACACACAAAATCCGGCACGCCGGAATCCCGGTTCGTACGTCCCTACACATAAAATGGGGTAAGCCAGAATCCCACCTCGTACGTCCCTACACACACACTATACGCCGGAATCCCACCTCGTACGTGTTCTACACAACATTCTCCTACCACAACTACTTCACACATAGCCATCAATCACAATCAACATGTTCAGTTTAAGTTATAAACTAATCTCTAGGTGCTTTCATTTGCATCAACACAAATCCACACATAACCATCAAATACAATCAACGTGTTCGGTTTAAGTGATAACCTAATCTCTAGATGCTTTAAATCGCATCAACAAAAATAAACAACTAGTTCTACGCTACCTAAGTCAGAAGGTATTAACAAAAGGACTCACGTCCTGGTATTGAGGTACTTGAAGATAGAGATCACGACCGGTCCTCACCTTGGCCAATAAAGGGTAAAAGCGTAATTTGAGAGTTTCTGACGCCCGAACGGACTTAATAAATGGAAAGAGAATGGAAAAACAAGTGGATCAGACTTTCATTTCGCTCGAATCGGGTTAAGGACGGTCTAGTTACGGTCAATTTAAGATAACCAGGCCAAACCGGATTAAACCGAACCAGACCGGTTAACCCGACCTGACCCAGTCAAGCCGACCCAAACTAAACCGAGAAATTGGAAATGGAATTGGACCAAACCAAATGCAGATCCGTCATAGACAGACATGTTTTACAAAACAGATCATAACTTCCAAACAATAACTCGGAATTGGGCGATTGTTACCTTTCTGGAAAGCTGAGACCGAGAGCTTTCCAAAGACATATTATGCGCTGCGTGGATACTTACGTATATTTGGGAAAATGCGAATAAATCTGACGGCCAGAATTGCTTCGATCTTAGATCTGCGTTCGGAAAAGTGTAAAGATCGAAGATCCGAGATTAGATTTCCAATCTAACACCACATGGGATCAAAAAAAGGACAGGAAGAGATGAACAAGAGATTAGATAGGGGTTTTGGTTTCACTTAACCCGGAAGAAGATCGGAGAGATGACAAGAGGAAGAGACTAGAGATCAGACGGTGGAACGACGGAGGAGAGCGACGGCTGGTGGACTCCGGGAGGAGGCTAACGGCGATGGGCTTCGGAGACGGGCAGGGCTTTGCCGTCTGATCTCCTCTTTTGCTCTCTCTTGGGTGGCTCTCCCTATTTATAGGAAAAGACGTGGAACCCTAGGGTTTTCTAATTGGGCTTTGGGCTTTTCTTTTTAAAATTTTGAAAACCCAAAAATGGGCTATTACAGACATCAAAAGAACAAATTTCTCAAGAAGAGAATAGTGAGAAGACAAGAGTGATGATTCAAAGTGATCCCACATACATTAGTTCCAAAGTGGCGACAGTCAAACATAATCATCAAAAAACTTGAAAGATTTTCTCCATCACTCAACTACATTATGCTCACAAACAGAGGTGAGCATGAATGTTATGAAAAGACCTTACATCGGCAATCCAATCTTTCTTCTTGAAAGGTTTTTTACCAAAGGGACTGAACTCTACTATCTTGGCTTTGATACCGAAGAAAGAGGGAGCAAGAGAGATGAAAGACTATAGACCAATATCTTGTTGTAATGTTCTCTACAAGATTATCTCTAAAATCATTGCGAATCGCCGTGAAGGTTCTGTTGCCACAATTCATTGCACCAAATCAATCAGCTTTCATTAAAGACAGATTGCTTATGGAGAATCTTCTTCTAGCCACAGAGCTTGTCAAGAACTATCACAAAGACGACATTTCTCAGAGATGTGTCATGAAGATAGACATATCAAAAGCGGTTGACTCGGTTCAATGGCCTTTCCTCCTAAACACTCTCACTTCTCTGAATTTCCCACCAAGGTTTGTCCATTGGATCCAGCTTTGTGTATCCACAGACTCTTTCTCGGTACAAGTTAATGGCGAGCTAGCTGGGTATTTTCAAAGTACTTGGGGCCTAAGTCAGGGTTGTGCATTATCACCTTATCTCTTTGTGATTTGTATCAATGTGTTGTCAAAGATGTTAGATGCTGCTGCTGCACGAAGAGAATTTGGATATCATCCTCGCTGTCAACTTCTTAACATGACACATCTATGTTTCGCCGACGATCTCATGGTGTTTGCAGATGGATCGAAAAGTTCAATAGAAGGCATTCGCTCTGTTTTGAACAGTTTGCGAAAATCTCATGTCTCAAAATAAGCTTGGAGAAGTCCACCTTGTTTATGGCCGGCATTTCGGAGGAGACACAAGCTGATATAATATCAGAATTTCCTTTTGGCTCTGGTACTCTCCCGGTGAAATATTTGGGGCTACCGCTTCTCCCAAGAAGAATGACAACAACTGATTTCTTGCCACTAGTGGATAAGATTCGATCCCGGATGAGCTCATGGACTAATCGATTTCTCTCTTATGCGGGCAGGTTGCAGTTAATCAATTCAGTAATCATGAGCATGGCTAATTTTTGGCTCTCAGCTTTCCAACTCCCAGGATCATGTATGAAGGAAGTAGAAGGTCTATGCTCGGCTTTTCTATGGGCTGGTCCATCTTTGAATGGAAAAAGATCTAAGGTAGCATGGAGTGATGTTTGCAAGACGAAAAAGGAGGGTGGTCTGGGTCTACGACCTTTGAAAGAAGTAAACATGGTCTGTGGTATTAAGCTCGTTTGGATAATATTATCTTCACGCTCGTCTTTGTGGGTGGAATGGCTTCGATTGTATCTGATCCAAAAGGGTTCTTTCTGGGCAGTAAAGAAAAACACAGTTTCAGGGTCTTGGATGTGGAGGAAGGTTTTAAAGTACCGGGACAAAGCAAAGAGGTTCTATCGTGTGGAGATCGGGAATGGTCGGACTTCATCCTGCTGGTACGACGCCTGGTGCTCACTAGGGGTGCTGCTGGATACGGTAGGAAGCAGAGGATTTATTGACTTGGGTATCAATGAGTCTGCAACAAGAGAAGAGGTAATGCAGACACATAAAAGGAGAAGGCATCGGAATGATCTTCTGAATGCAGTGGAGGATGAGATAGAACGAGTTAAATCTGCTCGTACTCATTTATCAGACACTGGTTTTTGGAAGCAAAGTAGTGGAAACTACAAACCGTCTTTCTCAACGAAAGATACTTGGAAACAACTTCGGCAAGAGACCCCAATCTGTGACTGGAGTAAATTAGTTTGGTTTAAACATGCTACTCCAAAATATTCTTTTGTGTTATGGATGGCCATGAAAAACAAGCTCACAACAGGGGATAGAATGGAAAATTGGAATGGTCAGATAAACACTGCATGTGTGTTATGTGATTGCCAACAAGAAAGTCTGCAACATCTCTTCTTCGAGTGCCCCTACTCGGCTCAGATATGGCATAATCTAACATCCGGCATCCTTCAAACGCAATATAAAAACCACTGGACTGATATCGTTCCCTTGTTGACTCACACGAGTTGGAGTAAGGTTCAGAGGTTGGTCTTGCGGTACACACTTCAGGCATCAGTGCATAGCATTTGGAGAGAGCGTAATGCCCGTCGTCATGGGGAAAAGCCAACGCCCACTGAGAAGATTATCAAAATTTAGGATAAGTTTTGAGGAATAGGCTGCTCTCAATTCAAAACCAGAGTGACACCAACTTTGAACACCCTTTAAGGTTCTGGTTCTCTACAAGAATCCACAATCGATCTCAGCTAGCTACTTCCCCATAATCTTTGTTTGTAAAGTGTGATTTAAAACAGTAGCACCTAGATGTAAAACAGTTTTTTGATTGAATACAAATTTAAAATTCTTTCAAAAAAAAGAAAAAGACCTTACATAATAAGTGTGTCTACCGAATAAAATAAGAATATTATGGAAGCAAGCATTATAAAGCAAGGCTTTTGTGAAGGGTTCCAACAAAAAGAAGGCATAAACTACACAAATATTTTCTCCAGCACTCAAGTTGGTAACAATCAAAAATGTTCTTGGATTGATAGAAAATGAAGATTTACATATGCAATCGATGGCTGTAACTTAAAATTGATGACCCTCATTGTTTCTTCTTGTGATAACTTACAATCGATGGATGATAATTAGTAGAAACAATGAGGGTCGTAAGTTATCACAAGAAGATTATGTGAAGAAAGTCCTCAAGAAGCTTACTATGGATGACGTGAAACTAGTTAGTAATCCCCTGACAAGTCATTTTTGGTTATCTAGAGATCAGTCCGCATTGACTTAAGACAAGATTATATATATGGATACAGTTCCATGTGCATTTGTTGTTGCCAATCTGATGTATGTGATGGTATGTACAAGACAAGACATTGCACATGCAGTGGAAGTCGTTACCAAGTTTAGGAGTAATCTCGTCAAGAGACACTGGGAGACTGTTAAGTGGATTCATGTATTTAATGGGGAATCCAAGTTTTTCTATATGCTTCATGCAGTCTAAGATGGGATTTCATGGATGTATTGACGCTGACAATGGATGTGACATTGACGGTAGGAAAAGTACATTCATGTATCTTTACCATTTTGGTAGTACTGCAATTTTTGGGGTTTCAAAGTTGCAGAAAATTGCAGCTCTATCAAGCTGAGTATGTTGCTGTGACAGAGGAAAAGTATGAAATAATGTGGTTACCATCATTTTTGCGAGAGCCAGACTACGATCAAGAGAAAGTGTGTTGTGCTGTGACAGTAAGAATGTTATTGATTTGACAAAAAAAATCCAATTTAACATGCTTGGAAAAAGCATATAAAAATTCGGAATTATTTCATTAGATAGGCTAAGATGATGTGTTGGTGCTTGAAAAGATCCTAGAAAATAGGAACCCAAAAACATGTTAACAAATGTCATGCCATATGATAAGATGATGTTATGCATAACCATAATTGACTTGCAAGAATAAAAAGCACGAAAGACATGATTCCCTTATCAATGTGTGAAGACATATAGAAATCAACCTTTAAGTGGAAGATTATTAGAGCATGTGGACAGTGGGAAATGTAGTATCCCCGACCAAGCCTAAGGATGAAGGGACGGGCCATGGAACCAGAAGAGTGCACAAACGGTCGATGGAGACTAGGGAAGTGTTCCATGGTCATAAAAGGACCAGGTTCAAGCTGAAAAGGAGCTTGGTCAAGTGTCAATGATCTTGGTTAGGAGTGTTCAGCTCAAACAAGCTGAACAGTCGAGCTTGTCAGCTAAGTTAGCTGGCAATCAGCTCAACCCAGCTGGATGGAGTGTTGACCTTGTAGGTCAGCTAATGACACTAGCTGACCAAGGTAGTTATGGGCGAATGGTCACCAATGGGTGGGCACCCATTCGGCCAACCATTGGCACCCATTCACATGGGGGGGGGGGTTTCTAGGCGAGTTTGAAGCCTATAGATACCCAATGAGGGGTCAGTTTTGCGCATCACACATAGAGGGGAAAATCCAAAGATTTCTCTAAGGCAAAGACCGAGATTAACAAGGAAAAAGAAATAGTTTTTGGGCGATTTCTTCATAAGAACCGTCGGCGAGTGTGAGGCCGAACATATGCGTTTTAAGAGGCTTAGGAGAACCAGGTTTCACAGGATATGAATGGCGTCAAAAACAGCCAAGGATCAGGGCAAATTGGCAACCACTTATAAGGTAAGAATCTGAACCTCTCACATCGACCACGACAAGCCATCCAGTCGATGGTTTGTTGGATAAGCGGTCAAATGGAATAATACTCTGTATCTCTACCTTTATATTAGAACCGGAAAATAGGGTTGGAACTCTATAGGTTGATCGTCTAAGTCCCATTGTTATGTTCATGATCCGTCAAGGCCGAGATCATAAACGGTGCGAGTAGTCGGGTCATTTGTGGTCGACCATGAACGTGTGTGAATGGGCTTGGGATCGGGTCATGTATGGTCCTCTCAGAACGTCCGTGGGATGGTCCTGAAGATCAGCGGACGCCAACCCAAGTTGGCATGGTAGCGGTAAAGGAACATGACGTTCCAAAAGACACAAACGAACGGGTGCATAGGCGCACGGCACGATCGGCTCATGATAGGCTGATTGGGTGAATTCGGTCCGTCCGAGTGTTACTCGCTACGACCTTGGCGAGTTTTCTTGATCGCAGTACATGACCAACCAGCGTCCGTGACCGGTTCGGGTATTACACAGCCGATTAAGGGACTTAGGCCGTTAGGGAACTAGAATGGTTAGGGCAATTGTGTACGGTTTATGTGGGGAGCATTTGCATATAGAACCGGATAGGTTAGGTTGTTGGACCTGGCATGATTAGTATTATTAGACTTCGAATAAATTTGTACATGCAGGGAATGAGGTTGATCGTGGGAATGATCAAGCCTAGGCGCGGACACAAGATCTTGGGACAAGTGGTGATAGATAGACAGATTGTTAGGACTGATTCAATTATATAGCCTATGGAGCAAGACACTACATTGTATTAGTACCTTGGTTTGATTAATAAAAGAATATGTTTATCTTATTTATGCTTATACTCATTGTCTTAGAATAAGTGAATGGAATGAATATGAATGATTGAATGGAATAGAATGGAAATAGGACTTAGAAAATGCCTTGAACCTCAAGGTTAGACCAGATAGGACAGGAACATCCTTCTAGGCCCTATGGCCGGGATAGGACGTTTCAAGTTGGTATCAGAGCGGAGTTGTTTCGAGGACATTTGGGTTAGAGCTACACCACTCGTCCGGGGTTAGATGTCAGTATTAGTTAGGTTTGCTTAGGACTTGGAGGTTTCTTGTTAGGTGGACTAACTTTGTTGAATCTTCAGATTGGTGTAACCGGACCTGTGGTTACCCAAAAGAGCATTAAGCTCACGGTTTCTCATGCACCTATTGAGACTAGGGCCGAGGACTCGAACTTCCAGAACAAAGAGGGAGAGGAGGAGATGGGCAAATCTGCTTCAAATGCGTTTCACACTGAGACCGGCAATGTGAGAGATGATACTATAGGTGGTGGTGATCCTCCGATAGCGGTCCCAAACATCGGGGAGATGTGGACCATGCTGAAGGCTGTCATGGACCAGCTGACGGTTCTGAACCAGAACATCACTTCTGGTCAGAAACCTGCTGATGATGGACGGTCGGACACGATTTTCAGACATCGCCCGGGCTTAGACTTCACATAGAAAGTCCCGGATGTCCTCCGATTGGTCGATATCGACGTCAGCTCCTCAAAAAGAGAGCGGACATATCAAAACCATCATAAGCCGCCATAACCAAAGCGCCTACCATATTACTAATAGCTCCTTGGAAAATCAGGGAAATAGCCATCCTCCTTGCTTCACAGTACTCAATCAAAAGTCTCGGAAGAGGAAACAATAGATGAAACTCGGAAAACAAACTATCATATATGCAAACCTACCCAGGGGGAGCATCCCAAGGTCGCTTATCCGGGGTCGAAAAGCGAAGCTCGAGGCCAGGATCACGGGCACCATCCCGCAAGAGGGCTTCCAAAGATACATGTTTATAGGTAGATGGAGGAATCGGCCGAGGAACAACACCTTCTTCTCTGATACAGCCTCCTCTTCCGCCACAACCTTCTCTTGTTTCTTTCTCTTCCCTTTCGAAGCCCTCGCTTGAGAACGATTACCAGAAACAGCCGCACTATGTCTTGAACGACCTCTTTCTGAATCAGTTGAATCGTTACCACCGCTCCGACGACCTAGCTCACCAACATCGCCGCTCGGGTTACACTCCCCTTCCCTACCTCGATTCACGCCGATAGGCAAATCTGAAATCTCCCTCTTTCGAAAACAGAGGAAGAGAAGCATCGGTGAACGGCTGGTAAGCAAAAGGCTTCATCACAATCGGAGCACTACAAAATGGACGAGGCTTCCACCCACTGCGAGATTTGAAAATTCGTCATCTTCCCGAAGCGACCTAGACCGGGCAAGGCTTTCGCCTAACGAATCGGAAGAGTCTTTGTCGCTACTACTAGTGAAAAAATAATAATTCGCCTCTGCTCGCATACTAACTAACTAACCTAAAAGGCAAGTGAAAAAATACAACAGCTGGGAAAGCAGATACGAAGCAAAGATTACAGAAAAAGACGATTACCGGAGAAAAGTAACGAAAATCGAAAAGATGAAGACTCGAAAAGGGATTTTATGGAAGCTTTAAAAATCCCGCCGTCCGCGGCTCGCGTACTTTCATTCCCCAAAGCCACAAAAGAATCCAACGGTCCAGATAGCGCCGATCGAATCCGGATAAGCCGACCAGATTTCCGTTTGACTTAAATGCTCAGAAAAATTTACCGACTCCGACCCAAGCCGAAGATCGCCGAACTTGGGGGGACTAATTGTTGGATATGGGTTTAGCACCCATCCATAAGCCCATTGGAAATCTTTCCATATCATCAAAAAACATTTCGGCCCAACAAATGAGCCCGTTAAGGAGTTTAATGGCCCAACAAGAAGTCAGCCCTTCCATGCTATAAATAGACCATTCCCTCTTTATTTTTCACCATCTTGTAACTTGTGAAGGATCCGAACTAAATTTATAAAGCCCCGAGCAACATTTAGGGAGTATGTCGATCGACGGACTCCCACCTCGTCCATCCTGTTCATTGTTCGGCTTCGGCCTTATTATTAATAGAACAGTTTCCGACCTCACTTAAAGTTTATTCTCACCTCGTTAGTTTGGACCCCTTTGATCGTAATCCGAGTTATTTGGAATAGATCGAAATTCCGTAACAAAAATTCCACCTTCCAAATGCTCTCCACCAGGTTATCTGTCATGATCCAATTTTCCCAAACCCAAACCAATTAAAATTCCCTTCCCAAGTTTAATTAAGTCCAAAAGCCCTGCTCCTAAATAGAAATGGTCACCTATGAGAGAGGCAAGAGAGGAGATCGACGGTGAATCCCTGCCGAAGCTGTCACCGGATTCTGTCGAAGACCAACCGCGGTCGATGCTCGCCATCGTTGTCCTCTGTCGATCTTGTTTTTCTCTTTGTGTCGCCTTCTCCAATCTTATCTTGGGTAAAGTGAATCTCCAACCATTGTCTATTCTCTTATTAATCTATTCCTATCGCAGTTTGATCTCGGTCTCCTCTACCGAAATTGTAATAATCGTTCCAATCAGATTTACCGTTTGGAATTTACTATATGTTTCTAAAACGTGTCTGTCCATGACGAATCGGTGATTTAACTAGCTAGTTTAATGTTTCGATAAGGAAAAGGATTCCGATTGACCCGGATATTTGCAGGGACTTCTTAGACACATATACCAAGCTCTCGATTGTAGTAGAACCAATCTAGAGTTTCAGTTGATGGATAGTCGTGTGCTTCTTCCACGATCTTGATCACAGCCCAATTCGTGTTTGTATGTGTTTCATCATCATCTTCTGCCATGGACAAGGTGAGGCGATTCATTCTAATGTTCTTATTTGCTTTCGTTATATGTCGTGGTTTCTTGATTGGGTTAAGTCTTGTTTTGTTTACTTTTTATGTTAAGGATTTTATATATATTATATAGTTAATGTATATATATAATCATACCTATCTAATAACAATTTCATTAATTGGAATTGAATGGTCGATATCCTTATCGATATAAAAATTTGGAACCGAGAAACTGGAATTGAGAATTGAATTTAGGTTAATAGACCAATAAATATTGTTGTGTGACTGGTTGATTGTTTGCGAACTGAACTTGATTAGTGTATTGTTATCTAGAATGAGATTGTGTGATTGATTGAGATGATTGAGAATGTGTGGCGTGATGGTGTTGATTGATGTTTTGTTTGAGAACATATATGGTATGTTAAAGTTAGTTAAATTGTGAATTGGATAATGTTGTTGAGTTAGAGTTAGTTGTGGAGTGCACATGGTTGAGAATCCTCTGTCCACATTGATTGTCTGGACGGTGAGCCCGAATTGGTACATCCTTCCGTTGGGGTATATCAAGACCCTTGTTTGGCGCAGAGGGGTGTGGTGTCGGTTAATTTCATAGTGCATGTTATTGGCAATGTGCATGTTATTGGCATGGTACTTGTTATTGGTAGGGAAGACTATGGGGGTGTCCTGGCCAGTGGGTTCGGGGGCATCGGTAGTTGGACTCTCTTACCTAATGATTGTTTATCTATGAGACTATTTATATCCTTATACATAGTTGGTTCTTGTAGATGCTTCATTCTCCTCTCGAGTCAGGTCGTATGTCGAATTATTCCCCGTTACCCACCCATCTTCTTTCACCTTTCCTTTTTCTGCAGGACTAGTAGCAGAAGTTCAATTACTGGGTTTTTTTTTGCAACTTTCAATTACTGGTTATGCTGGTTGATTTGAACAGAAAGAAGTGCATGTCGGCTAGGCATTTTGGTTTAGACGGATGTCCTAACGTCGTCATTACAGCTTGCCCAAGACGGGTAGTTACAATTGGTATCATAGCCTGGGTTAAGATCCCCCGTTCCTGCTATGAGGGATCAGCTTCTACCGTTTTCGAAAACCTTATTTCCGTTTTGTAAAAGTGTTTATGAAAGTTTCGTGGTACCCAATAAAGCTTTGCGAAAGTGTTTTCAAACCACCAACTAGAGTAGTAATTGACTTCTTCTAGATGTTTCTGGTCTAATTAGATCTTCCTTTCAGGTTGCGGTCGGTGTCTTTAGACCTTAGTGGAAGCAATTTCTGTTAAGATATATGTCGAGATGTTTGTCGGAATGCATATCATTAAGTGTAATTTGAGATGTTTGTTGAGGTGTATGCCATTAAGGTGTATGTTGATATGTATGTTCCGGAGTGTACCGTAGAGGTGAATGTTGCGATATATGTCGTGGTGTATACCTTAAGGGTAGTAGATGCTATTGAGGTGTACGTTGGGACTAATATTTGTCCGGTGTGGGTGCATATCGGTGTGCAAGGCGACATATATGTGGTGGATTTCACCGGAGAGTTCAAGAAGAATTTAAAGTGGAGTTCCATAGGTGAAAGGAAGAAGATGTTTCGTGGCTTTCTCGAGTCCAAGTTTCTACCTTCC
Source organism: Orychophragmus violaceus (assembly GCA_030180135.1). Taxonomy (NCBI): domain Eukaryota; kingdom Viridiplantae; phylum Streptophyta; class Magnoliopsida; order Brassicales; family Brassicaceae; genus Orychophragmus; species Orychophragmus violaceus. The sequence goes on along the minus strand of CM058229.1, from coordinate 63,683,966 downwards.
TATATGTTGTTCTCGTTATGTAGTCGTTTCCATGTTCGAATCTCCTTTTTCTTTCTGGTGCTCTCGTTCTTTCCCTATCCTGAAGTTCTACAAGTTAGACTTTCGTTCTTCATGCACTTCTTCCTTGTACTATTGCAGCCATGCCCCTTATTTCTTATCTTATCTATTTCTTGGTTCCCGATAGAGTCATCGAATGGGAAAAAGTTATGGATTATTTCTGAGTTCTTCTCGCGATCTTTCTAAGTGTTGTTGCATGTTCCTTCCATGGTCTTCTTCTGCACTATTTATTAAGTCGTGTCCCTTCCTCTCCAAGGCTTTGTTTCTAAGTGCTTCGCGAAAGTAAAGTAGACTGAAGAAAACATTTGTGATCCCTCTGCCCCTCGATCGAGAAATTGAAAGTGTACAAGGGTGGACTTATGGGAGATATCTGACCGCCTTTGAGGGGGTTGTCAAACCCGTGAACCTTTCCCTAGTATTATCGTTTGTTCAGTATTTCGGAGTGAAAAGGATCGTCGGTGTGCTAAAGCTCGAGGAAGACTTATCAGTGAATCTGAGGTATATGGGAGAAGTTGCACCGCATGAAAGTTCCAGTATTGCATCGAGATCCGAACAAGAAGTAATCTTGAGACCCTTGCGTAGCTAACCGTGTTCTATGTTCCTTACAAGAGTAGGAACAATTTGTTTATGTTTCTCTTCAAACTTTCTGTCTTTTTTGTTCTGCGGCTTACGCAAGTCGAGTTCTGTTCCTCAGCCTTCATATGGGATTGTTGAAATCGCATTCCTTCATTGCTTCCAAGGAGCCGTTCATCTCCAAACTTCCTTTCTGCGGCTTCTTCTGGAGCTAGTTCTAGTTTTTGCCCTTCCTCTCCAAGCTTTATTCCTTTCTTGTTTCTGAGATTCCGCAAGACCCTTTTAGTAATAGGAAGCTGTTGTACTTCTCATATGTAATTTCTACAATCTATATGGAGATATCTCAGTCCTATAAAGTGTGGGATGTATTTTCCTTTCAGTTACATCTGTTTCTTGTACTGGAAATTTTGTATGTTGATCTTTCGTTCTCCAAACCTCCCCATTCTAACTATTGTAGCCGTGCTCCCAATTCGTTTATCATACTCCTTCATTGGTTTCCAAAAGAGCCTTCAAGAAGGAGAAAGTTATTGTAGTCTTTCTCAAGCTTTCCGTGATCTTTTCTAGGTGCCTTTCCCAATTTCCCATCTGTAGTTTTCTTTTGGAGTTATTCATAGTTGTTTCTCTTTCTCTCCAATCTCCGTTCTTTCTTGTTCTGAAGAATCAAAAAATTGAACTCTCATTCTTTTTTCTTTCTTTCTTCTTGTATATGTTCCAGTCCTAGATCCTCATTAACCATAAGATTCATTTTTGATTCCTCAAGATCTTTCTTGTAAGAAGAAAGCCATTGTTCTTTTCCTGTGAAATTTTTGCGATCTATATGGGATGTCTCGGTTATGCCAAGTTTTAAATGTTCTTTCCTCTCTAGCTTCAATCTTTATTTTTGTTATGGAGATTCTGAAAGTGAGCTTTCACTCTTTATAGCTTCATTATCAAAACTATGCTAGTTCAGCCCTCTATTCAGTCTTTCATTCTTTGGATTTCGAAAGAAGTGGGTAAATCAAGAACGTTCTCGCCTTCCTAAGGGCTTATGTGATCTTATCTCCTCCTACGGAGTCCTTTCTTGTTTCATGCTCTTTTCTCTCTTCCGGCTTGTATCCTTTCTCGCTCTGTAGTTTTCGCATGGTGAGTCTTTGCTCATCTTGTCTTTCCTCCATGGACTACAGAATATGGATGAGGAAGTAGGGGCTTTTCTGGAGGCCATTCTTTAACATCATTAGGCCCAACTAATTATTGTGCTTGATCATTTTCTTGATTGATTGTAGTTCAAGCGATCTTCCAAAGTCAAAAATTTTCAGAGTTTACGGTTTGGAAATACAACTCCTTGTTCATTCCTTTTCCATTCATTGGATTCCAAGAAGAAGTGTGTAACTTCACAAGAGTTCGCTCATTTTTCTAAGTGCCTTTCGTGTTCCGTTTCGGTTATGGAATTTGAGTTACATGGATCTTTCCTCTTGGAATTAGATATGAATTCCCGTCAAGTGGTGGAGAATTGTTATGACTCAATTTTCCCAAAACCCAAACCAATTAAAATTCCCTTCCCAAGCCTAAAATCCCTTCTCTTAAAACTTTGTCTCTCTTTTTCTTTCTCTATAAATAAAGATCACCACCCAATAGAGAGGCAATCGAGGAGATCTACAGCGAAGCCCTGCCGAAGCCATAGCTCATCCAGCCATCGTCGGATTCCGTCGAAGACCAAACGCGGTCGTCACCCACCGTCGTTTTCCTACATCTCTTGTTCTTCTCTTTGTGTCGCCTTCTCCGATCTTCTCTTGGGTAAAGTGAATTTTCAACCTTCATTTATTCTCTTATTCATCTCTTCCTCTCGCATTTTGATCAACCGTGGTGGCAGATCAGAGATCTAATATCGTTTCTTCGATCTACCATCTTTTCAAATGCAGATCCAAAATCAGATAAATTCTGACCGTCATATTGAATTGCATTTTCCTATAGAATCGTAATGATCAACGTAACTCACAAAAAGGGAAAGAATATCTCCGATCTGACTTACAGTTTGGAAGTTACAGTTGGGGCAAAAGGATTCCGCTTGACCTGAATCTTTGCAGGGTCTTCTTAGATAGAAATTTGAATTTAAAAAAACAAAACAATGCACGCAATATCAAGCTCTTGGTTTAAGCATAACCGATATAGAGCTTTAGTTCATGGGTAGGCGTGTTGATGTAAGATCGGATATGGATCCTACAACGGGTCGCCCAGCTGGTCGGAGACGCTCTTTGGACAGAAACGTGGTCGAGGACAGGTCAGAGATAGTACATGGTCGGAAGGTGGTCGAACGCTGTACGGTAGAGGTGCGATGGTAGCGATGGTCGGATGGGAATTACACACAGGCCGAGGGCGCTCTTGTGAAATTCAAGGGATTATTCAGTGGAGGTTTAGAGATAGAACAGAGAACTAGTAACCAACAACCTTCAAGCTAGAGGGGAAGCCGCACAAAAGCTTGGGAGGTCACGCCGTCTTAGGGCAAGAACACTTAGGGTTTTTCTTAAAAGTTGTGTGTCCATTAACAATGAATAGAGGGGCTTAAATAGCTTTAAGTCTCGGTTACAAGATGGGCCAATTGGGCCAACAAAAATGCTTAAAGAAATAAAACAAAAGACTTGTGAAAATTAAACAAAGGAAAAGGAAAAGTCTTAGAGAGATTAAACGGGCCGACCAATCTCTTTAGGATGGACGGGCCTAGGATCACCTCATTAAAAACCTTGTAAGGAAAACCCATTTGGGACAAAACCTCAAAATGGAAAAAGAGTTTGATCTTTCGGTCCAAGAGATGGCTCGGTCTAAGGCAAAACGTACATGATGGTGAAGATCATGGACGGTCTGTTGGTCTTGATCATGGGCCATGCGATGGTTGGGTCATGTGGGTCGACAGCCTTGGTAATCCTCCATGCAAGCTGGTTCAGAACGGGCTGGTCGTGAGTCACTTGGTCTAAGTTATCCGTGATATCTTCCATGCGTTTCCTAGATATCAGTTGCTCCATAGCTTGGTTGAAATCGCCCCGAAGCTGCCTCTGTCTTGATCGTGTCCGCGGTACGTTCCGCATGGTCAGGAACTGGTCGACCAACCTCATGGTCGAGGGCGGTACGTCCTGCTCGGTCGACGACGATATGTCTAGTTCGTCCGGTTCGGGTTTTGATGATCTGATGTCCTCATCACTCCCTCTCCCTTGAGAATGATGAGGACACCTGCACATCACGTTCTGATGTCCTCTCCCTCATCTGGCCTCAGAACGGTATCACCTGCACAATAAGGAGACAAATCAGTAATATTAAAGATCGAGAAAATACTCATCTCACCTGGAAGTTCAATTTGGTAGGCATTGTCGTTGATCTTCTTCGGGACTCAGAATGGACTGTCTCCTCGGGGTGAAAGCTTCGACCTCCGTTGGCTTGGAAACCTCTCAGACCGCATATGCACCCATACCCAGTCGCCGGGTTGGAAGATGATCTCCTTCCGGTTCTTATCGGTCGGCCTCTTTTATTGTGCAGTCTTCTTTTCTAGGTTCTCCTTGACCTTCTGATGTAGCTTACCAACGGCTTCGACCTTGCCTTTCAAGTCCAGGTTGGTGAACTCCAACGGTGGTAATGGCTTAAGGTCGACGGGCGTCTCTGGCTTAAAAACATAAACAATCTCAAACGGTGACAGCTTAGTAGCCGAGTGGTTAGTATTGTTATAGGAAAATTGAACAAATGGAATGCAATCTAACCAGCTACTTAAATTTTTACCGACCATGGCCCGTAAGAGGGCTGGGAGTGTTCGGTTGACGACCTCAGCATGTCCGTCCGTCTGTGGATGGCAGGTCGTGGAAAAAAAGAGCTTGGTACCAAGCTTCCTCCAGAGCGTCCTCCAGAAGTGGCCGAGGCAGGTCGGGTCACGGTCTCAGACGATGGTCAGGGGAAGACTGTGCAGTCTCACCACTTCTTTGAAAAACAGGTCGGCTGTCTGGGTGGCATCATTGGTCTTTGAACATTGTATAAAATGTGCCATATTTGAAAACCAGTCGACCACAATGAAGATGGAGTCCTTGTTACGATTTATGGAAATCCTAGCACAAAGTTCATAGAGATATCGACCCAAGGTCGGTTAAGTAGCAAAGGCATGTATAGGCCGTGTGGATGCGACCTGGACTTGGCCTTAAGGCACGTGATGCATTTGGAACAGAAGCGTTGCACGTCTCTCTTCTTGTGCGGTCAGAAGAAGTGGTCAGTTAAGATGCTCAAAGTTTTGTCCATGCCAAAGTGTCCCATCAGACCGCCTCCATGGGTTCACAAATCATCAGGTCTCTCATCGACCCTTGTGGGATGCACAGACGTTTTCCTCGTAACAGGAAACCATTGTGTGTATAGAACATTCCCTTAGTTCCATGTTGACATTCCTGAAAAGTTCCACCAAAATCCGGGTCAGATCCATAATCATTCTGGACAGGGCGTCAGCCACAACGTTCTCCTTTCCCTTTTTGTACTTTATGATGTATGGGAACGTTTCCACAAACTCAAGCCACTTGAAATGCCTCCTCTTTAGGGTCGTCTGTCCGCGCATGTGCTTCAATGTCTCGTGGTCGGTGTGGATCACAAACTCCTTGGCCAAGAGGTAGTGCTGCCATGTCTCCAAGGATCACACCAAGGCATACAGCTCCATATCGTATGTTGGGTAGTTCAGTGTGGCGCCATTGAGCTTCTCACTGAAGTAAGCCACTGGTCATTGACCTTGTGTCAATACTGCTCCAATCCCCAAACCTGATGCATCACGCTCAATTTCAAACGTTTTTTCAAAGTTAGGTAAAACAAGAATTGGGGTCGTGGGTAAGGAGGTCCTTGAGATTCTGAAACGCCTCGTCCTGGGCGGTTCCCCACTTGAATGGACGTCCTTCTTGATCACGGCTGTGAGTGGTGCGGCCACATTGCTGAAGTCCTTAACAAACCATTTGTAGAAGTTGGCCAGTCCGTAGAAACTCCTGACATGACCAATGCTGGTCGGGGTCGGCCACTCTTGGATGGCTTTGACCTTCTCCTGATCCACCTTTAATCCCTGTGAACTCACAAAAAAACCTAAAAAGACAAGCTTATCAGTGCAGAATGTGCACTTATTGAGGTTCGGATAAAGACCTTCTTGTCGAAGAGTCTCTATTACTTGCTCAAGGTGCAACAAGTGATCAGCAAAACATTGACTGTAAATAAAAATGTCATCAAAGTAAACTACACCAAACTTACTTATGTAGGCTCGTAGGACCTGGTTCATGAGTCGCATGAACGTATTGGGAGCGTTGGTAAGGCCGAAGGGCATCACAAGCCACTCATACAGACCTGCTTGGTCTTGAATGCGGTTTTCCACTCGTCCCCTTCTTTCGTTCAGACGTGATGGTAGCCACTCCGTAGATCTATCTTGGGAAGACATACGCTCCGTGCAGTTCGTTTAACATGCCGTCCAGGCGTGGTATGGGATGGCGGTACTTGATCATGATGTTGTTGATCGCTCGAAAGTCCACGCACATTTGACAAGATCCGTCCGTCTTGGGCACTAACAGGATGGGAACGGCACACATGCTTAGGCTTTCAAGGATGTTGCCGTTGGACATAAGGTCATGGACTTGCTTTTCCAATTCCTTGGACTCGGTCGGATTCATGTGGTAAGCTGGTCGGTTCGGGAGTGTGGCGCCTGATACAAGGTCGATCTGGTTCTTGATGCCTCGGATGGGTGGCAAGCCGGCTGGTATCTCCTCTGGGAACATGTCCTTAAACTTTTCCAACAAAGAAACCACTTCTCAGGGCAACTCTATGTCATCAGAACAAGAGTGTAGAGCCTCCTTAAAGATCATTAGTAATACATGCGTGTTCTGAGTAATAGCTTTAGAAACAGAATGGGAAGAAATAAGCAGTTTTATCTTATTGCTCTTACGGTCCTTGGCAAGTTTGAGTCGCATTTCGTGGACCTCCATGGGTGTGAGCGGTGCAAGTTGGTACTTACGTTTTTCATGGACAAACGAATAGTGGTTGGTGCGTCCGTTGTGGAGTGCCTCCTTGACGAACTGCCACGGTCGGCCTAGAAGTAGTTGTCCGACCTGCATTGATATGACATCGCACAGTACCTGGTCGTAGTACTTGCCAACACTGAACGGGACGGTGACATGGTCGTCTATCTGTAGCTCTGTGTCGCCGTTCAGCCACCTAAGTCGGTACGGTCGAGGATGCCTTGTGACTTGGAGACCAAGCTTATTGACCATGTACCTGCTAGCAACGTTAGCACAGGATCCACCGCCTATAATAAGGCTACATACATTGTTGTTCACGATGCATCGGGTGTGGAATATGTTCTCCGGTTGGACCGTCTCGGGGTCGACCAGGGCGCTAAAAGCTCTATTTATCACCAACAGCTCTCCCAAGTCAGGATACTCCACAGGCGTTCATGGATCATCCACCTGATCATCTGCTTCTTCCTGCTTGTCTTGAGACTCATACTCGCCAGCCTCGGTAAGGATCATGACTCGGCGGTTCGGACAGTCGCGGGCCATGTGTCCTTTTCCTTGTCACTTAAAGCAGGTGATATCTCTAGATCGTGAAGTGCTAGTAAACTTAGCTGGTTCAGGTAGGGTGGATTTGGGCACCTTGGCGCTTTTTGAACCGTGACTCGACCTCGATAGCCTTGCCCTTGTCGACCGATCGGGGCGATGGGGTCGACCAGGTCGGGTTGCTCCGGGTCGGTTGGTCGTGGCTGCCTTCCGTTTGTTATTCTGTTTGACTTGAATGCTCAAATGGAACAACTCGGACATATCATGGTAAGGCTGGTTTTCTACCTTTCGGGCGATCCGTTCATGCTGTTCGTCTTTGAACTGGGCTATGAGGGTCTTCTCCTAATCATCTAGCTCGAGCCGATTCCTTAATTGATCAAACTCCTCATAGTACTCTTCCACGGAACTGCTTCCATGCACTAACTTACGAAAACGTTTCTCTAAGTCTCTATGGAAATGGGTCGGATCGTACCTTCATCTTAGGTTGTATCTCATATCGGCCCAAGTGGTGATTTGTTCATGATGATGGCGTCGGCGTTCCGAGAAGTCTCGAACCCACCAGGATAGGGCATATCCAGTGAACTGAGCCGCTGCCAATGTTACCTTCCTGCACTCGTTGTAGGCATAATATTCGAAGATATGCTTCATCCGTCGTTCCCATTCAAGGTAGGCTTCAGGATCAACATTACCTGCAAAAGTGGGAGGCTTTGGTTTCACGTCTTTAAAAGTTGGTCATTGTACCTCATTGTCGCGTTTGCGACCGTGATGGTTTGGATCACGCCGGTCGGGTGGTCAATGAATCTGGTCAAGCCGATCGTCTTCAAGGTCGGGCATGTCGTCATCCGTATCGTTCTATTGGGCATCACGATCACGCACTGTCTGTCCTGCTCGGCCATTTTGTGGGTCGGGTCGAGGTTTCTGCTCGACAAGATGCTCAAGACGGTCGATTCGAGCGCCTATGGCCTGAATCGCAGTTGCGAGCTGGGCGAGGTCGGGTGGTGCGTCCTGGTTGTTTTGGTCGCCGTTCATACTCAATGTCCTGCGCACTTAACAAGGGAATCAAACGCAACAGGAAAATAAAGCAAAAGAAGGAAAAAGGATCACAGAAAGGAAACAATAATCAGATCAAGCAAAATGCAAAGTTTCAATCGCGGTCACGAAAAAAGAAATATGCAAACTAATGGCGATTTTCTTTTTTTACTAAAGATGGACCAAAGGAAAGATGCAACAACTAGATTAACCAATTCAATAAATAGACAGAACCGAGCAATTAAACCGAGTGAACCAAATTCGAGTGAACCCTAAAGCACACTAGGCTGTGATATGCGGCTGTCTAAAACTTTCCTAAAGAAGATTCTTCTCTCTCTTCTTTTTGATTATGTGAATGCAGGTAAGAACATAACCGGGAATGACAATTAGGTGACAAGCACAAGCACGGTCGCAGAACAAACACAAGAACGAACGATGCACGATAGTCGTAGAGATAGGTCTAGATGCTGACAGTTCGGCTAAACAACCTAACAAGCTGTTCTAACTTCTTTTTTTAAGTTTGATGAATGCAAGAAAAGACAATAAAAGACAGGAACAAGGCAAAAACAATTCTTATGGATTTCCAAATTTATATGAAATCAAAGATAAAGCAAAACATAAAAAGGTGTAAGGCTTAGATGTAACCAGTCGGTGTCGAGAGCCTAAGCTCTAATACCAGATGATGTAAGATAGGATATGGATCGTACAACGGGTCGCCCAGCTGGTCGGATACGCTCTGTGGACAAAACCATGATCAAGGACAGGTCGGAGATGGTACATGGTTGGAAGGTGGTCGAACGTGGTATGGTTGGCAAGCGATGGTAGTGATGGTCGGATGGTATTTACACACTCGCCGAGGGCTCTCTTGTGCAACTCAAGAGATGATTCAATGGAGGTTTAGAGATAGAACAGAGAACAAGTAACCAACAACCTTCAAGCTAGAGGGGAAGCCGCACAAAGCTTGGGAGGTCACGCCGTCTTAGGGCAAGAACACTTAGGGTTTTTCGTAAACGTTGCGTGTCTATTAACAATGAAAAGAGAGGCTTAAATAGCCTTAAGTCTCGGTTACAAGATGGGCCGATTGGGCCATCGAAAATGCTTAAAGAAATAAAACAAAAGACTTGAGAAAACTAAACAAATAAAAAGGGAAACTCTTAGAGAGAAAACATCAATCTGTCAGCGATAGGTAGATACCACATACGATTATATGGTATATTGGTTCTACAGTTTCCGTCGTTGGGCTTCCATCTTAGCGAACCACAAATTTGACACTTATCCCACTTTTCATCTTCTTTCCAGAAGATCAGACAATTGTGAATACAAACATTAATTGTATGATATGGGATGAAAACGCTGGTGAGGCAAGTATAAAAGTGCAGAAAGAAAGACACACAAATTTCCTTGTTGCAGTTGCTGTAGCAGCTCTTGTACCAACTCTCGTACCAGCTCTCGTACCAGTCGTCGTACCAGTTGCAGACTTCATAACAGTTAAATTCTTTGTAGCAGCTGTTGATGCAACATCCATCTTTCCACCAGACACAAAAACACATTGAGCTTTTGAAGGTTCTCCGTTGAATCCAAGACCACATCAATCACTTTTGCCAATGGTGAGAAGATGATCCAACTTCTTTGTGTCATTATTCAGCATCCTCACGCCTTTTAGAGTTTCTTCAAGTTGAACTTTGGCTTGCTATGCTTCTTCTTTTTTCTCTGTTGCATATATTCGTACTTCAGCAACTTGAGCTTCTAACTTGACTTTCTCCTTAGTCAATGTTGAATTCTCCTCAACCAGCTTACACCAATGTTCATACAAAGCTTTATAGTTCTCAGCAAAATCATCATCATCACTTCCAGGATCACTTTCATCCTTGTCACTATCAATTGCACACCCTGTTGCAGACGCTGACGCAGGTTCCATCGCAGACGCTGATGCAGACCCTGTTGCAGATTTCGTAGCTGAACTAGGCTCAAAGGTTAAGAATGCCACAAAACTCTTTATTCCTCCATCATCATCATCTGAATTCTCAAATTTAGATGCTAACATATCCAGCTTAGTCCTCTTGACACTTGAGGTACCTTCAAACATGTTCTCCAATGTTTTCCATGCCTTTTGAGCTGGCACACATTGAGAAATCAACTCGAAATAACTTGCATCAATTGCATTAAAAATCGCAGTCTTGGTCTTAGAATTGAAACTTGATGTCCTCTTCTCTTCAGCATTCCATTGATCTCTTGGCTTAAGAACTTTAACTCCTTTATCATTAATCATCACAGGGAGATTCCAACCAATCTCAATCGAATTCCAACAATCCTCATCAAGACCACTAATGAAAGCTTGCATACGAACCTTCCAATATCCATAATTTGAAGAATCAAGCCGTGGTGGTCTGGTCATAGACGTTCCTTCTTTGTGAGACTCCATCGAACTGAACTCTATGCAACTTTCTGATCCTCACCTTAGATCTGCCCGAAACAAGACTAAATCTCTATCAAGCACCCGCTCTGATACCAATTGAAAACGCAGGTGAGGCAAGTATAAAAGTGCAGAAAGAAAGACACACAAAGTTTGTTTATGGGTTTCGATTTTTTCTACTCCCCCAATTCCGAATTCACTTGAATAGAAAGTAATCCCACCAATTACAAACAAATAGAACAAACCCTATTGATCTACTGCTCTATCCAATACAAGAATTCTTCAGGATCAAACACCTGAGCTAAGCTCCCCCTAGAGCCTAGACTTTTTTCCCAAAATACAAAAGCCCTCTTGAGTTTTTATTCTCTCAACTTATGCATCTCATAAGGCCACACCTCTCCTCTTTATATAGGCTAAACTTGCTCCTCAAGTTTACCTAAATAAATATATAGCAAATATCCTTTTTGTTTTGATATTTCCTATTCCACATTTTTGTAACTTTTCCTTTTTTCTTGAATCTTATTCAAAGAATAAGTAAACAACTCCAAGCTGCAATCTTCACTCCAAGATCTTCATCCAGCTCAGCACACAACCCATAAACCGAATCACATCATAAAGATTCATTCATATCTCATCAATCGAACATAATCACGTCCTGAGTCACGTCTTGTACTACCACTTGTACTACGTTGTGACTGGCACATCAAATACCTCTTCATGGGAGACCTAAGTGGCGATGATGCACAGAAATATTTGTTCTTCCTAAAAAATTTCATGTTTCTCCTTTACAGATACTTATTTGGTAGATACAGGCGGTGGCAGTCGAACCAACAAGTTTTCCGGCCATGTTTCAACTGAAATGTTTCTGACCTATTCACGCAATACGGACACGCTAGTCTCCCATGTGTAGTCCAACTTGATAATATTTCATATGCAGGAAAGTCGCTTATTGTATACATAAGAACTGCCCACATTGTGAAAAAAAAAACATTCCGTTGAAAATCGTTTGTCCGAACACGAAAAGACCACAACTCCTTCAGCTCTTGTATCAAAAGCCGTAGAAATACATCGAGAAACCACTTTTGATGCTTAGGCCCGGGGGCTAAAATACTCAGAAATAGAAATTATTTTGCATGCACATATTTGGGGAGAGATGTAAGGAGTCAAAATTACTAGACACAATGAATATTGTCTATCAGTCATAGCAAATGGATTAAGTTCATATGTGCAAGACCAAGATAAACAATTCCAAACTGCTTGGAAAAGTGTGGGTTTACCACTTGAAAGTGCCTTTGCATCTGAAGGATGAGTGACCGCTCCCTCCGTCTGCGAATGCTCAGCATGTCATCTCATATATAAAGTTGTTCTTTCAAATTGATGCATTCGTTTCAACCTATCCGTTATAGGAAGGTATCACATCATTTGGTACATTATCTTGTTTCGTCCACTTCCTTACGGAATATCTTGGTTTTCCAAAGTAACGACACTCATGCATCTTATCATTGTCTTTCCAAAAATTCATGCAATTGTCAACACAAATATCAGTCATCTCAGAAGGCAAAAAACACTATATAGCAACTTTTGAATCTCCTAATAAGTTTTGAGCTCCAAATTATACTCCAATAAATACTTTTTAAAAAGATCCGCTCAGTCATCCATGCAAACCTCAGCTAAGTTATGATCAGTTTTAATAGACATCATCCTACCTTCCAACAATAATTCAGAGGACCCTTCTCTACATTCATAGAGGAACTGATTTTATGTGTCTAGCATATCATAAAATTGTTTGGTATCAAAATTGGGTTCCTCAGGATCATTCTAATCAGTACATATTGTTAATGAATTGCATTTGTAACCATTTCGTGCAACTAATCATGCTCATGATAATTATGTTCCTTGTGATAACCAAATTGACCATGACTAACATAAAATTTGTTTTCATGATGAACATTTCTACTACTACGTCACGCATCATGTCCACTACTATAAAATTCTTCGTGTTGATACAATATATAATAAGGTGGTTTAAATATTCTGTTCATTATGTGATGCCAAACCATCTCAACTGGAACATGATAGGTCTAGTATTAATCCCTATACTAACTGCAAGTGCACAGTGATGTAGTTGTAGTACTTAGGGTATCGAATCCACAGGGACTCTGGGCAACGATAGAATTAGAACAGAAAAGATTAAACTAGGAGAAATCAAATATGATTAGAAACTAAAAAGCAAAGCAAGAAAGTAAATCAGGTGAGTTTGTGAGCAAGGAAACGAAGCATTAAGTCTAGGGAGTTCTCAGGAAATCAGGAACATAAGCTAATCAATCAATCGGGATCTAATTAAGAGATATTCTAGAACTCAAACACAGATATAGAATTAACCAACTGTCGTTGCGAGAGTTCTCTAAGTCTAAGTGCAGCAATCCAAATTCCTTTGTAATTACTAACAGATTAAACCAGCTTTAATTCCAAGTTCGATATGTTCACAATCTAATTAAACCAAATTCCTTTGCGAGTAATTAAATTGCTCATCTAGGTTCTTTCTAGCTAATTAACCAACTGTCGTTGTATCAATCAACCTAACATCATAAATCTGGGTAGCTAATTCAGATTAAGCAGTAAGAACAATCCTAGATGAAGAACTAACAGATATGAATCCCTACAGATGAGTTAACCTATAATTCCATGAATTCCCTAATGATAATCCCTAAACTTAACAGGTAATCTACTCAGACATGATCATCGAAACAGAAAACATCATGAATAGAAAACCAAATATCATAAAATCAAATAAAGAACTGGGGTTCGAAATCCTCTCTCTTTCAAGAGTAGGATCAGCCCCTAACTCTTTCTGAAAATAAAATAAGACTTAAGAAAAGCGTAGCCTAAACAAGTGGCTAAAAACCCTAATATATAGTCTAAAACACGTCTGGGGGCCTTTTTGCAAGTCTGGGAAGTTTCTGGGCAAAAACTGTAATTTCTCTAAAATGCAGATTTTTGGGCGCAGAACTGCAACGACAGTTGCAAGGCGAAAACGCAGCCAGTGAACTCTGTGAAGTCTCTAAATAGTGCAGAATTGCTCCAAATGCTCCCAAAACGTCCAATTAGGCTCCAGATGTCATTAAACCTGTAAAACACCTGAAAAGACCCAAAACACATAGAAAGACTCGATAACAAAGACATATACCATGGTTAAAATCCCTAAAATCCATGGTATATGAACTCCCCCACACTTAGCTCTTGCTTGCCCTCAAGCAAGTAAAGAACTAAAATATGGTGAAGAGGTTTGAAAACTTCCAGAAACTCTTTTTATCTTCGAAGCAACAACACTCAGATTCCCCTTAGTAATCCACTGAAAGATTTCACCTGCAGACATCAAGACCAACATAAACTTCCCCCACACTTAGCAACTGTCATAAGTAAACTCCACAATCATATTCACGCATTCAAATTCACCTTACTGACTTCTGCAAGTATTTAAATGCGGTCTCACCTAAGGAGTATCGATCAAAGGGCACATGGACTCTTACCTTGTCAGCTCTAGACCACCATACTATCTTTCTTTGGTCCCTTTTTCTCTTTTCCCTTCCTTAGCATTCTGATTTTTCCCCATTGGGTATCATTTTAATTTTTTATCAGTGCTCTTCCCGTTAAGGGGTGTACTTTGGACACATTCCATGGATGCACAGGATATGATAGTTGTAGCTACCACTCCCAGAGACCACTTCGGAGTTACTAACTCATCCTCAGTTTATTATCTTTTTTTTTTTTACTTTATGGAAGGAGAGAAGGGAACCAAATAGGACAGGTTGCAGGCTGTGTCAGAACTAACAAAGGAATCCGACACAAGGTATACCAAGCCCTTAGGTGAGAAAATTAAGTCAGTATTAAGGTGAAGTCAGTAAAAGGATCCTCTGATACCTGAAGCGATGTGGGTGTCCTCAGTAGGTTGATCCGTGTTGGGTTTTCTAACAGTCATAGAGGCTCTGCAAGTCTGTCCAATGGTCACTTAGTTCCTGTTTAAGCAAAAAATTTCCTCGAAAAATCATAGTTTCATACTGATTTTTACTTAATAAAACAATTGAAAAACAAAAGACTGACTCTAAGAAAAAAAAAGCGTGCGTCAGTAGCGACCTACCCCACACTTAAACTACACTGTCCCCAGTGTAATCAAGCCTAGGTTCGGTACAAGAATAATCAAATTGAAGTGCAATCCGAAAAGTTGCAGAATACTTACCTGTTGTCGCCCTGTGTCGATCGATGCCACAGGGGTGTCGATCGATGCAAGGAGAATTTGCCCGCGGTTATTGAGATAACCGGTGTCTGAACCGCAATCGAATCGGTAAACCATAAATCGCGACTGCATCGACCGATGCACTATATGTGTCGATCGATGCAGTGCGATTCTGCCTGTTTCTCACGCCTCTAAACACACTTAAACAGAAAAATCAAAATACCAAAATCAAAACAAAAAATGAAAACAAAAACGAACCTAACAGTGGGTTGCCTCCCACTCAAGGCTTGTTTAAAGTCAGTAGCTTGACTATTGGGAGAGATCAGACTCATGGCGGTTTCAACAGAGACTTTGAGTTTCTCTGTGAATATCTCTTCATCCAAGGAGGTGTATAGGCTTTCAGATCATGAGGCTTTCCAAGGAATGAATAAACAGCATCAGGGCGGGAGCGAATCTTGGGTGGTACACTGCGTTTTCCTGCATTCAAAACAATATGGTCAGGAGGTTTAAGCTTAGGTGATTTATATCTTACCTTTGGTGCAGATCTGATGTTTGGGGCTTTCTGCTTATGAGCAGTTGCAGGCTTTGAAGATGTTAGAGTAGGTTCAAGAGGAACCGCCATCTTCTTCTCTCCACTATCAGATACTGTAGTTCAACCAATCTGAACTGCTTCTTTCAAAGGACCATCAGTGGAGATCATCTTCTTTGCATGAACTCGCGAAGCTTCAGCTGGTGGGGTTTCATTCACCTTCTTATCCATCACTTTCATGCAGTTAGCCACTTCTAGCTCTTGTTTAGAGGGTTTAGGAACCTTAGGATATGGCACAATGGGCTTATAGACTTGTTATGGGACTGTTGCAGGCTTCTGGTCTCGTCTGCGATATGTGTCGATCGATGCAGTAGGTGTGTCGATCGACACAAGGCGATTATGTTCAGATCCATCAGACTTATCGGGGATGCATCGATCGATGCACACGTTGTGTCGATCGATGCTTGTCTCAGACAGACAGAATTCACCCAGAAAATCCGAGATTATTCTCTTTTCTTCTCCCAGTAAGTCAATCTCATCGCTTATGGTTACAGCATTGATGTACAGCTTCTATTTAGCTTTCCCAGCTTCATTTTGCCTTTGTATTGCTCCAGCTGTTTGTTGAACTTGAACATCTAGCTTCTTCACATGTGTGCTCAAGATTCAAACTTCCCATTCATATTTTCATGCATAGCATCCAGCTTCCTGTCGAAGTCTACAGCAGTCTTAGTCTGATCCTCTAGCAACTGCTCTATCATGGCTTCCATCTTGCTCTTATAAGCATTAGTAGCAGGAGGTGTCTGATAAGATTCATAGGTTCTCTGATGAGAATTACCTTGCTGATTACCAAACATGTTTCCTTGGAATCCAGAGCCACTGATGTAGTTCAAATCTTCTTCCTGCTTTTCCAATAACTGCTCCATCATACTTATCATCTTATCAGATTGTGTATTGCGAGGAGGAAAAGGCTGATATGATGGAGATTCATAACCTCTGGTGAATGAATAGGAACCATAGCCTCTGCAGAATGAGTTATGCTGCTGATTTTCCAACATCCATTCCATCATTCCCATCATCTTACGCAATGTGTCGATCGATGCAGAGACGTGTCGATCAATGCAAGGGCGAAGATGTAACGATCGACACATAGGAATGTGTCGATCGATGCAAGGCGATTACAGGCGTACCTGAAACGCAAGAACAGAAAAAAAAATTAGTAACAAAAACGAAAAACCTAGTCTAAACCCGAAGTTCAAATCTATCGAAGACTCAAAAGAGTCCCCGGAAACGGCGCCAAAAACTTGATAGGTCTAGTTTTAATCCCTATACTAACTGCAAGTGCACAGTGATGTAGTTGTAGTACTTAGGGTATCGAATCCACAGGGACTCTGGGCAACGGTAGAATTAGAACAGAAAAGATTAAACTAGGAGAAAGCAAATATGATTAGAAACTAAAAAGCAAAGCAAGAAAGTAAATCAGGTGAGTTTGTGAGAAAGGAAACGAAGCGTTAAGTCTAGGGAGTTCTCAGGAAATCAGGAACATAAGCTAGTCAATCAATCGGGATATAATTAAGAGATATTCTAGAACTCAAACACAGATATATAATTAACCAACTGTCGTTGCGAGAATTCTCTAAGTCTAAGTGCAGCAATCCAAATTCCTTTGTAATTACTAACAGATTAAACCAGCTTTAATTCCAAGTTCGATATGTTCACAATCTAATTAAACCCAATTCCTTTGCGAGTAGTTAAATTGCTCATCTAGGTTCTTTCTAGCTAATTAACCAACTGTCGTTGTATCAATCAACCTAACATCATAAATCTGGGTAGCTAATTCAGATTAAGCAGTAAGAACAATCCTAGATGAAGAACTAACAGATATGAATCCCTACAGATGAATTAACCTATAATTCCATGAAATCCCTAATGAGAATCCCTAAACTTAACAGGTAATCTACTCAGACATGATCATCGAAACAGAAAACATCATGAATAGAAAACCAAATATCATAAAATCAAATAAAGAACTGGGGTTCGAAATCCTCTCTCTTTCAAGAGTAGGATCAGCCCCTAACTCTTTCTGAAAATAAAATAAGACTTAAGAAAAGCGTAGCCTAAACAAGTGGCTAAAAACCCTAATATATAGTCTAAAACACGTCTAGGGTCCTTTTTGCAAGTCTGGGAAGTTTCTGGGCAAAAACTGTAATTTCTCTAAAATGCAGATTTTTGGGCGCAGAACTGCAACGACCGTTGCAGAACTGCAACGACAGTTGCAAGGCGAAAACGCGGCCAGTGAACTCTGTGAAGTCTCTAAATAGTGCAGAATTGCTCCAAATGCTCCCAAAACGTCCAATTAGGCTCTAGATGTCATTAAACCTGTAAAACATCTGAAAAGACTCCAAAACACATAGAAAGACTCCAAAACACGTAGAAAGACTCGATAACAAAGACATATACCATGGTTAAAATCCCTAAAATCCATGGTATATAAGAACAAAATTCCTATTAATGCATTTCCGACAAGGATATAACATTTTACCGCTTTCCATGGTTATCAATGTATGGCCTAGTTGATACATGAAAATACGAACCATGTCTTGAAACTCTTTTGTCACCATTCCTTCCGCATCCTTATGTCGCTACATCCAACTCCGTAATTCGTATATTGACATCATTTTGAAAATATTTTTGCGAGTTTTTTGTTTTATCTTTTGAATTCTGATTTATGTTTAGAACTATGGGGTATTTATATAAAATTTTCTCCGGATAGCAACGAATTTGCGAATGATTAAAAACGAATCATCGTCTTGAGAAACAAGGGAACTATATAAAACACATGCATATCTACCAAATAGCCATCGTTATAATTTGTTGTTAATTCGATGTTAGTTACATCAAAATCTTGTCATCATTGTTTTGTCACTAAATAAAGATATCTTTACGATGAAAATAAGTCATCATAATTTTTTTTAATTAGTTGTTAATGCCATCTAACTTACGATGAATTAACGACGAAAATTAAATTTTTCGTCAGTTCTTCGTTCAGTCGTCGTTCAGTTACGACGACAAAATTTCGTCGTTAATTTTCCCTGCAAGGTTGTTTTCTCGTACTGTATATAGACCATAAGGTTGTTTTGTGGAAGCCCCATTTTCTAGTGATTTGACTAAGGGTCCACTAATGCTTCTACACAAGAAGGTCTTGAGTTCAAATTTCAGGAAGTGCAATTTATTATCTATTAATCAAAATTATGGAAATAAGGTTACATGAAGTTTTCAGCGTGGTGCAGATGTAACCATCAAGGTGTGGATCTTCATAAGGGGATTCAGTGTGAGGCAGGCTGATGTAAGATCATGGTAAGGTCCTACACATGGTCTGAGATGTGGAACACAAGGCTGGCCGAGGGTACTCTCCTTGCTGGTCCGAGAACAAGGTTGTTTGAGAAATGGGCGATGATCGAAGGTGGTCGAGCGCAGGCGAGAGGTGGACGATTGAACGAGGTGGTCGATGGGAAATTTGAAACTGGTATGGGATGCTCTTTGCACAGCTTAATGGATGGTCTGTGAATGGATCCGAACCAGAAATTAAACAAGTAACAATGGACCTTCAAGAACGAAAAACCACTCGATTATTGCTAGGGCCAGCGCCGTCAAAGATAATAAAAGAACTTAGGTTTTATGTAAAATTAGACATAACTTGATACAAGGCATATTAAATTTGGCTAAATAGCCTAAGGGTTTTCGAAAATGACATGTGCCAAATGGGCCTGCGCAAATATTAAAAAGAAAAAGAAAAGAAATAGGACTGAAAAGTGATGGGCCGGCCTCTGTCTTTCTCATTGTCAGGCATAGGATTACCTCATTAAAAAAATTACAAGGAAATCCCGTTTGGGAAAAAACCTTGCAAGGGAAAAATAGTATAATCGTCGGCCTAAAGAGTCAGCTTGGTTTAAGGCTCAACGACCATGATGTGAAGATCACGGATGAGCCGTTAGTGTTGAGCATGGCCTATTTGGCTGTTAGGCTGAGCCAAATGGATGGACTGTATGTGGTTATGTGGGCTTGAATGTCTCCTTCTCCAGAGTGATCTCCTTGATGGAAATGGTCTTGAGTTGGGTCGGGCGGGTCAAAAGCTTTGGTCGGACTCGCCTCGGTCATCTTATGAGCAAACAGCACGGGTTGATCATGGTCCAGCTGATCCAGATGCTCCGTAATGTCTTATATGCTTATCCTGTTGATCAAGTGTTCCATTGCTCAGTTGAAGTATTCTCGGAGTTTCCTTTGTCCTGATCGGGTATGTGGTGCGGTCGTCATGGTCGGGAATGGTTAGTGTTGTTCGGTCTTTTCTGTCTTGTCTGGTTTGGTTAATCTGATGTCCTCATCATTCCCACCCTCTTGATAAGGTTCTGGCCTCAGAACAACATCACCTGCACAAAAGGGAGATAAATCAGTAACATTAAATCTCGAAGAAATGTTCAACTCACTTGGAAGTTCGAGTTTGTAGGCGTTTTTGTTGATCTTCTCCAAGAATCGGAATGGGCCGTCTCCTCGTAGTGTAAGCTTCGATTTCCATTTGTTTGGGAACCTCTCGGGTCGCATGTGTAACCACACCCAATCTCTAGATTCGAAGGTGATCTCCTTCCTCTTCTTGTCGGCTTGTCGATTGTATTGGGCCGTCTTCCTCTCCATAATTTCCTTTACTTTCTGATGTAGCTTTAGCCTCCGCCTTGCGGGCTCCGTATTGAATAGTGAACTCCAGTGGTGGTAGTGGCTTAAGACCTACATGTGTCTATGGCTTAAATCCAAACACAATCTTAAACGGTGAAAGCTTAGTAGTCGAATGGTTAGCATTGCTAAAAGCAAATTCAACATATGGAATGCAATCTAACCAACATAGTGGTTGGTGCGTATGTTGTGTAGCGTCTATTTATTGAACTGCTATGGTCGTCCTAGAAGTATATGACCAACTAGCATGGGTACCACATCGCACACCACTTGGTCAACGCTGAATGGAACGGTGATTTGATCGGCTATCCGTATCTCTGTATTGTCGTTGAGCCACCTAAGCTAGAATGGTCGCAGGTGCTTCGAGACTTGAAGTCCGAGCTTGTCTACCATATACCTGCTAGCTACGTTAGCACTGATCCTCCGTCGATGATAAGGTTGCAGATCTTGTTGTTCACCATGCACCAGGTATGAAAGATGTTCTCTCGTTGGACCATCTCGGGATCTATTAGGGCGCTGAGAGCTCTCCAGATCACCAACATCTCTCCAGTGTATGGATATTCAATGGGCGTTCCCAGGTCGGCCATCTCCTCGTTTTCTTCCTGCTTTTCCTGTGACTCATACTCCCCAGTCTCTATTATGATCATAATCCGTCGGTTCGGACAGTCTTTGTCCGTATGTCATTTTATTTGACATTTACAATAGGTAATATCTCTAGCTCGGAGGTACTAGGAAACTTACCTGCTTCAGGAAGGTTGAATTTAGGAGCCTCAGTGTTCGTCCTTTTATACCATGACTCGACCTCAACGGCCTTGCCTTTTTCGATGGCTCTAGGCATGGGTGGCGTCCATGGAGAGTTGCTCCGAGCTTGGTTCGTCGTCGTCGCCTTCCACTTGACGTTATGCTCGACCTGAATGTTCATGTGTAGTAGCTCGGACATGTCGAGGTTCGACTGGATCTCGACCTTCTGGGTGATACAATCATGTGGTCCGTCGATGAACGGGACCATGAGTGTCTCCACCAAGTCGTCTATCTCAACCCGGTTCCGTAGTTGTTTAAACTCCTCGAAGTATTCTTTTATGAACCTGCTTCACTACACCAACTTACGAAATATTTTATGTAAGTCTCTATGGAAATGCGGTTGCACGTATCTCCGCCTTAGGTTGTATTTCATGTTGGCCAAGGTGGTGATCTGATGTTGATTATTTCGTTTACGTTTAGAAACGTCTCGATCCAACTAGGATAATGCGCGGTCCATAAAATGGGCCGCTGCTAACGCCACCTTTCTCTGATCGTTGTATGCGTAGTAATCGAATATGTGCTCCATCCTCTGTTCCCACTCGAGATAGCCTCAGGGTTAACCTTTCTTACAAAATTGGGAGCTTTTTGTTTAATATCATTTGAAAGTGACCGTTGTACATCATCGTCTCGTATGCGTCCGCGATGGATAGGGTCGCATTGTCGGTTAAACGGTCGGTTATTTCGTTCGGGTGGTTCGTCGTCAAGCCCGCGCATATCATCATCCGTGTCATCGAGCTGTTCAACCCAGACAGGCTGTCCTCTCCTAGCTGGAGCGATCGGCGGTACTGGTCGATGTTGTTGGGGCGCGACCGGAAGTTGGACGGCTGGTTGCTCGAGCTGTTCTAAGGGCGCCCCAATGGCTTGAATCGCGCCAAGTAATTAAGCAAGATCGGTCAGTGTAGCTTGGTTATCTCCCATAACCATTTATCATGCACACTCAACAAGGAATCAAGCGCAACAAGGAAATAGAGAACAAGCAAATAGAAAGGCAACTATAAAAATGGAAATTCTGCAACTATATGGTCAATTTTTTTTTTACAAAAGATGCAACAATGTAAATATGAAACAAATAAATAACCAGAGATAGCAAGGTTCCAATTTAGGCTAGTCACTAACCGAATATGTCAACAATTCGCATCAAACCGCAAAGAACAATCAAACCGATATGACCATGTGAGAGTAGCTAACCTAGTTTGTTTTTCCTTTAACTGATATAATGTGAATTTAACTTAATCCAGCAACCTAAACAAACTTAACCGAGACCTAACACGATGCAAAAAGTCTGCAAGCAACAATGGGATGAGCTGGTTTTACCTAAAACCCTAA
The DNA here is from genome assembly GCA_030180135.1 of Orychophragmus violaceus. Classification (NCBI taxonomy): domain Eukaryota; kingdom Viridiplantae; phylum Streptophyta; class Magnoliopsida; order Brassicales; family Brassicaceae; genus Orychophragmus; species Orychophragmus violaceus. The sequence continues at coordinate 63,661,761 of CM058229.1, read as the reverse complement.
AGAGGCCGAAACTAACAATTCAAACTAAGAACCTCTTATTTTTTGAATTTTGATATGAATGCAAAACAGAATATGATTCAAACTAAGTGATTCAAAAATCAAATAACAGAACTCATTAATCAATCATCCCAATCACGCAAGCAAACAACCAACTCATAAAAGCAATAAACCCTAGTGATAACACTAATATGTGGCATGCTCGATTTTAGTCAGCTTGACACTGTTTTTTATTTTTTTTTGAAGATGCAATACCATAAGCAAATAACATAACAGAAACAAAGATGAACTAGCTAATACAATTTTTTGAGATTTTCGAATGGTAGAACAAAAGAAACAGTTCGCGAAAACAAGTAAAGGTGATAGGGTTTAGATTTGACCGGGTGGTTTCAAGAGCCTAAGATCTGATACCATATGAAGTAAGATCCTGGTAAGCTCCTACACACATTTTGAGATGTGGAACACAAGGCTGGCCGAGGGCCCTCTCCTAGCTGGTCCGTGAACGAGGATGGTCGGGTGATGGGAGATGGTCAAAAGTGGTCGAGCGCGGGCGAGATGTGGACGATGGACCGAGGTGGTCAATTGGAGCTTTGAAACTGGCAGGGACACTCTTTTCTCATCTTATTGGATGGTCTGTGAATGGATTCGAACAGGAGATTGAATAAGTAATATTGGCCCTTCAAGAACGGGAAACCATTCGATTCTTGCTAGGGTCGGGGCCGTCAAAGGAAATAGAACAACTTAGGTTTTCTGTAAAATTAGACTTAACTTGATACAAGGCATACAAAGTGGCTAAATAGCCTAAGGGTTTTCGAAAATGACATGGGCCAAATGGTTATGCGCAAATACTATTAAAAAAAAATATAAGACATAAAAGTGATGGGCCGTCCTCTCTCTTTCTAATGGACGGGCCTAAGATTACCTCACTAAATTCTGTGTGGGACAAAACCTTGCAAGGGAAAAGAATATAATCATCGGCCCAAAGAGTAAGCTTGGTCTAAGGATCAACGGCCATGATGGTGAAGATAATGGACGGGCCGTTGTTCTTAAGCATGGGCCATTCGGCTGTTGGGATGAGCCAAATGGATGGACAGGATGTGATCGTATGGATTTGAATGTCTCCTTCTCCAAAGTAATCTCCTTGATGGAAATTGTCTTTATTTGGGTCAGTCGGGTCGATAGCTTTTTTTGGACTCGCCTCGGTCATCTTCCTAGCTAACTAGTTCAGCATGGGTTGATCATGGGCCAGCTGATCCAAGTGGTCCGTAATTTCTTCTATGCTTCTCATGGTGATCTGGTGTTCCATTGCTCGGTTGAAGTCTTCTCAGAGTTTCCTTTGTCCTAACCGGGTATGTGGTGCGGTCCTCATGGTTGGGAATTGTTCGGTTGAGCTGATGTGCTCATTATTCCCACCCTCTTGAGACAGTTCTAGCGTCAGAACAGCATAACCTGCACAAAAAGGAGATAAATCAGTAACATTAAAGCTCGAATAAATGGTCAACTCACATGGAAGTTTGAGTTTGTAGGCGTTGTCGTTGATCTTCTCCAAGACATAGAAGGGATGTCTCCTCGTGGTGCAAGCTTCGATTTCCATTTGTTTGGGAACCTCCCGGGTCGCATGTGTAACCACACCCAATCTCCGTGTTCGAAGCTGATCTCCTTCCTCTTCTTGTCGGCTTGTCGTTTGTATTAGGCTGTCTTCCTCTCCAGATTTTCCTTGACTTTCTGATGTTGCTTTGTAATAGCCTTGGCCTTGCGGGTTCCGTCTTGATTAGTGAACTCCAGTGGTGGTAGTGGCTTAAGATCTACAAGCGTCTCTGGCTTTAATCAAAACACAATCTCAAATAGTGAAAGCTTAGTAGCCGACTGGTTAGCATTCCTATAAGAAAATTCAACGTATGAAATGCAATCTAACCAATTATTTAAGTTTTTAGGGCTGAAAGTATCTGGTTAACAACCAAGGTCTGGCCGTCCGTCTGCTGATGACAAGCCGTAGAAAATAGTAACTTCGTTCCGAGCTTCCTCCAAAGCGTCCTCCAGAAGTGGCTTAAGAACTTTGTGTCTCAGTCGGAAATAATGGTCTAGGGCAGGCCGTGCAACCTCATCACCTCCCTAAAGAATAGTTTGGCCGTTTGAGTGGCATTTTTGGTCTTGGCACATGGTATGAAATGTGCCATCTTCGAGAACCGGTTGACCACCACGAAAATGGAATCCTTATGTCTGATTTTAGGCAATCCTAACACGAAATCTATAGAAATATCTACCCAATGTTTGTTAGGAATAGGTCATGGCATATAAATATTGTAGGGATGTGGCCTAGACTTTGTTCTAAGGCATTGGATGCACTTAGAGCAGAATCTTTACACGTCCCGTTTCAGATGCTGCCAAAAGAAATCATCAACCTGGACACTTAGGGTTTTGTCCACGCCAAAATGCCCCATCAGGCCGCCTGCATGAGATTCACGGATAAAAATCTCTCTTGCGGATATAGCCCTAGGACATTAGGTCTTAAATCTGCTTTTGCAACACTTTGGACTCCGTCCGGTTCATTTGGTATGCCGGTCGGTTTGGTAGTGCAGCTCTGGGTATGAGCTCGATCTGGTACTCAATGTTTTGGATTGGTGGTAGGCCGGCTGGGATCTCGTCTGGAAATACGTTCGTAAACCAGTCCAACAAAGAAACCACTTCTAGTGGCAGCTCTATGTCGCTAGAACAAGAGTGTTAAGCATCCTTAAAGATCATTAGCAGCACCTGCGTGTTCTGGCTAATAACCTTAGATACGGAACTTGATGCAGGTTGGTCTTACTGACCTTTCTGTCCTTGGCGAGTTTTAGCTGCATCTCGTGGACCTCCAGTAGTGTGAGCAGTGCGAGCTGGTACTTGCGCTTGTCGTGGCTGAACGAATAGTGGTTGATGCGTCCGTTGTGTAGCGTTTCTTTATCGAACTGGGCGTCAGCCTAGAAGTAGATGATCAACTTGAGTGGGTACGACATGGCACATCATTTGGTCACTATACTTGCCAACGCTGAACGAAACGGTGACTTGATCGGCTATCGATTATGTATTGTTCTTGAGCCACCTAAGCTTGTATGGTCACGGGTGCTTTGAGACTTGAAGACAAGGCTTGTCGACCATATAAATGCTCGCTACTTCAGATCACGAACATCTCCAGTGTCTGGATATTCAATGGGCATTCCTGGGTCGGCCATCTCCTTGTCTTCTTCATGCTCGTCATGTGACTCGTACTCGCAAGTCTCCGGGATGATCATGATCCATCGGTTTGGACACTCTAACGCCATATGTCCGTTTCCTTGACATTTAAAACCATTAATATCTCTATCCGAGAGGTACTGGGAAACTTTCCTGCTTCAGGATGGTTGAATTTAGGAGCCTCGGTGTTCGGCCATTTAAACTGTGACGCGGCCACAACAGCCTTTCCTTTGTCGATGGCTAGTCGCGGGTGGCGCCCTTGTAGAGTTTCTCCGAGCTTGGTTCGTTGCCGCCGCCTTCCGCTTGACATGCTGCTCGAGCTTGGTTCATGTGCAGTAGGACGGAAATGTTGTGGTACGTCTGGATCTCAACCTTCCGGGCGATACGAGCATGTGGTCCGTCGATGATCTGCTCCATGAGGGTTTCCTCCGAGTCATCTAGCTCGAGTCGGTTCCATAGTTTTTTGAACTCCTCGAAGTATTCTTCTACAGACCTGATTCCCTGCACCAACTTATGAAATATTTTTATAAGTCTTTATGGAAATGTGGCTGCACGTACCTCCGCCTTAGGTTGTATTTCATGTCGTCCCAGGTGGTGATCTGATCGTGATGATGTCGTTTATGTTCAGAAACGTCTCGGTCCCACCAGGAAAATGCGTGGTTTGTAAATTGGGTCGCTGCTAACGCCACCTTTCTCCGATCGTTGTATGCGTAGTAATCGAATATGTGAGAGCTTGTAGTTTAATATCATTTGAAATAGGCTGTTGTACATTGTCGCCTCGTATGCATCAGCGATGGATCGGTCGCTTTTTTGATTAAAGAGCCAGTTGTTTCGGTCGGATAGTTCATCCTCGAGTCCGGGCATATCATCATCCGTGTCATCGAGCTGATCGACCCGTACATGCTGACCTCTACTAGCTGGAGCGATCGGCGGTACTGCTCGAGGCTGTTGGGGCGCGGCAAGGTGGACTGTTGGTTTCTCATGGCTTTCTAACCGTGCACCAATGGCCTTGATCGCTCCAATTAAACGAGCAAGATCGGTTGGTGCAAATGGGTTATCTCCCATAACCGTTTATCCTTCTCACTCAACAAGGAATCAAGCGCAACAAGGAAATAAAGAAGAAGCAAGAAACAAAAGAAAGGTAATTATAAAAAAATTGGAAATTATGCAACTATATGGTCGATTTTTTTTTTTTTTATAGAAGATGCAACATTGCAAATATGATACAAATAAATAACCAGAGATAGCAAGGTTCCAATTTAGGCTAGTCACTAACCGATTATGTAAACAATTCGCAGCAAACCGCAAAGAACAATCAAACCGATATGACCCCGTGAGAGTAGCTAGCCTAGTTCGTTTATCCATTAACTGATATAATGCGAATGTAACTTAAGCCAGCAACCTAAACTAACTGAACCGAGACCTAACATGATGCAAAAAGTCCGCAAGCAACAATGGGATGAGCCGCTTTTACCTAAAACCCTAAAGCAGCTGAATCTAATAATCCAAACTAAGAACCTCTTCTTTTTTGAATTTTGATATGAATGCAAAACATAATATGATTCAAACTAAGTGATTCAAAAACCAAATAACAGAACTCAGTAATCAATCAGCCCAATCACGCAAGCAAACAACCAACTCAGAAAAGCAATAAACCCTAGTGATAACACTAATATGCGGCATGCTCGATTTTAGTTAGCTTGACACTGCTTTTTTATTTTTTTGAAGATGCAATAACATAAGCAAATAACTTAACAGAAACAAATATGAACTAGCTAATGCAATTTTTTGAGATTTTCGAATGGTAGAACAAAAGAAACAATTTGCGAAAGAAAGTAACGATGATAGGGTTTAGATTGACCGGGTGGTTTCAAGAGCCTAAGATCTGATACAGATGATGTAAGATCCTTGTAAGGTCCTACACACGGTCTGAGATATGGAAAACAAGGCTCGCCGAGGGTGCTTTCCTTGTTGTTCCGAGAACGTGGCTTGTCGGGCGGTGGGCAATGGTCGAAGGCGGTCGAGGGCGGGCGAGAGGTAGGCGATGGAATTAGATGGTCGATGGAAGCTTAACAAATAGTCGGGGACACTCTTTGCTCAGCTTAGTGGATGGTATAAGAATGGATTCGAACAAGAGATTAAACAAGTAACAGTGGACCTTCAAGAACGGGAAAAAACATGATTCTTACTAGGGCCGGATAGAACAACTTAGGTTTTCTGTAAAATTAGACTTAACTTGATACAAGGCATACAAATTGGCTAAATAGCCTAAGGTTTTTCGAAAATAACATGGGCCAAATGGGCCTGCGCAAATACTAAAACAAAAAGAAACAAAATAAGACTGAAAAGTGATGGGACGGCCTCTCTCTTTCTCATGCACGGGCCTAGGATTACCTCATTAAAAACCTTACAATGAAAACCCTTTTGGGACAACACCTTTTGAGGGAAAAAGAGTATAATCGTCGGCCCAAAGATCCAGCTCGGTCTAAGGCTCAACCACCATGATGGTGAAGATCACGGACGGGTTGTTGGTCTTGAGCATGGGACATTCGGTTGTTGGGCTGAGCCAAATGGATGGACTGGATGTGGTCGTGTGGGATTGAATGTCTCATTCTCCAGAGTGATCTCCATGATAGAAATGGTCTTGAGGTTGGTTGGGCGGGTCGATAGCTTTGGTTGGACTCGCCTTGGTCATCTTCCGAGCTAACTAGTTCAGCAAGCATTGATCATAGCCAGCTGATCCAGGTGCTCTGTAATGTCTTCTATGTTGCTCTTTGTGGTCAGGTATTCCATTTCTCGGTTGAAGTCTTCTCAGAGTTGCCTTTGTCCCTATCGGGTCTGTGGTGCGGTCCTCATGGTCGGGAATGGTTCGAGTTTTTCGGTCTATTCCAGCTGGTCTGGTTCGGTTGAGCTTACGTCCTCATCACAGGCTGGGGACTGTAGAACCGTCACACGTGGATCTTCATAAGGCGGTAAAAAATCTATGTTGATAGCGTCTTCGATGTAATAATTCTCATAATCATATGTAATTGAATAATAGTACAGTGTTAAATTTATAGATTCAAAGGAAAGTATAAGCAACATTCCAAATCAACAGGGTAAAAATGATTAACTGAAACCTACGGAAAAATCATATAAGTAGTTTACCTCAATCCAAATGCTAAGAAGGGGGTCATCATAATGATGGTATGTAACTTGGGCACATCAAAAACACTAGTCATAAAATGTGATGAGGACGTAAAAAGACATTTAACACATGGAACCATCTAGTTAACTCCCATCGGGAAATTGATGCGCCCTTTTTCAGAGCTTTCAAATTTTAAATTTATAAAACCTCTAGTCTGCAGGTGCACAGATTTGTGAAATAGTATTTAGGGTATTGATCCACAGACAAGCTATTTCTATCTGAAAAATCAAGCAAGATTAGAAGAGAGCTAAGACAAAGAGAGATTTTGTGAGTCTCAAGAAAATAATGATCTAGTTGCAAAGAATATAAAATGAAAATGAAACAATATGGGAAGGCATTGGGCGCCCAATGAGCATCTTGGAAGGTTTGAAACGATTCATACAAGTCTAACTTAGCTTTTAGTTATTTCTAGCAAGTTCCGCAATCTTGAACCCAAAAATATGTCTAACCTACTCTCATAGGACTACACACCCATTCTCTTCAACTCGATCAGTCAACTCTCGCAGCTGGCCATGAGGAAGATCATGCATAAATATCAAGTTCATCAAAACGTTCACAATACCCTACAAAAAAACTATCGCATCTTTCAACACAACTGCACTCCTAAGCTAGATCAGGTTAACAAATTCATAACACTCATGGCTTTATCAATCCTAAAATCAGATTCGAGTTAGCTACTCTACAATCATGCATTAAGAACAAACTTGAAAGAAAGAACTGTAAAAATCAAGCATAAGTCTAGTGATATATCATGGTTTTTACCGGTTTTATGCCATGATATAGTTGTGTTTTTAGTGTCTTTTGTGTTCTTTTAGAGTCTTTTACAGGTTTAATCAGGTTTGGAGCGGAATTGGAGATGTTGGAGCATTTTGGGACTTTTGGAGTGTTTTGGCCGAGAGTTTAAACTAACTGTCCGATTTGATAATCATGCATCGATCGACACACCTTTGGTGTCGATCGACACACTAGCGAGATGGGCCGAACGCGGCGGTTTAATGAAGTTATCAATATTTTGCACTTTGGCCCAGAAGTTTCCAGTATTTACGAAGAAGCCCCAGCCGAGATTATGCCTATATAATTAGGATTTTGGTGTTTATTTTACATACGCTTTCATACTTAGAGCTAAGAGATTTTTAGAGCTTTTGGGGGCTGATCTATTCCTGTACTTCATCTATTTTGGAGAAGATTTCGAACCCCTTTATCTATTTATTTTCTTATATGCAATCTATTAATTCTATGATTTATGTTTCATTAATCATGTCTGAGTAGATTCGTAATTAGGTTTAGGGTTTCTCATAAAGGATTTCATGACTTGCTAGACTTGTTTAATTCAGTTAAGGATTCACATGAATAGAATGTTCTTCGATCTAAATTGTGCTTAATGCTAGTTCTAACCTGATCAATTAGAATCTAGATCTTAGGTTGCTAAATACGACACGAGAGTGTGGTTTAGAATCTGAACTATTTAGGTTGAGCAATTAAATTATTCGCAAAGAGATTTGGCTTAGTTTAATTGTGAACATATCGAACTTGAAATTAATGCTGGTTTAATCTGTTAGTAATTGCAAAGAGATTTGGATTACTGCACTTAGACTTAGAGGATTTTCGCAAAGAGATTTGGTTAATTCTAATTCCGTGATTTGAGTTCTAGAACTGTGTTTAATTAGATCCTGACTGATTAACTTGTCTGCTTGTCTGATTTCCTGAGAATTCCCTAGACTTAGCGCTTTTAGTTAACTGCTTTCACCACAATCTGGCTACTGATTTGTTTTCTTGCCTTGCTTTTAATTCACTTCACATCTGCTTTCTTCTTAGTATAATCTCTACGGTTCTTATTCTATCGAGACCAGAGTCTCTGTGGATTCGATACCCTATATACTACAATCACTTAACTGTGCACTTGCAGTAGAATAGGATTAAAACTTAGACCCTATCAAGTTTTTGGCGCCGTTGCCGGGGACTCTTAGAGTCTTCGATAGGATCGAACTTAGGGTTTCTACTAGGATTTTTATTTTCTTTGTTTCGTTTTATTTTTATTTTTATTTTTTAAGTTACTGATTTCTCTCTGTTTTCTCTCTGTCGCAGGTACCGATTTCGCTTTGCGTCGATCGTTGCACCTTTGTGTCGATCGTCACTAGGCGATTCTGAGATTGTATCGATCGTTGCACTGATAGCATCAATCGTTGCTTGACGATTACAGACAGTTTATGCAGACGCGTGAAACTCGAAGTAATCAGAACCTGAACTTAGTTAATCTCGGACTTGAAGAACTTGGACGTCTAGAGAGGACTAACAGAAGAGAAAGAAGAGCAAGGATGGTGGTACAGAAGCTAATCATTATGCCTGATGCTCAAGGTACCCTGAGGGATCAGCAAAACAATCCTTACAATGCTGCTGGGCAGAGGATTGATGCTGAGGGACGTGTGATCCCTGAGGTTGAGGAACCTGAACCACAACCACAGCCCCAGGCGCAAGGACAGAACCAAGGTAGACAGATGGTTGTCCATGAAAGGACTTTAGCTGGCTACAACAGACCGGATGAGTTTCATGCAAACCGGTCAGCTCTAGTACTTCCTGGCTTTGAAAGGGATGATTTTGAGATCAAGACCATCTACTACTCGCTGATGAGACAGAATTCCTTCCATGGCCATCCTACGGAGCAGCCTATGGATCACATTGATACATTTGAGGACCTAATCAATGGCATGAAGTATGATGGAGTCTGCCAGGATTATATGTTCCTTAAACTCTTTCCATACAGTCTCGCTGGAGACGCTGCTGCATGGCTGAAGCAACTGGCACCTGGTCAGTATACTACTTGGGCAGCCCTGAAGAGTGAGTTTCTGCGGCACTTCTATGATGATGCGCGTTCCGATCAGTCCAGACAGGACATTCTGACATTTACCCAAGGTCCTACTGAGCCACTTAAGACTGCTTGGATGAGATTTAGGAAGTACCAGCGTGACTGCCCACACCATGGATTCACTGAGGTCACATTGCTAGGTATCTTCTTTAGAGGCATAGAATTGCCATATCAGTCTGCGCTGGATAACTCCAGTAATGCAAACTTCAACACCAGAACTCCTGCACAAGCTAAGCAGTTAATTGAGAACTTAGTGAGCAGCAACAGTTGCAAGACTATGGATGATAGGAGGAAGAAATCTGGTGGAAGTGTAGAGAATTCAGAGATGGCTGAATTTAGATCTAAGCTGGACACAATTTGCAATCTCCTGGCTGGTAAGAAGGCTGTCTACTTTGCCCAAGATGTTGAGGTAATTCAGACTGAGGAGGACACTCAGGAAGAAGATGTGAATTACATTGGAGGATCTGGTTTCCAAGGTAACAGATTTGGTAATCAGCAGGGAAACAGATTCTTTAATGGAGGACAGAAGAGTGCCTTCACAGGCAATCAGAACTCAGCTGGCTTTGGACAGACTAGTGGTTTTCAGAAGCCTTTTGGACAAGGTACTCAGAGAACCTATGGATCTTCATCTTATCAGACTCCTCCTGCAGCCACTGCTCATGAGATTAGGATGGAGGCAATGATGAAACAGCTGCTGGAGAGTCAGACTAAGAGTGCTGCAGACTTCGACAAGAAGATAGGTACAGGCTATGAGGAGCTGAATGGAAAGATTGAAAACCTGAGCGCACATATGAAGGAGCTTGATGCTAAGGTTGCAAGAACTGCTGGATATGCTCAGAGGGAAGATGGATATCTCCCAGGGCGAACTGATGCTAATCCCAAGTACCAATGCAATGCGGTGACATTGAGAAGTGGTAAGGAGCTGTTACCTGGCCAGAAAAGGCAGTTAAGTGTTGAAGAGCTCGTGGAAATTGAGGAATTGGAAGATGGGATCCGTGACATTCGCAATGCATCGATCGACGCAACCAAGCAACGGTCGATGCAAGGCGATGACGAAGAAACTGTCGCTACAAAGTCACCCAGCAACGATCGACACAATGCTAGTGACGGTCGATGCAAGGCGAATGCAGAGAGCTCAAAACCAGAGAAACCGAAATAGTCAACCGAGAGGGTTTACAAGCCTAAGGTACCTTATCCCAAGAATCCCAGAAAGGCTAAAAACGATAGGCAGTATGCCAAATGTAAAGAGTTCATCAAAAAGGTTAAAGTTGAAGTGCCTTTGATTGATTCCATGAAAAACCTCTCCTGTGATGAGAAGATGTCTTAAGGATATGATTGCTGGGAAGTGGTCTAACGAGGAGAGTGTAATGATGATCAATGAGGTGTGTAGTGCAGTGATTCAGGGCAGGATTCCTGAGAAGTTAAAAGATCCAGGAAGCTTTGTACTAGATTGTACTATCTACAGGGAGAGATTCGAAAGGTCTCTATGTGATCTTGGTTCCAGTGTGAATCTTATGCCTTTCTCAGTTGCTAAGAGGCTCGGGATGACTGACTTTATACCCACTAGGATATCACTGGTTTTGGCAGATAGAACCGTCAGGATTCCCGAAGGATTATTGGAGGATGTTCCCATAATGATTGGCCAATGTGTGATTCCTACTGACTTTGTGGTTCTGTAGTATGGAGAGGAACCAAAGGATCCACTAATCTTAGGCAGGCCTTTCTTAGCTACAGCTGGTGCGATGATTGACTGTCAAGGAGGTAGAATAGTTCTGAATGTAGGTGATCTGAAGATGAGTTTTGATATGGACAAGCTGGCAAAGAGACCAACCATCGACGGACAGACCTTCTATGTTGACACATTAGGAGATTTGGCTGCAGAGTACTTTCACAAGTCACATGCTGAAGATCCACTAGAAAGAGCTTTACTAAGCTCTATATTGGAGCTGGAGTACCTTCAGGACAAGCCAGCAATGTGCTATGCAAGACTGATGGATTCTGTTGAAGTAGCGATGCAGGTGGAAGTGTCTGACGCGACGATGCAACGATCGACACCAACTAAGCATCGGTCGTTGCAAGTCGACAGAGACTGGGCCGAGGATAAAGCTCCGAAAATAGAGCTGAAACAACTTCCATCCGGGATAAGGTACGCATTTCTTGGACCAAATTCAACTTATCCAGTGATTGTTAATGCTGGTTTGAACAACGCAGAGCTCACTTTACTGCTAAGCAAGCTGCGCAAGCATCGCAAAGCTCTTGGCTATTCTCTTGATGACATTTCAGGTATCTCACCAGAGCTGTGCATGCATCGGATACATCTTGAGGATGAGTCTAAGACATCTGTTGAGCATCAGAGAAGACTTAATCCCAATCTACAGGAGGTGGTTAAGAAGGAAATTATGAAACTCCTTGATGCTGGGATTATCTATCCTATTTCAGACAGTGATTGGGTGAGTCCAGTCCATGTAGTGCCTAAGAAAGGCGGAGTTACAGTTGTGAAGAACGAGAAGAATGAGCTGATCCCTACTAGAACTGTAACGGGACACAGGATGTGCATAGATTACAGGAAGCTGAATGCTGCAACCAGGAAGGATCACTTTCCCTTGCCTTTTATTGACCAGATGCTGGAGAGGTTAGCCAATCATCCTTACTACTGCTTCCTCGATGGATACTCAGGTTTCTTTCAGATTCCTATCCACCCAGAAGATCAGGGAAAGACCACTTTCACTTGTCCATATGGCACATTTGCTTACCGTAGGATGCCTTTTGGACTCTGTAACGCTCCTGCCACCTTCCAGAGATGCATGATGTCCATATTCACTGATATGATTGAGGACTTTATGGAGGTATTTATGGATGATTTCTCAGTCTATGGATCATCTTATAATGAGTGTTTAGATAATCTGTGTAAGGTACTGACTATATGCGAAGAAAAGCACTTGGTTCTTAATTGGGAAAAGTGCCATTTCATGGTCAGAGATGGCATTGTACTTGGACATAAAGTGTCTGAAGCAGGGATCGAAGTGGACCGCGCTAATATTGAGGTAATGACAAACCTTCAGGCGCCTGATTCTGTTAAGTCTATAAGAAGCTTTCTTGGACATGCTGGCTTCTATAGACGTTTCATCAAAGACTTCAGTAAGATTGCTAGGCCACTAACTGCTTTGCTGTGTAAGGATACCAAATTTGAGTTCACTGCAGATTGTAAGACTGCATTTGAACAAATCAAGCAGGCATTAATGAGTGCTCCAATAGTTCAGCCACCAGATTGGGATCTACCTTTTGAGGTTATGTGTGATGCAAGCGACTATGCTGTAGGAGCTGTTCTGGGGCAGAAGAAGGATAGAAAGCTTCATGCTATCTATTATGCTAGTAGGACACTAGATGATGCACAGAGAAACTATGCAACCACGGAAAAGGAGCTGTTGGCTGTTGTCTTTGCATTTGAGAAATTCCGCCCCTATCTTGTTGGCTCCAAGGTGATTGTACACACTGATCATTCAGCCCTGAAGTATCTGATGCAGAAGAAGGATGCTAAGCCAAGATTGTTAAGATGGATTCTGTTGCTTCAGGAGTTTGACATTGAAGTGAGGGACAAGAAGGGAGTCGAGAATGGAGTTGCTGATCATCTTTCAAGGATGCTGGTTGAGGAAGACGTGCCCATAAATGATTATTTGCCTGAGGAAAACGTCAACATGATTGGTACAATTTTTCAGATGGATTTGGGCAGAGAGTTACAGAACTGTCGGGACAATCGCACTGTGTCGATCGATGCCACATTGGCAACGGTCGATACAAGTATCGGGGAAGCAACGGTCGACACATGTACACGCACCGATCGATGCATACCTGATGCAAACCGAGAGTCCTTCAGGATCAAAATTGGGAGTTATGACTTTGAGATTGCTGCCGTAGCAACCACTGATCGACCCTGGTATGCAGATATAGCCAACTACCTCGCTGCTGAGACTGAACCAGATGATTTAAAGGGTTATGAAAAGAAAAAGTTCTTTAGGGAGCTTAGGAGATACTACTGGGATGAGCCTTATCTCTATAAACACTGTTCAGATGGTCTTTACAGGAGATGCATTGCTGAATCAGAAGTTCCAGACATCCTCTTCCACTGTCACGGATCAGAATATGTTGTACATTTCGCTACATTCAAGACTGTGTCTAAGGTTCTGCAAGCAGGTTTCTGGTGGCCTACAATGTTTAGAGACACTCATTCTTTCATCTCTCAATGTGATGCCTGTCAGAGGAGAGGGAAAATCAGTAAGAAGCATGAGATGCCTCAGAACTTCATTCTGGAAGTTGAGGTTTTCGATTGCTGGGGCATAGATTTCATGGGTCCTTTTCCCTCATCCTATGGGAATAAGTTAATCTTGGTTGCTGTGGACTATGTGTCTAAGTGGGTTGAAGCAATAGCTAGTCCAACCAATGATTCCTCGGTGGTCATTAAGCTGTTTAAGACCATCATATTTCCCAGATTTGGAGTGCCTCGTATAGTGATTAGTGATGGAGGATCTCATTTTATCAATAAGGTCTTCGAGAAACTGCTGAAGAAGCATTTAGTTCATCACCGAGTCGCTACTCCTTATCACCCTCAGACCAGTGGACAAGTCGAGGTTTCTAACAGGCAGATTAAGGAGATCCTTGAGAAGACAGTTGGAAAGACAAGGAAAGATTGGGCAGCAAAGTTGGATGATGCATTATGGGCTTACAGGACAGCATTCAAGACACCACTTGGGACCACTCCATTCCATCTGCTATATAGAAAAGCGTGTCATCTGCCAGTAGAGCTTGAGCACTAAGCAGCATGGGCTGTAAAACAGATGAACTTTGATCTTAAGTCTGCTGCAGAGAGGAGATTAGTGCAGCTTAATGAGTTGGATGAGATTAGACATTTTGCTTATGAGAACTCAAAGCTGTACAAGGAGAGGACTAAGGCATATCATGACAAGAAGATTGTCTCCAGACAGTTTGAGCCTAATGATCAGGTACTTTTGTATAACTCTCGTTTGCATTTGTTTCCAGGTAAGCTGAAATCAAGGTGGTCTGGTCCTTTCACAATCAAAGAGGTGCGTCCGTATGGATCTGTCGTTCTAACTGGCAAGGACGGTATTGAATTCACTGTGAATGGACAGAGGGTGAAACATTATTGGGCTAAGGCCGAGATTCCAGAAGGACAGATTCTGCCTCTGGATGATGCACCCTCCACCTAAATCAATTGAAGCGTCAAGCTATTGACGTTAAACAAGCGCTGAGTGGGAGGCAACCCACTATTTTCGTTTTTTTGCATTTTAATTTTAGTGTTTTTGTAGGATTTTACGTTTTGTTTCTGGTTTTGGTGAGTTTTCGTTTGCAGGTCTCGGACGAATCGCAGTGCGTCGATCGACACACTCTTGTGTCGATCGTCACAACACGATCGAAATCGCATTGCAGCGATCGTTGCGATCCTGAGCAACGATCGATCATACACGAAAAATTGCCTAGCAACGGTCGATGCACCCAGTGCAACGATCGATGCCTAAGCGACAGAGGTAAAACCCGACAGAACTTAACCATTCCTTAAACAAATTTTTCTTTTCTTTTTGCCAATCCTTCGCTTGACACTACTGGGGACAGTGTGTCTTAAGTGTGGAGGAGGTTCTACTAACTTCTTTCTTTTTTTTTTCTTAGAGTCAGTTAAAATTTTCAAAATTTGTTTTATTGAGTCAAAATTGTTTAAGTAAGAAACAATGATTTTTTGAGAAGATTAGCAGCACTTGCAGGAACTTAAGTAACCATTGGGATGAAGCTGCAGATTATCTCTGACTATTAGAAAACCCAGACATGGATCAACCTACTGAGAACACCCACATCGCTTCAGGTATCAGAGGATCCTTTTACTGACTTCACCTTAATACTGACTTAGATTTCTCACCTAAGGGCTTGGTATACTTTGTGTCGGATTCCCTTGTTAGTTCTGACACAGCCTGTAAACCTGTCCTATCTAGTTCCCTTCTCCCCTTCCATAAAAAAAAAAGATAATAAACTGAGGATGAGTTAGTAACTCCGAAGTGGTCATGGGAATGGTAGCTAAAACTCTCATATCCTGTGCATCCATAGAATGTGTCCAAGGTACACCCCTTAACGGGAAGAGCACTGATAAAAAAAAAAAAATGATACCCAAAGGGGAAAAATCAGAATGCTAAGGAAGGGAAAAGAGAAGAAAGGGACTAGAGAAAGATAGTATGGTGGTCTAGAGCTGATAAGGTAAGAGTCCATGTCCCTTTGATCGATACTCCTTAGGTGAGACCGCACTTAAATACTTGCAGAAGTCAGTTGGGAGAATTTGAATGCTTGAATGTGATTGTGGAGTTTACTTAGGACAGTTGCTAAGTGTGGGGGAAGTATATGTTGGTCTTGATGTCTGCAGGTTGATTCTTTCATGTGGTTTACTAAGGGGAATCTGAGTGTTGCTGCTTCTAGGATGAAAAGAGTTTCTGAAGAGTTTTCAAACCTCTTCACTACATTCTAGTTCTCTGTTTTGCTTGAGGGCAAGCAAAGGCTAAGTGTGGGGTAGTTGATATATCATGGTTTTTACCGGTTTTATGCCATGATATAGTTGTGTTTTTAGTGTCTTTTGTGTTCTTTTAGAGTCTTTTACAGGTTTAATCAGGTTTGGAGCGGAATTGGAGATATTGGAGCATTTTGGGACTTTTGGAGTGTTTTGGCCGAGAGTTTAAACTCACTGTCCGATTTGATAATCATGCATCGATCGACACACCTTTGGTGTCGATCGACACACTAGCGAGATGGGCCGAACGCGGCGGTTTATTGAAGTTATCAAGATTTTGCACTTTGGCCCAGAAGTTTCCAGTATTTACGAAGAAGCCCCAGCCGAGATTATGCCTATATAATTAGGATTTTGGTGTTTATTTTACATACGCTTTCATACTTAGAGCTAAGAGATTTTTAGAGATTTTGGGGGCTGATCTATTCCTGTACTTCATCTATTTTGGAGAAGATTTCGAACCCCTTTATCTATTTATTTTCTTATATGCAATCTATTAATTCTATGATTTCTGTTTCATTAATCATGTCTGAGTAGATTCATAGTTAGGTTTAGGGTTTCTCATAAAGGATTTCATGACTTGCTAGACTTGTTTAATTCAGTTAAGGATTCACATGAATAGAATGTTCTTCGATCTAAATTGTGCTTAATGCTAGTTCTAACCTGATCAATTAGAATCTAGATCTTAGGTTGCTAAATACGACACGAGAGTGTGGTTTAGAATCTGAACTATTTAGGTTGAGCAATTAAATTATTCGCAAAGAGATTTGGCTTAGTTTAATTGTGAACATATCGAACTTGAAATTAATGCTGGTTTAATCTGTTAGTAATTGCAAAGAGATTTGGATTACTGCACTTAGACTTAGAGGATTTTCGCAAAGAGATTTGGTTAATTCTAATTCCGTGATTTGAGTTCTAGAACTGTGTTTAATTAGATCCTGACTGATTAACTTGTTTGCTTGTCTGATTTCCTGAGAATTCCCTAGACTTAGCGCTTTTAGTTAACTGCTTTCACCACAATCTTGCTACTGATTTATTTTCTTGCCTTGCTTTTAATTCACTTCACATCTGCTTTCTTCTTAGTATTAATCTCTACGGTTCTTATTCTATCGAGACCAGAGTCTATGTGGATTCGATACCCTATATACTACAATCACTTAACTGTGCACTTGCAGTAGAATATGATTAAAACTTAGACCCTATCATCTAGTATAAGTAATCATATTCAAACCGATATCATTCCTCCTAGATAACTACTTTTTAAAACACAATATACGGACTACTTAGCCATGGAGTAGCAGATCATGGCCATAGGTTAACTTCATAGAGTAACTAGAACGTATTAGGTATGGGGTTAGACGGTTAGGATCTCTCTCAAGTACCTAAAACTTTTAAACCCTAAAACTAATAAACTAATAGACTAAAGAACTAAAACTCTAAATAAGAACTTTTATATAGTGAATTTCGTAGTTTTTGGTGTGTGTTACAAGGAGAGGGGTGCCTCCCTTTAAATATTGTTCATAAACTTTAATAAATTCTCACACTTTCGGTGTGGTATGTGCAAAAATAAGGAAAACAGTCTGAAGATCAAAGAATGGTCCAAATGGGCCATAAGGTGAGACGCCCGCAAGCAGGGGTAGCTGAGTCATGACCACGACCGGCCATGATGCATCTAAAATTGGGTCGCTGATGTGGCCATCAAATCAGCATCAGTCATGGAGGAAGGAATCAGAACATATGGAGAGGAGAGCATGAAGCTGAGGAGAGCTAAGGAGACATGTGAGCTTTGTTTAGCTCAAATGAAGATGAAGACCGATCATATCAGCTCAACCATCATCTGGAGATCATACTCAACTCATCCAGAGAACATTAGGAAGAATAACCATCCCCAAATCACTTTAAATAACGAAGATAGTAAAGACTAAAACCGGCAGCTTTCCAATAGACTCGATGGAGACATACACTCAGAAAATGAATCACTCCGACCAAACCAGGAGGATCCAATCAAAAAATCCACTTCCTATGGATTCTCAACTCCTCAGAAGACCATGGAGATTTGGAATTACACCAAAAGGAGTTATGGTTTAAAAGATATGCCCTGTTAAAGTCAAAGGAGGCTAGACTTACCTTATTTTGAAGATTATGAGTTCATACATTGCCAAAATCAAACTTGGCAACCAGAAGACTTTGTGATACTTTTAGAAGCACTCTACAACACCTTCAGAAGCACCATCACACACAGGATTGATAGGTCTATAAGTTTTAAATCCTATTCTACTGCAAGTGCACAGTCATGATAGATTTTAGAACAGCCAAGTTAAACTAGGAGAAAGTAATGAGAAACTGAAAAGCAAAGCATAAAAGTAAATCAGGTAGCAGGAGTGGTTTGTAAGCAATTAACTAAAAGCGCTAAGTCTAGGGAATTCTCGGGAAATCAGACAAGCAGATAAATTAATCAGTTAGGATCAAATTAAGTCCGGCTCTAGGACTCAAACACGGATATAGAACTAACCAACTTTCGTTGTTAGAATTCTCTAAGTCTAATAGCAGAAATCCAAATTTCTTTGTAATTCCTAACAGATTAAACTAGCCTTAAGTTCAGGTTCGATGTGTTTACAATTCAATTAAACCAAATTTCTTTGCGAGTAATTCAATTGCTCAACCTAAATAGTTCAGATTCTAAATCACACTTTTGTGTCAATTTAACAACCTAAAGTCTAGATTCTAAGTGATCAGGTTATAAACTAGTATTAAGCTCAATCAAGGTTGATGAACAAATAAGTTATGAATCCTAACTGAAATAATTAAATCTAGCAAGTCATAAAATCCTTAATGAGAATCCCTAAACTTAACTATGAATCTACTCAGACATAGATAATGAAAACATAATCAATGAATAATTAGATTGCATAAAAGAGAGTATAGAAATAAAGGGGTTCAAAATCTTCTCCAAAAGCAGGAAGCAATATAGGTTCAGATCAGCCCCAAAAAGCTCTAAAAACTCTCAGCTCAAAGTATGAAAGCGTATATAAAAACTGATGTAAAAACCTAATTATAAAGGCCTAATCACGACTGGGGCTTCTTTGTAATTATTGGAAACTTCTGGGCCAAAGTATAATATCCATATTCTTCATTAAACCGCCGAAGATAAGCCCATCTCGCTCGTGTGTCGATCGATGCACAATGTGTGTCGATCGATGCAGATCTCGGTTTTGGACAGTGAACTCTATCTCTCGGGTCAAAACTCCAAAATGCTCCGGAAAGCTCCATAATCACCAAATCCGCTCCAAACGTGCATATATCTAATAATACCTGTAAAAGACTCTAAAGAAACACCAAAAGACTCTAAAACATACTTATATCATGGTCTAAAACCGGTAAAAACCATGATATATCAAGGATCAAGCGGGTCCTATTGGAACACAAGCAAACTCATGATATATCAAAAATTAATTACTAAAACTTATGGACCAACCTTCCTTATTCAGAAACAAGCACAATCAAAGTTAGATCATCTAACGGCTCTTTTCCTTATTCTAGGGATTCATTTCATCAATTCTGGTCAATATGACCGTTAGTAGTAAAGCCTATAAAGGCTCGGTTAGTTTTTCATATGCAAAGCACCTTTCAATCATTTCAGAAATAAATCAGAGTATTCTCTTTTCTTTTCAAAGTTGAGTTCTTTGGAGATTTGTTCCTTCTTAGAGTTTAATGAGTGATGCACCATCCTCTTAGGAGTTTCGGTTTAGACTATCCTTGAGTGATTCAGATAGTTTGTAATCTGATTGAGAGAGTCAATCAAGCCCACAGAGCAAGAGAGTTGCTCACCATCACTTTTCATCTCACAAATCCATCCAATCCACACCACCATCTGATCAAGTGAGAGAGCTACACAGCCAGCACTTGTTCTCCATCTCACCATCTTCCTAGTCTTGGTTCTGAGGTTGTATCATCTGGTATCAGAGCCGAAAGGTTCCAAATAAGGTGTATTCTATCTCATTACCTTTCGGTTCCATTGCATTAGTTATTAGATCCATTCATATAGTTTCTGTTTTCATTGATTTCTAATTAAAATCCCAAAAGAAAGTAATTTGCATTAAGTTTAGATTCTGAGTTTTGTTTCTGCATCTAAAAACCAAAAGAAAACAGTTTGCTTGCATCCCATACTATTTGTCTTGTATCTCTTAAACTAAAAACAAAAACAAAAATTTCTTTGCATTAGTTTTTCAAAATTGGTTCTTATTGCTTTAGTTTTCGAAAACCAGAAAAGAAAAAAAAAAGAAGAAGAAGTTTTAACCTTTTTGATTTGATTTTTCATTGTTTAAAGTTCAGAAAGTGTTTATTTCCATTTGTTCTTCATTTTCTAAAAAGCCATAAAAGAAAATTCCAAAAAAGGGTATGTAACTTGCTGAATTTGTTGTTTGATTCACTGCATTAAAAAAAATCATAAAAAAACATGTTTGCATTTTTGAGTTTATTCCCATATCTCGTTTGTGTCTCATTTAGAAGTTGACAAGCGATTCTTGTTACCTTAAATAGTTTTGCATTTGAATTTCGAATATCTGCACCACCCAAAAAAAAAGTCTTGTCTTTATTTGTTTGATTTTGCATCACTCGTATTTCCTTAATTAACTTGCTTGCATTTTTCTCAATCGTTTTGCTCAATCCCATTAGCTTTAACCCAATCATTTGTTGCATACCAGTAAGAAAAGTCAAATAAAATATCGTTGCTTGATTCTAGTACTGCACCAAAGTAAAACTTCGCTTTCCTCATATCATCAGTTACATTCAAATAAATTGTCTAAGTTTGATTACAACGGATACCTTGTTTGAATTTCCTTACATTCTGATTATCCAAAGAAACCCATTTGCACTTGACTTAGCTATTGTTGAGCGCAGGATCAGGCTTATAAATGGAGGAAGAAGAGGACATTGGGAAAAAGAGGAACAAGATATGTCTGAAGAGGAAAATAACTATGGAGAAGACCCTTGGCATGAGGACTACTCTTATACTGATTATGAGGAGGATCCAAATGAAGGAGATCCAGAACTAGAACCGCCAGACAATTATCTAGATGAAGAAAGACATGGAGAATGGTCTGGAGAAGAAACAGAGGAATGATGTGAAGAAGAATCATGGCAAGGAGAGATTGAATCTCAAATCAGTCTAGAGGAACATGACAGCCAAGTCTGGGAAGAAGGAACTAAATTCCCAACCAAAGAAAAAGTAGGATAGTCTGATCATGAAGTAGACTAAAAAATAGCTTCAATGAAGAGGCAGAGAGTGAGGTAGGAGAAGCTCAAACTGAAACCAACTCTGAAGAAGAACCAAGCTGTGAAGAAGCTGAATCCCAATACAGTCTAAGTGAACCTGAGGCAGAGATAAGAGAAGAGCTCATTGAAGAAGCATGGGAAAGCAACACCAGTTCTGAAATCAGTGAAGGAGAAAAATACCAAGGTGAGCTTTGTCAAGAGGAACCATATAACATCTGTTTTTCAGGTCGTGTGCAAGGACCAGAAACTTATCTAAGGTGGGAAAGAGATATAGATGACTGGTTTCATGCCAATCAAGTTCCAGAAGAGAAGAAGACAAAGATTGTTGAAGAAACTTTAATTGAAGAAGCCTACCTTAGGCTTGAACTTGATCTACCAGACCGTACTTGGGAAGAGATGAAGCAGCTGCTGCATAAAGAGTTTGTAGAAGAAATCTCAATAGACCCATACTACTCAAGGTGCCAGATTCCTCAAGAACCAAGAAGGTGGATCACAATTACCCCACCAACAAAGACTGCCAGCCCTAAAACAAGAAGGAAAACGTCCAACAAGAAGAAGCAACAAGCTTCCAAGGTTAGGAAGAAACCGGTAGAGAAAGCAGTAGAAGTGAAGAGTACCAGTAAACCACAAGAAGAGGTCAATGTCTCAAGCTCTGCTACCTTACACAAGCAACCAGCAGCACCACACCAAGGTAAGTATTCCAACTCTAATAAAGTTAAAGATCAGACATGTTATAGATGTCATAAGAGAGGACATGTGTTGCACATTGTCCATTAAAGAAGGTTAAATTACTAGAAGAGAAAATAGAAGTATCCAAAACCAGTGATAGTTTGAGTCAAACAGATTTGTTAAATTCCAATTCTAGTACAATGCACTTGTATTTGTCAAAAGGATTTGATGCAGGACCAGAAGATATGGGCAAAAAGGAGGAATCACAAGCCATTTCCATCACACTAAGTACCAAGGTTGAAAGTAATAAAGGAGAAGAGAGCATCAAAGAGAAACCACCAGACCAAGCTAAGGACACTGAAGGTGTTGGACAAGTAAGAATTTCTTTGACTCCATTTGATTCTCATGAAGCCACAGTTGTCTTAAATAGTGTACTAAGCATGAAAGAGCATGAGGGAACAATGTGTTTAAAACCGCAAGTAGAAGAAGTTTTTCTAAAAACTAGTGCTAAGGAGTTATATCCAAAAAGTTTATCTTATCATAAAGAATACATAATGCACTTGTTTCTTGTCCAAAGTATCAATGTTGTTTCAAGAACTAAAGAAGCAAAACACAGAGGAGTTACACCAGAACATAACTCATTACCCCCATCAAGTTCAGAACAAGAAAGCATCACCACCAATAGTTACTAAGAACAAGACCACCAAAGAAGATAATGGAGCCACCACTTGTCACTGGCAAGAGAACCAGAGAAGAGGAGTGTTTTTTACATACCTGCTCCAAGTAGAACCACCTGATGTCCGTTACATAACCAGACCAAAAGGCTATCAAGGTATGGTTCTAGACTCTCAACTTAGAATGAAAGCTAACTTGCTTTCTCTTGGTGCAGATGATATAGTTTCGAGGTCGAAACTTCTTCAAGAGGGAGGGTATGATGTGGCCATCAAATCAGCATCAACCATGTAGGAAGGAATTAGAACATATGGAGAGGAGAGCATGAAGCTGAGGACAGCTAAGGAGACATGTGAGCTTGTTTAGCTCAAATGAAGATGAAGACCGATCATATCAGCTCAACCATCATCTGGAGATCATACTCAACTCATCCAGAGCACATTAGGAAGAAGAACCATCCCCAAATGAATCACTCCAACCAAACCAGGAGGATCCAATCAACAAATCCACTTTATATGGATTCTCAACTCATCAGAAGACCATGGAGATTTGGAATTACACCAAAAGGAGTTATCCTTTAAAAGATATTCCCCGTCAAAGTCAAAGGAGGCTAGACTTACCTTATTTTGAAGATTATGAGTTCATACATTGCCAAAATCGAACTTGGCAACCAGGAGACTTTGTGATACTTTTAGAAGCAATCTACAACACCTTCAGAAGCACCATCACACACAGGATCAAGCGGATCCTATTGGAACACAAGCAAACTCAACCGGAGCCATTTATGGAAACTATGAAGACCAATTGGTTTGCACATTCTCAAACCAAGATTTGGAAACCAGGAAGCAATAATCATCAACCAGAAGCAAAGGAGGACGTCCTTAGAATCACCAAAACGCCCAGAATCAATTACAAAAGCTTATGGACTAACCTTCCTTATTCAGAAACAAGCACAATCAAAGTTAGATCATCTAACGGCTCTTTTCCTTATTCTAGGGATTCATTTCATCAATTCTGGTCAATATGACCGTTAGTAGTAAAGCCTATAAAGGCTTGGTTAGTTTTTCATATGCAAAGCACCTTTCAATCATTTCAGAAATAAATCAGAGTATTCTCTTTTCTTTTCAAAGTTGAGTTCTTTGGAGATTTGTTCCTTCTTAGAGTTTAGTGAGTGATTCACCATCCTCTTAGGAGTTTCGGTTTAGACTATCCTTGAGTGATTCAGATAGTTTGTAATCTGATTGAGAGAGTCAATCAAGCCCACAGAGCAAGAGAGTTGCTCATCATCACTTTTCATCTCACAAATCCCACCTCGTACGTCCCTACACACACATTATACGCTGGAATCCACCTCGTACATGTTCTACACAACAATCTGCTACCATAACTACTTCACACATAGCCATCAATCACAATCAACGTGTTCAGTTTAAGTTATAAACTAATCTCTAGGTGCTTTCATTCGCATCAACACAAATCCACACATAACCATCAATCACAATCAACGTGTTCGGTTTAACTGATAACCTAATCTCTTTATGCTTTCAATCGCATCAACAAAAATCAACAACTAGATCTACGCTACCTAAGTCAGACGATATTAACAAAGGACTCACGTCCTGGTATTGAGGTAATTCAAGGTAGAGATTACGACCGGTCCTCACCTTGGCCAATGAAGGGCAAAAGCATAATTTGAGAGTTCCTGACACCCAAACGGACTTAATAAATGGAAAGAGAACGGAAAAACAAGTGGATCAGACTTTCGTTTCGCTCGAATCGGGTTAAGGACGGTCTAGTTACGGTCAATTGAAGATAACCAGCCCAAACCGGATTAAACCGAACTAGACCGATCAACACGACCCGACCCGATCTGGTCAACCCGACCCAAACCAAACCAAGAAATTGGAAATTGAATTGGACCAAACCAAATGTAGATCCGTCATGAACAGACACGTTTTACAAAACAGATCATAACTTCCAAACGGTAATTCAGAATTGGGCGATTCTTATCTTTCTATAAAGCTAAGACCGATAGCTTTCCAAAAACATATTATGTATTGCGTGGATCACTACGGATCATCGGGAAAATGCGAATCAATCTGACGGCCAGAATTGATTCGATCTTAGATCTGCGTTCGGAAAAGTGTAAGATCGAAGATCCTAGATTAGATTTCCAATCTAACACCACATGGGATCAAAAAAGGACAGGAAGAGATGAACAAGAGATTAGATAGGGGTTTTGGTTTCACTTAACCCGGAAGAAGATCGGAGAGACGACAAGAGGAAGAGACGAGAGATCGGGCGGTGGAACGGCGGAGGAGAGCGACGGCTGGTGGACTCCGGGAGGAAGCTGACGGTGACCGGCTTCGCAGACAGGCAGAGCTTCGCCGTCTGATCTCCTCTTTTGCTCTCTCTTGGGTGGCTCTCCCTATTTATAGGAAAAGAAGTGGAACCCTAGGGTTTTCTAATTGGGCTTTGGGCTTTTCTTTTTAAAATTTTGAAAACCCAAAATTGGGCCATTACAAACATCAAAAGAACAAATTTCTCAAGAAGAGAATAGTGAGAAGACAAGAGTGATGATTCAAAAGTGATCCCACATACTTTAGTTCCAAAGTGGCGAAAATCAAACATAATCATCAAAAAACTTGAAAGATTTTCTCCATCACTCAACTACATTATGCTCACAAACAGAGGTGAGCATGAATGTTGTGCAAAGGCAATAAAAGTTGATGGATCAATTAAGTAGGATCTTGCAATGAACGATAAGATGAAATTGTTGATGTATAATCAATGTGGGAGTTAGATGAGTTGCCTAAGGAGAAAAATACCTTACATCATAAGTGTGTCTACCGAATAAAAGAAGAATATTATGGAAGCAAGCATTATAAAGCAAGGCTTTTGTGAAGGGTTCCAACAAAAAGAAGGCATAAACTACACAAATATTTTCTCCAGCAGTCAAGTTGGTAACAATCAAAAATGTTCTTCGATTGATAGAGAATGAAGATTTACATATGCAATCGATGGCTGTAACTTAAAATTGACGAACCTCATTGTTTCTTCTTGTGATAACTTACAATCGCTGGCTGATAATTAGTAGAAACAATGAGGGTCGTAAGTTATCACAAGAAGAGTATGTGAAGAAAGTCCTCAGGAAGCTTACTATGGATGACGTGAAACTAGTTAGTAATCCCCTGACAAGTCATTTTTGGTTATCTAGAGATCAGTCCATATTGACTTAATACAAGATTATATATATGGATACAGTTCGATGTGCATTTGTTGTTGCCAGTCTGATGTACGTGATGGTATGTACAAGACAATACATTGCACATGCAGTGGAAGTCGTTACCAAGTTTATGAGTAATCTCGTCAAGAAACACTGGGAGACTGTTAAGTGGATTCATGTATTTAAAGGGGAATCCAAGTTTTCCTATATGTTTCATGCAGTCTAAGATGGGATTGCATGGATGTATTGACGTTGACAATGGGTGTGAGATTGACAGTAGGAAAAGTACATTCATATATGTTTACCAATTTGGTAGTACTGCAATGTTTGGGGTTTCAAAGTTGCAAAAAAAATTGTAGCTCTATCAAGCTGTGAAGCTGAGTATGTTGTTGTGACAGAGGAAAAGTATGAAATAATGTGGTTACCATCATTTTTTCGAGAGCCAGACTACGATCAAGAGAAAGTGTGTTGTGTTGTGACAGTAAGAATGTCATTGATTAGGCAAAAAAAAATCCAATTTAACATGCTTGGAGAAAGCATATAAAAATTCGGTATTATTTCATTAGATAGGCTTAGATGATGTGTTGGTGCTTGAAAAGATCCTAGAAAATAGGAACCCAAAAACATGTTAACAAATGTCATGCCATATGATACGATGATGTTATGCATAACCGTAATTGACTTGCTAAAATAAAAAGCACGAAAGACACTATCAATGTGTGAAGACATATAGAAATCAACCTTTAAGTGGAAGATTATTAGAGCATGTGGACGGTGGGAAGTGTAGTATCCCCGACCCAGCCTAAGGATGAAGGGACGGGCCATAGAACCAGAAGAGTGCACAAACGGTTGAGAGAGACTAAGGGAAGTGTTCCATGGTCATAAAAAGACCAATTTCAAGCTGAAAATGAGCTTGGTCAAGTGTGAATAAGCTTGGTTAGGAGTGTTATGCTCAAACAAGCTGAAAAGTTGAGCTGGTCAGCTAAGTCAGCTGGCAATCAGCTCAACCCAGCTGGATGGAGTGTTGACCTTCTAGGTAGCTGACTAAGGTAGTTATGGGTGAATGGTCACCAATGGGTTGGCACCCATTCGGCCAACCATTGGCACCCATTCGCATGGGGTGGTTTCTAGGCGAGTTTGAAGCCTATAAATACCCCATGAGGGGTCAGTTTTACGCATCACACATAGAGGGGAAAACCCAGAGGTTTCTCTAAGAAAAAGGCCTAGATTAACAAGGAGAAAGAGAAGTTTTGGGCGATTTCTTCATAAGAATCGCTGGCGAGTGCGGGGCAACATATGCGGTTTAAGAGGCTTAGGAGAACAAGGTTGCATAGGAGATCAATGGCATCAAACACAGCCAAGGATCAGGGCAAATCAGCAACCACTTCTAAGGTCAGAATCTGAACCCTCCTCTCACATCGACCACAGTAAGCCATCCGGTTGATGGTTTGTTGGTAAGCGGTCGGATGGAATTATACTTTGTCTCTCTACCTTTCTTTTAAAACCGTAAAATAGGGTTGGAACTCTATAGGTTGATCGTCTAAGTCCCATGGTTATGTTCATGATCGGCCAAGGCCGAGATCATGAACGGGTGCGAGTAGGCGGGTCATTTGTCGTCGACCGTGAACGTGTGCGAATGGCCTTGGGGTTGGGTTGCGTATGGTCCTCTCGGGACATCCGTGGGACTGTCCTGAAGATCAGCGGATGGCGACTCAGGTTGGCATGGACGCGGTACAGGAACGAGACATTACAAAAGACACGAACAAACAGGTGCATA
The DNA here is from genome assembly GCA_030180135.1 of Orychophragmus violaceus. Taxonomy (NCBI): domain Eukaryota; kingdom Viridiplantae; phylum Streptophyta; class Magnoliopsida; order Brassicales; family Brassicaceae; genus Orychophragmus; species Orychophragmus violaceus. The sequence goes on along the minus strand of CM058229.1, from coordinate 63,634,330 downwards.
GTCGCACGACACGATCGTCTCATGATGGGCGGATCGGGAGAACGCGGTCCGTCGGAGTGTTACTTGGTACGAACTTGGCGAGTTTGCTCGATCGCGGTACATGACCGACCAACGGTCGTGAACGGTTCGGGTATTACACAACCGATTAAGGGACTTAGGCCGTTAGGTAACTAGAATGGTTTGGGAAATTGTATGCGGTTTATGTGGGGAGCATTCGCATATAGAACCGGATAGGTTAGGTTGTTGGACTTGGCATGATTAGTCTTATTAGACTTCTAATACATTTGTACATGCAGGGAATGAGGTTGATCGTGGGAATGATCAAGCCTAGGCGCGGACACAAGACCTTGGAACAAGTGGTGATAGATAGACAGTTTGTTAGGACTGATACATTTATATAGTCTATTGAGCTTGACACTACATTTTATTAATACCTTGGTTTGATTAGTTAAAAAATATGTTTATCTTATTTATACTTATACTCATTGCCTTAAACTAAGTGAATGGAATGAATATCAATGATTGAATGGAATAAAATGGAAATATGACTTAGAAAATGCCTTGAATCTCAAGATTAGACCGGATAGGATAAGAAACATCCTTCTATGCCCTATGGTCGGGATAGGGCGTTTCAGGAATAAGTCACATTGGAGTTATCAACAATGAGGCTCAAAAATCTCTTGCTCATTTTGTCAACAATTATGGCTCACAAATACCTCAATCCCTCCTATAAAATCATTGTCTGAAAATTAATTGTAATTTTTTTGGTGTTACCAAGTTTGGGTTTGAGTTAGAAATTTGTAATTGTCCGGTTAATAATAAAATATATTTGTAATAGGTCCGGGAAGTATGCAATATTAGATGAATTCAGATAACAAATTATGTATGTTTTTCTGTTCGCATAAATCTATTTTTCTCATAAATATAATGTTATTACTTAACAAGGTCCCATAACATTTCATTTTGTGCCCCTCCCCTTGAGTCGCCCCTATATGCAGTGAGGATTCATCTACTTGAGATTGTGTTGGGTTGGGAAGAAGCATAAATGTATTTTTAAAACCAACATCCCAGAGAACATAAAAGATATAGACGTTAAATATAGGGTTTGAACGCAGCGCCGACTCTATTAAATATACGCTTAGCGCTATTTTAACCCTAACTTTCTTTTAACCCTGTAATTTTTTTAAAACCAAATTAGTCCAAAATTCATTTAGCCATGTTAGATTTTGTTCTTTAAAACAAACAAATTATAGTTTATATTTATTTTGAATTTTAATTTTTGTAAAATGAGTTTTGTATACTATATTCTCTTTCTCATTCATCATTGTTTTATTATGAAAATTATCTGTTTTAAATATTATTTAATATAAAATTTAATTTTATAGTTTTGGCGGAAAATCGAGATTTTGCGGTTTTGGTGAAAAACTCAGTTTTGTGGTTTTGGTGGGAAAATGAGATGAATTTGCGGTTTTGGAAAGAGAAATGTGAATTTTTTTTCTTAGCGAGAAAATGAGATTTTTCAGTTTTTGCGGAAAGATGAGATTTTGGCGGTTTTGGTAGGAAAATTCGATTTTGCGATTTTGGCGGAAAATCAAGATTTAACGGTTCTTGTGGGAAACCGAGATTTTTGCGGTTTTGGCGAAAAATGGAGATATTATGGTTTTGGCAGAAATTTGAAATTTTACAGTTTTGGCAGGAAATCGAGATTTTTCGATTTTGGCCCGAAAACGAAATTTGTGGTTTTGACAAAAAAAATTTTGATTTTACAGTTTTGGCGACAAAACTTGATTTTGCATTGTTCACAGAACTCATCAAATTTGGGAAGGAACAGTAATTCCATTATTTTATTCATTTTCGTTCTTTTCAAACTCATTCCTATTGTTCTTTAGATTGTCACCGGTTAGAGCCACAGTCTTGAGGCTAGTCCTCTACTATCTACCGAAAGGCTAACGGAAATGGGTAATCTAACCCAACCCAGTCCAATGGATATATTCCAACACAACCTACTACAAGACTTGAATGAATTCGAGTGTTAAAAACTTTGGTATGGATTTTTTTCAGGAAACTGTTTTTGTATGTTAGTTAACCAACCAATTAGAGATATACACAACATAAGATGATATTAACACACAAAATGAAACGAGACAGATTGCAAAAAGTTCGTTAGCTAATTAGTGTTTTAGTTTATGTCAAATATCACATCACATGTATACTTCCATCCCTAGAAACTTAGAAGACTGACACAAAGGACAAGAGCTAAGCTTTCTCTCACACTCCATGCACAAACACATATGCTTACATGGCAACAACAACATACAAGCCTCTCTCACTCCACAACACCTGCACATTATCGTCGTCTTACCATTGTAGTTATTGTTTCTGCCATTGAAGCAAGAAGCCGTGTCATTCAATTCGCTTTCTCCACAGCCTTCAATGCTGTTTCTCGGCCGACCATAAGCTCGCTCGAGATTGTAGTTGAGAGCAGCGATCATGTTCTCGTTGTACTTTGCACGTTGTTTCCATGCCTCAGCTTCCATTGTCAGCTTTTCCATTCGCACCTCAAGTTCCTTGTTCTTTCTGTTAATCATCTCGAGTTCCTCAACTTTCTCACGGAGTTTCTGGACAATTGTCTCCTCCATGAGTGACACGGTTTTATGCTGACTCCTCTGGATCTTCTCGAGGATCGCATGGCGTAGTTGATCACCCTGTTGAAAGAGATAGAGAATCAAGAAGTTTGAAAAAAAAAAAAGCAGATCAATTCATCTTCCTCATACATCCAAGAAGCTACATAATATATGGATTAAGCAGATATAGAGCAACTAAGTTGATCAAACAAGTGCCAGTTCATACAAAGACACAAGAATGTGTCCTATTCAAACATAATTGAGTTTGCTCAAACCAATAACAAACTGTCATAAGAGCATCAGACAAATATTAGAATATATAATTTGTTCATGCAAAGTCACCTGAATCTTGAGAAATCGATCAATTTCTACGTCCTGCCTCTCTAATTCTCGATCAACATCGTCTCCCACAAGAGATAACAGAGCAGAGCCATCAGAAGAAGCTATACGAGCATTTTCAAGTGAGAGACCCAATCCGGTTGATACAGACCGGCCTTGCCAAAAATCAGTTATAGATATCTGAGAATTGTTCTCCAAAAATTTCATTTCCTTTATTCTCTTTCGATCATAGCTGTTCCACTCGAAGTCAGCGTCACCATCAGAACCATCGATTTGCACAACCGGTCCAGGTGCAAAACCAGCAACGTGGACTGATCGATCCAAAGGTGAAACACAGAAGATTTTAAAACCATAAGTACCCATGATGCCCAAATTTTGAGAAACCTATATTGAAAGGGGGATCAGGTGAAATTACAGGGAAGAATATACGGACGATGCTGAGATTGATCATGGATATTCGCTGAGATGTAGAACCCTAACTCCGGAGAAATCTGGTCGTCAATCCCACAGAAGTCCCTGAAATTTGAAGGAAGCTCGCGCAATTTGGGTTTTATTGACAGAAACTTGTAGAATAGGGTTTTTCGCAAAATCTCACTAGATAAGAAGAGAAAATTATTTCTTACCTGAAATTCTTGGAGTTTTGTAGGTGAGGATCTAAATGGTGAGGAAGAGCCATGGAAGGTAAAATTTGGGAGAGAATGAAACCGAGAAGGAGACGGAGTTTTTGGCTTCTGATATTGGAAATTCATATAGAGTTGTATTTACCATCATGTTTTTGTTTAGTTTCAGTATTCGTCCTATCTATATTACTAGATTTTGATCCGCGCTGAGCGCAGAATATTATTTTGATATTGTGTTTTTGTTTGTTTTTCGGTTTTTCGATTTTTTTTTATTTGAGATAGTTTTATCGGCTTTATACTACTAATTATTTTAATTTTCTATTCGTTTAACATATATATATATATATATATTATTTAGTTTTCGAATATACAAATTATATGATTTTCTTATTTTTTTCATTTTAATTTAAAGATTGTGTTCCACTTTATTTGATTCGTGATTACGAAATGAATGACTTAATCTCACTATGTATTTTGATATGCGCTCAGCACATAGTATGATTTAGATGTTTTTGTTGACAAAAAAGTATGATTTAGATGATTTTTTTAGATCGTTTTTAAGTCGTGTTTTATTTGAATCATGAACTCGAAAAGAATGGCATAATCTTTCAATATATATTTTAACACGCAATTAGCGCGAGTATTAGTTAGATTTTTATTCGAAATCGTTTTCTTGACCCGTGTCTCGATAATAAAAAACTCCATCTCTCACCATGTATTTTGATCAACGCTCAGCGAGAGATATTAGGTAAATGATTTTTTAAGATCGTTTTAGTAACATGTGCTTTATTTGACTCATGATGTCGGAAATTAATGGCACAATCTTTCACTATATATTTTAATCCGCGCTCAGCGCGAAATATTAGTTAGATGTTTTTTTTCCGAGATCTGTACTTAGTTTGACCCGTGATCTCAAAAATGAAAAGTATAATCTCTCACTATATATTTTGACTTGTGCTAGTATCATTTAGACAATTTTTTGTTGTTTCAAGATCGTTTTATTAACTCATGCTTTATTTAATCAATGATATCGAAAATGAATGGCAAAATCTCTCATGATATTTTGATCTGCTATCAACGCGAGATATTATTTAGATTATTTAACTACTTTTAAAGCACAATGTATGTGATTTCCGGCTGCTTAAATACACATACGCTTTATAGATTACAAAAATTAAAATAAACAAAACTGAATTCAATACATATAAAGCCGAAACCAACGGCATGTTGGTGATATAGACAAATAAATGGAAGAGGGAAATATGTACCAACTTATTACCAAACTGCTATGAAAACCAATCCCAAGCTAATAGAAAAACAGAGAGACAACGGAGGAAGCTAAAATGAAATATATAACTTCAGTGACTATGAAAATGAACAAAGAAATAAGAGGAGGAGGAAGAAGAAATACCAAGATTCAACATCGCCATAACTCTTGCTCTTTTTTTTTTTTTTCCGTTGCACTGTTGTGATTAAAGTTAAGAAGAAAAAGAGTCAAAAGGAGAAAATTTAAATTAGAACTTCATGCCATAAGATCACATGTTTTCAGGAAGAATTTGGTAGTCGATTTCAAAAAATCTTTGTAAAATCCGCTTGTTTAAGGTTCAAGTTACCTAATTTACATATTTTTAAAATATTAAAATTTAATGATATAATTAATTTTCTTATAATGATAATAACATATCTGGTAAATAAACAAAAAACTCATGACATTTTCTATTAATATTTCTATTTAAATAATATGGATATTATTTTCTATATATTTAATCATATAATTTTATTTTGTGTTACGTTTTATTTTTCCTATTTATGGTTGTGTATATTTTTATTAATAGTGTATGTTATATTGCATTATATATATAGATTTTGTTTGGCATATAATTATAAAGATTTTAATAATGTTGCATCAACATTAATAAAATTTAAACAAAAATTATGATAATCATAAATCAGATATTTTAAAAATAGATAACTAAAATTTAATAGTAATAGTCATAAATATTTGAAATGTCTGAAATAAATATATAAAATGTTTTTAGTGAATAGCAAATCGTTAAAATGAAATAAAAATGAAAAGGTTGTTATGGTTTTAGATCACATTTGATTTTGATGTATTTTATGAACTATAGACCAAGATAACCAAAAAAAAATTAAACGCATAAAGTATCAGATGAATTTTAACAGATGACAATAAGCTAAGTTCAATTCACGAACCTTTACAGTTAAAAAAAAAAAAATTGATGAACCTTTGACATTAAGCTATAAATCAATCAAGTTTTATTGGGCTATAATTAGAGCCTTTTTTACTGGACCCATTAAGATCATTTCACGACAACAAAATATCCGAGGGACAAAATAAAAACTGAATTTTTTTTAACCAAAACTGAAAACTAAGCAATTATCTTGTCGTAAAAGGGGGAAGAAATTAGGGCATGAACATTATTAAGTGATCATTCCTTCCCTATCGCGATTTTCATATCTTTGATGTTAATCTTGAGATCAAAAGTATTTCTTCGGTTATCTTCTGCAATCATCACTTAAGATTTCGACAGAAGACAATGGAGTTTGCTGAAGAAACCTCTCTCCTTCTTCTTCTTCCTCAATTTCAAGATCTACGCTATAGTTGAGAGGCGTTTATTATGGTTCGGAGTGCGAAGATGATCTCTCCGTTGCAGCGTTACTGGACCGATCGACGCAAGCTCATGGAGTTTCTCATGGCTTCGGGTTTGGTAAAGGAGGTCAGTTCCCCTTCTTGTTCTTATATTTGTCTTTCTCCGGCTGATTTGCGTGAAATCAGGTGAGTTTACTTGTCCTGAAGAAATATTTTTCAAATTGTTAAATTCATAACTGAGCTAAGAATATATATGGAAGGAATCAATGGAAGGAATCAATGGAAGGGATCACTGAAGGAGTTAACAACATGAGCTTGGCAGTCATGTTCTAGTTCGAACTTAGCAGTCATGAACTCATGAAGTGTTTGCTTTTTAATTGGTACAAGTGATATTACATTGGAGAATAGGAAAGAAATTGCAGCAAAAATTCAATTAACGTGGGGCTAATTTGGCTGCTTTTAATGCTACTGTGAAGATTCATATGTATGATTGATTAGAATTCTTTGTGGAAACTCGGTGGCATCTTGATGCTAAAGTGTGTGTGAAAAACTCTGATTTTCAGTTTGTTTCTCTTTAACGTGATAGAGATGCTTACCAGTTCTCGATTTCTATTGCAGGTCACTGCGAAATTCTTGGCGTTGATGTATAGTTACTTGAACGTATCTATCGGCAAAAACATTTTGCCCGATGGAATCAAGGGAAGAGAGATTCACCATTCTTTCCCAATGACTTTTTTCCAGGTTTGTCTGCTTTAATAGTATAGATCGTAAAGTTAACTTATTCCGAGTGTATATTTTGCTGAATAGTTTTATGGAAACATCGCAGTATCATCTAATTACTATGAAAGTGTGGTACCGTTAGCTATTGTTTAAGGTTGGTGTTTTGATTGCAGATAAAGGGGAACTCATGAAGTGTTGCAAAGGTAGCTTCAACTCTTTAATTTCTGCAAAAAGTATAGTTTTATTAGCATAATTATAAATAAAATGAATGCATTAGATTTTATTTTGAGAGATTAACTTACATTATCATCTGCTAAAATGCTTTCCAACGTCTCTCCAGATTGGGCGGTGTGAAGTACTTTGACACGGATTCGCCACCAATTTTGAAAGGCTTAACACTTGCAAGGTTAGTAAAACCAATGCTATTTTCACTCACGATCGTCATTTTTAATAGAAAAAGAGGAATATGAGTTAAAAGAAAAGTTTGAATTGGATGAAAAAATTTGAAGCTGCGTAAGTTTATTTATAGGGAAGCTCCGACTTAGGGTTAGAATATTTTCAGAATATGCTTAATAGATTTGTTTCTAAAAATCGGTTACAAAGACTTGTTAGGGAAGTTAAAATAAAAGGACGATATGGTAGAATAAAATATTAGTTGAGATATTATAACAAATCAGTTTTCAATGAATATACTTGTATTAATGTATTGTCATTCAAATAGTGACTGTATACATTTAGAGTTTCGTAAGGTTTGTTAGTTATGTTTGGCGAGATATGGGTAAGACACGATGGTATAATGAATAGATAATATTATACAGAAGATATTTAGTTTGACAAATCCAATGTAGCTTGAATATTTATGTAAATATCAGTTTTGGAAATCATTTTAACTTCGCAAATATATGCGAGATTTAAAGTATCAATAAGAATTTTAAATTTACGAAACTTATAACACTATTGCGTCTAGTTACATTAAAGTTTGATGATTCTTTTTAAGGTATGTTGAGATTTTTACGAAGCTTTACTTCTTTTTAGGAAGTTAGTTAAGTTTGTTAGTATAAGTATTTGTTAGTTTATATTAGGTAAGCATATTTTGTAGTTGCTATTATCAGATTGTAACAACTTGATTTAATATATTGATTCGATTAAGCAATTAACCGATATTAATTGTTACATATTGACAGGTTTGGTGGAAGAAACCAAATGGAATCAATCTTCAGATTACCACAAAACTACCCGTAGTAGTGATAAATGGTTCAATCTTGATAAATTAGGTGCAAGAAAACCAAATAAAATTAAGATCAATAAATCGATTAGGGGGTTAATTTTGATCATTTTGGGGTTTGATTCTGTTCTGGGTTGTCCTATTATTGATATACCGGTTTATATGTTACGAAACTACATGTACAAATCGGTTTAAAAATCTTTTGATTTAGCAGCGTGTGTTTTAAACATGGCAAGACTTTGATACCCTTAATAAATAAATAAATAAATATAGAAAGAATGGAGTGGCATTCAGTGTAAATAAATCAAAAACAGTGGGTAATTATTGTTTTGTACTTCTGTTTTAATAGTATAGATAAAAGCAGGAAACCGTCATTGGTACAAAAAGGTTGTATTTTCGAAAATTGCCTTTAGAATGGTTAGAAAGTGTATATTTTTATTAAGGGTAAAAATAGAGTTTTTGGATATTTTATCACGCAAGGACGCTGATCCGGACCGAGTCTTTCTTTCTCGCGGATCCTTCTTTCTAATCGTGTCTGTCTATTCGCGTGTGTTCTAATCCGACCGCCCGTTGAATGTTTCTAATTTATAATTTTTGCACGCGGATCCTAATAGGGTATAGCGCGGATCCTAATCGGATATAGCGCGGATCCTATTTTTAAACCTCCGCCGTTCATTATTAACGTTTTAATCTATCCGTCCAATCTAGCGGATATTGAATGGATATAGCCCGGATCCCGTTTTCTAATCTAGACCGTTCATTTTAAGTATTTGAATCAAACCGTCCAAATTAAAAACATTTCTTTTACATTAAATCATTCAATATCTTGTATATTAGGTTAGGAATTAAATATATTTTGCTTATCACCCAAGTCGAGATAGTACATTTAAATTCAAAATATTCCTAAAATCAGTTGCAATAATATTCAGTATCAATCAAAGATATTCAAATTTTAAAATATAAAACGAATATGCCAATAATATTCTAAACATTTTGACCTAGAAAATAATCTATAAATACCAATGGTCACCACCAACAGCTTCATAGTCTTGGTTGCGTTACATCGTTGGGAGAAAAGTTATTCCTGATCTTTTTCAATATTATTTCATTAACGAATCTTATTCGTGTTTCTACATTCTTTGTGTTTGTTTTTTGTTTCTACTATGGCTATTGTTATTGTTTTGGCACTATACTAATGATGGGGATTTAAGAGATGCAAGGTTCAGTCGATTCTAGGTTGCCTCCATATTAACAAAACAATAGAGCTTCGCAATACTGCAATTGTCAATCCTTAATGTATATTTTCAAACATTAAGGGTTGGACTATAAGTTTTGGTTTTGGTTTTTGTTTTTGTTTTAGATGATGTCTATTTTATGGTTTTTTGTATTGCTCTAATGTTGGGGATTTAATAGATGCAAGCTTCGGAAACATAATATGTAGCCTCCAAATTAACAAAGCAATATAGCTTCGCAATACTTCAATTGTCAATCCTTAATGTATATTTTAAAACATTAAGGGTTGGAGTGTAAGTTTTGGTTTCGGTTTTTGTTTTTGTTTTAGATGATGTCTATTTTATGGTATTTCGTATTGCTCTAATGTTGGGGATTTAATAGATGCAAGCTTCGGAAACATAATATGTAGCCTCCAAATTAACTAAGCAATAGAGCTTCACATTATATGTAGCCTCCAAATTAAGGGTTAGACTGTAAGCAGTTAAAAATTAGAGCAATACAGGCCGAATCATAGTACATACTCCAAACGATTTGGGCTGAGACAGTTAATTATAAGCGGTTATGGCCCAAACGTTTTTACTTAGCCAAGGGTTTTCATTTAGTAAATAACACATTTTACTCACCATTTTTGGAAATTATTTAAGTTTTCAACTCTAGACGCTTCAGTTTCTTACTGCTTAACCAAACAATAAATTCTTTCTCGGTAAATTCTCTGAAATTTCAACGCTTCCCAACAAAGTCTCCACAGATTTTTCGAAAAATCTCCCAAATCAACTGCTTTTTTCCTTGCATCTGGGAACTAAAAGTAATGCTTTTGCGAGTTTGGATGTGTTCGACACACGAGTTGGGAGATGAGTGCATCATGATGCTCTTGGTCGATGAGGATGTAATTTTTTTTTAACTCTTTCATTTGTTATATTTAAGGTTATTGCATGTTTAGCTGAGTAATTTCTTATATCGATTTAGGGTGTGAAAATAGAGGCTACTGTTCATGTCTCTTATGTGCCAAAATTCCGCTTCATAACATGGTGTGAGGGCCGCTGGTTTAAGCTTGTGAATCCTCAGGTTGTACAGGCACCGGAATATGGTTCCTTGACTCCTCACGACTTCAAGCTCATCTTTGGTGAATACACAACTTTCTGTCTGACTTACGAGAATATCTCTAATGGTCATTTTATGGAATATCCATCGATTCCGGATATATTGGATGGGAGAGTTGCTGATGAATACCCGAAAGGTAACCATAAATATGCAGTTTTGTGATATTGTTGCGATCATAAAAGTGAATTAGTTTGCCTAAAGTTTTGGGAGAGTATGGAAGATGTTATTACCAGATTTAATATATAGATGTCTTATCTTACTGTATTATTTTGTGTAGAAGTTCTTGGTGTTGTTACACACGTTGGAAATCTGAAACCTTATTGGGTAGGACCAAAGTTGCATTTTACCATTCGTGACACAAGGTTAGCTAATATGCAAGTCTCATAGATATTTTCAAATATATATGGATATATTTGGTAAATAGATTTGATTTAGTCGAATAATATAACTTCGAAATACTTTGATTAATAGCCTCCGGAGTCTTCAGTGTTTGATAATTGGAAAAGCTGCTCACGAGCTCCTAAGAAGGTTTTCGAAAGATGCCGGTAGACATCTCTTTGTAATCCTCCGGTGCTTCTACATTAAGCACGAATCAAGTAAGATTACATGTGAAATGTTTTGTGGTTAATAAGAATTGTTTATCATTATCAAATTTTGTTTTGAATTATTGGTTTAAACATCACATTTCTTTGTTCTAATAATATAGATGTAACTTGGCTAAGAGGACATGAGCCTATTTCAGCAATTATGTACGATCAAACTGATAATTCAGACTTCAATGGACTCCTCAACAGGTTGTGTATGTTTAACTCTATTTGAGAAATATCTTGACTATTATTAATATTTTTTTTAATAATTGTTAGTTAAGAAATATCTTCAGTAGTTATTAATACATTGTTTCTTTGTTATGTAACTTTCCAAATCCAGTGCCTACTCAGTATCCTGAAGAAATTGACCTTTCACATTTTATATTTTAAATGATGTATCTCGGTTCTATAAACAGGAGTTTTTTTTTTGTTTAGAGGATTATAATCCTCTGTATCTTTGTTTTAAAAACTTATGTCTTGGATATTTTTATTTTAATATGTGAATGTTAAACTTTATATAAAGCATCTTACGAACGAATATAATGTTGCACTGAATATAAGTATATATTATTGACTAAAATATATTGTTTCAAATTATAAGGTAAATCTTATGAATATCAGACCCTTAATGTTTGTTGTTGCTTTGTTATATTTTCATCTCGAAATTGTAGTCATATTTTGATTAATTATCAAGATAGAGTATCTTATATTAATAATTTAAATTGTACAATATCTTTAATGTTGAAGATATTTATTCACTATACATTTTATTTGAATATATTTATGAGACTTGCATGTTAAGTAAATAAATTTTGATTCCTTATTTGTTATTAGTGAGATATCGATAATCAAATGAAGATGCTGAAAATAACTAATCCAGTATTTTTATCAAATATATCCAATTAGTTAAGGAATTGAAGATACTGAAATGATACTAGCAGTTAAACTGGATTAGATCGATATCTAATTAACCAATATTTAGAGTATTTAAAATATTCTCTTGATTCTAAAAATTGGCTACAATATATTCGAATATCCATATTTCAAACAAGCATGTTATCTATTAATTGATTTTCATACGACTTAATATGTGAAAGATATTTAACAAAACTAAATTTCGTATTAGGTATTAATAGTTATTTACATTTGGTTAGAATATTATTGCAAGTTATACAAATGTTTGTATTTTGGCGTCTCTTCTAATATACAAATTTCATGAAATGTTTTGAAATTAAAGTTTAACATCTACTTACTAATCCTTCTGTTAATGAAAGAAGCAAAACGCTGCCACAGTGCATCCATGCTATTGAGGTGGTGGAAACCATATGCATCAGGTTAGAATTATGTCAATAATTGCACCAGTATCAAATCTTCTTTAACTATTTTTATTAGATGTATTTATTCATGTTTGAATCTCTAATGTTTTGTAATTCATATAATGACCAAAAAACAGAAGATTCTCAGTGTTTCAAACTCAACCGTGGAAGCCAGGGTTCTATTCCCCTAAGCTCTACTTTTAATAGGCTAATTTAACAAATGCACCTCGAATTTCAAGCATAATATCAGGAGGAGAAGGACAGTCTCTATCACCCGAATTTCATCCAAGCAAAAGGAAATTGATATCAAGTTATCAAGATCCCTAATGTGTTATCATTATATTATCGATAATTCTAATTTGTCTACATGTTTTGTTTTCTTCTATACAAGCAGAGAAAAATTGTCAGCTAATAAAAAACGTCGAGATGATTTTAGTCAACTTTGTAAGTTTGTAGTAACATGTAAGATGGCTAAATCCAAAATTTTAGATTGTATACTTTACTGACATGTTTCAACTTTTAAATTGTCATATTTTGTACAGCAAACACCAGTAAATTGTGTTCTCCAAACAGTTCAGTAGGAGAATACAATTCTATAATCATTGAAAAACAAATAAAACAAAATCAAATTGCGTCCAAAACCGATTCACAAACTAAACAAAAAAATCATGTATAAAATAAGAACTATGATATAAACAGTCAAATAATTATTTAACTACTATATATCAATACTAAATAGAGTGCTGTAACTTATTTTTTTTTTTAAATAAAACAATTATACGATGTGAACGAAAACGTTTAAAACAAAATCAAATGTTTTCTAAAAATCATTCAAAAACAAATACAAATTATCATATATTAATACCTATAAATGGATATAACCCTATTATATACTAAAAATAACAATATTAACATAAATTTAGGTTCAAACCTAAAAAAAAATCAAAAAAAAAAAATCAAACATTTCTTTAATGTGAATAAAAAGAAAAAAAACCCGCACGCTCAGTGCGGGTCGGATCCTAGTATTCTTAAAAATCGAAATTTAGCCCAATTTTGGTTCAACTAACACCAACACAATTATATGTCATGGGTCCTAAGTCCTAAATACTAGCGAAAATTTTATGACAGATGATCGATTAAATAGATTGGATCTACTTTTTTGAGTGGAATGAATTGTACGAGATGAGCCTAAAAAGAAAATGTTTGCGCATTTGTAACATGGGACTTTTGATCGAATCAAATCGATCTTCCGTAGCCGAGGTTTCTGGTTCGGTTTGATCATTAAAACCGATCGAAACTATGGGGCTATTTTGATTTAATTCGAGCCGAACCGATTTACTTTTGGATAATTTTTAATATAAAATAGATTATACCAAAATTAGATTAGTTTATAGTTTAGACAAAAATTAAACTCGTTTTTACCAATATCTAAAATAAATCAAATATTTTATCCTAGTTTAACAGAAATATCCATTGATTTTCACAAAAAAATCAATTAGTTTCGGTTATCTATACCTTTAAATGAGAAGTAATTTTGGGCGATCGCTGATGTGTCGTCACGAGAAGGCTCTAAAGGCGGCTAATGATGACGTGGAAGTGTGACATGGCAAGGCCAAAATAAACAATTGGGTTCGGGTTCGACTTATTCACAAGAATGCCATCGGGTCGATTTAAAGCTAATTAATTAATTCATTTCCTTAAAAAAACATAATATCTTACTGAATATCTTATTAGTTCGAATTTAAAAAAAATATTCTATGGCATATACCTAGCTTTCTAGAGAAGCTTGTGAAATCCTATATAAGGAGAGCTTGGGGTGGCTTAGAAACACAATCGTCTGCTTCTTCCAAAATTTCAAGAAGTTTTCTATGTCATTTGTTTTTCTCATTGACCGTGGAAGTTTTATTCCGGATCATCAAAACTTTGGTCAAATGATCCGTTTCATTTCTATTTCTTTCTTCTTCTTCTTCTCATCGGTTATTGAAAGGATTTATATTTTTTTGGGTTCTGTTTTGTTGGTTTGGTCCCATGAAAGAAGAAGTTCGGTTATCACAACGCTAAGATATAATGATGTGATGTGAACGGGAAAACGGTTGATATTGTATATAGAAAGGAGTGTGAGATCTAAAATTCCGATTGGTTGGCAAGACGTTGTTAGTTCACATCACATGACCATTTTGTCCCAATGAGCCTATGGTCGGAATAAGGGTTGCCTATTACTATAGAGATCGATTTGGTCGAGACTATTGATTTGATCAATACTTTTTGAGGTTTAGTCCCTATGGGTTTGGATAAAGTTTGATCATATACTTTTGTGTAAATATTCTTTAGCTTTCTTCTTATCCATTATAAAATGATTTTTTTTTTTTTTGGATTTTTTCTGTTGATGTATCTTTTGGTCCCATGAAAGAATAAGCTCGATAATCACAAAGCTAAGGTCAAATGAGCGTATAAGAAGGAGCTTGAGATGTAAAAGTCCGATTGGTTGTTTTTATCAAGACATAGTAAGTTAACATCACATGTCCCGATTGATCTAATGAGCTTGTAGCTCAGAATATGCTTTTTCTGTTACTATAGCAACATAATTGGTGGTAAATAATTGTTTTGGTAAATACTCATTTGAGTTTCATATGAGTTTCAGTCCCGATAGTCCGAATAAAGCATGATCAAATCCTCTTTTTGTAAATAATCTCTTTTTTCCCAGTCTATGGTAGTTTTCCTCCGAATGGATCTAAGTTTAATCAAATGATACAGTATAAATCCTAATATTGTCTTATTCTGACTATGAATATGTATTTATGGTTTTGGTTCGAAATATGGTTTACAATTATTTTTACACAACCCTGGATGTAGACGCAAAGAAATTAAGACAAAATTGCAATTTAAACATCTTTGTACATCTTTTTGAGAGTAAACTAGAAAATATATCGCTAAACTGAATATCTTAACAAATTTGTTATTATGTAAACACGTTATTGATATGTGAAAGTATAAAAAGAATAAATTGAAAAAGTAAAATAATTTTGTATTTGCATTGATGTCTATAAAATGAATAAATTTGAAAAAGTTCGACAATATTTCACATTCCGAGTAAGTCTATTGTTAAACAAAATATCCTAATTCAGTCTAACAAAATATTGTTCATTATATTAATAATAAGATAATAGTTGTAGATTTCAGATTTAGCAATAATTTAGATTGACAATCTTAAATATCGGATAATTACCATATATTTGTGTAAATTTTATTGTTCACAAATTAAGAAATTATTCTACATTCAAATAAATATTTTGGTTATAGATACTCTAACTATATGTAACAATAATATATCCTAACGAGATTGTAGTTTACAAAGTTAAACAATAATATATCCTAAAAGTAGAAAATATATGATACTTTCCATATATTATTTATTGCTTTCACTCCACACAATCACAAGCGGCCACTTCCACCCGATAATATCTTAAACCTACTTTTCACCTTCTATATATACAAGGAGATTTATTCATTAGAGAAGAATACTATTGAAATATTTTGATATTATTTCCACAGCAAAAATGTCGATTTTTATCAAAAAAAAAACAAAGCAGGTTACTATCAAAGAAATCATCCCCGCTTCTTTGGAGAAATACAAGATTAATATGAAGATACTTTCTTCATGCATGGTTGTTTTTTCCAATGTTTTGAAAGCGATTGAGATAGTTTTAGTTGATTCTGAGGTATTATTCTTATTTACTATAATCTTATTTTAAATATCAAGTGTTTTTGTAACGATTGAATATTTTGAAATTGTTACACATTTATATTCGTGTATATGATATACTAACTTTCGTTTTTAAAACCTCGATAATCAGGGTACAAGAATACATGCAACTCTCGATCAGAACATGACAAGGAAATTTTGTCAAACGTTGTTTGAAGATGAGCTAATTTGTATTGAAAGATTTGGATGTGTCACATATTCAAATGAATATAAGACTAATCCTCTGCCTTTTAAAATGACGTTTATAAATCAGACCAAAATCACATTATGTGATGACTTTCTTGGACATGGAAGAGAAATATTTTGTTGGTTTTCATGAGATTCTCGCTGGTGATTTTGAGAAAAATGCCTTGATCGGTTCGTTATCTTTAACCTGCTTAGTTTTGTTAAAAAATAATTTGAATATGTATTTATACATTATTTTTAAAAATTGTTTGCAGACGTTATTGGTCAAATCGTTGCTCTAAGGTCGCTAGATAATGTCAAGAAACAAAATGGAATGAGCACAAAAAGATTAAACATTGAGCTCAGAAACGAATCGTAAGTGTACATATATTATGTAAAATAGTATGTTATTTTTTTTATTCATAATACTTTATCTCATTGATTTGTAGAGATTTGCGTTTAAAGTGTACACTGTGGGGTGAATATGCTCAACAAGTGTTTGATTTTAATGCAAATAATGAAGGAGGTGAAATCATTTTTGTCATGAGATTTGCAAGCTCCAAATCTTATCAAGGTCAATTATCCGCGGTTTATCATTTAATTTTTTTTGCTTAGAGTTATTTAATTTAGATCTAAATAATCTGGTATACTAATCATGTCTTCTTTTAAAACGAAGATGAATGGTCCATATCCAGTGGATTTAATTCAACCAAAGTTCTTCTCAATCCAAACAATTCTTACGTCAACAAGTTTCGCAAGAGGTAAGAGTTTTGTCTTAAAAATAAATTGTTTTATAAATATTTTTTTTAACAAAGATTTGGACATGTGTGCTTTTTTATAAAATCTTACCATCAGATAATCTAATGATTACCAATGGTGAATCAAGTCAACTTTCGGTTGGATCGAAAACTACCCTGTATGATGAGTTTTTTGGCAAAAAAAACAAGAAACTTACAATATCAGAGATTGTAGCTGATTACGAGGTAAGCATACTTTTCCTAAGAGTGTTTATTTGAAATATGTGAGATCAATTGATTTATTGATATGTCAATGTGTTTTAATTATTTAAGCATGGAAAATGCATTACATGTGCCACCATTGATTCAATTGATTTGAGTCAAAGTTGGTACTATGCTGCATGTGCTGTATGCAACAAGAAGGTGTACGATGCAAGTAATGATGAGGACGATGGAAAACCACCTGAGTTTGATTGTACGATATGTAACGATATTGTTACAAATGTGAATGCATGGTAAAATACAAACATTACATTTTCTTAATTGGATAATATGTATTGATTTATATTAACATCAATTTTTTCTCGAATCTAATTTTGTAGTTACTTTGTTCTTCTCCGAGTTAAGGACAATTCTGAATCAGAAACTAAGTTTCTGATGTTTGATCGACCCGTTGAAAAACTTATCCGTCTCACTGTGAATGTTGTGGTTAAAGAATTTAATGAGGTATATATTTACATATTTTGTTTAAGATCTTATGTATCGGTTTTGTTATTTATGTATAGATAATTATTTGTTATTTTTAAATAATAATTGTAGTCCAAAGATTCATGAACTTTACCTCAATGCCTTACCGATTTGATCGGTAGAAAGGTTTTATTCAAAATCACAATTTCAAAAGACAAAAGAAAGAATAAGAACAAACCATTTGTTGTGACACATGCTTGGGCTGATCAAGAGAGGGTTAATCAGTATTTGTCTGAAACTGAACAAGTATTAGTTTGACTAACTGTTTATTTATTTGATCTAATTGATAATTATTTTAATGTTATCTTTTTTTATTTTATCTTACTCAGTTGCTCGCGGACTCAATTGACTGTTCTGGATCTCATCCTCTTATGCTGACAAATTCATCTAAGAGTTCAGATCCTTCACTTTGTAACTCGATTACCCCGGTGTCTAAGAAAAGAGATGTTGTAATCAAAAAAGAAGATGACAAGGGTTCCGGAACAAAAAGATCGAGAGTGATTTTTGACGAGGAGGATAGTGAATTATTACCTTACCTTGGTCTTTACATGCAATCATTCTTTTCCTTTTTAATGTGTTTGGTTTTTTTTTGTTCTTCTCTTGGATTTCTTGAGTTTATTATTTGTTGGGTCTTTAATAAAGATATTATTATATTATTGGTATTATTTTAAATGTGATTTGATTACATGTTTTGTTATATCTATTACTGAATTCATCATTATTACATCTAAGTTTTGAATTTTCCATCTATCGATAATTATTAAAACTTAACCTAAATAGAGAAGTCTTAGTTGTAGAGAAGTATTTGTTTTTTACAATCTAAGATTCCATTTGAGCTAATTTATTAAAATACTAAAAATTAATTAAAGCCCAGATTAATTATGGCCCATTGTAATATGAATGAAGTTGAAAGGATCTTTGTTTATTTCTCGTTCTGAAATTAGCAAAAAAACGGTAAAGTGCCGTGGCGATTGAAATAAACTTTTTCAATCTTGGCGCTGCAATCTAACGAGTGATAGTAAGATATTCGTTGTTACTCAAGACCTGATCCAACAAGGTAACCCATAATTTTGCATTAGAACGATGTTTAGAATTAGGGTTTGTCTTCTTAGAATTTCAGATTTATTTTGAGATAAACCGATGGTGCCGTCTTTCAACAAGTCATCTATTCTTATGCTTGAAAATGGTTCCTTCAACTTATCTATTTTCATACATGCATGTAATTATTTTATGTTTAGACTTACTTATTAAAACTTGCAGACAACAAATCTTAGGATGAAACACCCACTATTTTTTGTGACTATGCTTCCACGCAAGTGTAGAAGGAGTTTGGTATGTAATCTTAGTATGGAAATCTCATCAAGGCTTATTCTTAAGTTGATTTTATTTCTGGAGATAATTGTTTATACTTGTGTTGTAGATTATGGCGGAAAAGTTCTTTAATAGCTTTACACTTGGAAAACAGATGTTACAATCGGTGTACTCACATCTGATTTAAGGCGAGAAGAGTTTCCTAGTAAACGAATTGGTAATAGGATTAAACATGGTTGGAAACGGTGCATTAGATGAGTTAGATCTTCTGGTTTTCGAGTATCGTGGAGGTGCTGATTTCCATATGGTACACCAGTTTGGATCAAACGCTTGTGAGATCACATATCAAAATACAGCAGGATTAATGCAGACTGGAGAAGGTATCACGAGTAAGTGTTTTTTCCAAGTAATTTCCAGACAGTTTTTAGTGTTTTCTAATGTTTTGACTAATTAGCGAGATGTTTTTTAAGGAAATACAGCACCTCCGATGTAGACTGGAGAAGGTAGCACGAGTAAGTGTTTATTCCAAATATATTCCAGATAATTTCAGATGATTTCTAATGTTTTCAATAATAATCGAGTTGTACAAGTCAATCAAACCTGGACCTGATTCTATTCAGTGTTGTGTTATGCGTTTCTGTAAGATTGACGGCTACCCAGGTTTTTTTACCTAATCTCTGTCATTATTATGTACTGTAAGTTTTAATTACTAGCAACTCACCTCTAATTGTTTTGAGTTATACACTTTAAACATAGGTAAAAAGTTTATTACATCTGTTAATGAAATAACTGAAGTGCTTATTGACAATGATATTCGGGCCATTATGAAGTGAGACTATTTTATGTAAGTTTTAAATTAAATCATTCCTATATAATATTAATCATTTCGATATAAATCTTCGACTAATTGTTTTTCCGATCAATTGAAGGTACAAGTGGCATCTCTGAAGAATTTAGAACCATGATTAAAATCATTATTCGAGAAGTGAATGATTTGCCATAGTTAGTTCGTTGATTTATGTTTTATTTTTATGTAACGACTATTTTATTTTATTTTTATTATTAAGTGTTTTTCAATTTTATTTGATTATACAAATTCTTATACAAAACTATACAACAAAATATCGCACATACCAACTTATTCATGGGCCAATTGAAGAGTCAACCCTAGATGTTACATGTTCTTAATGTTGTTTTTAGAATAATACATGACGATAACTGTCTAACGATATATGTATAAATATCATTCACGTATGCACAAGTAATAGTACATATTAATCAATTAATATATATATAAAACTTCTATACTCATTAGTATCGCCTAGAATATATGTATAGTTACGGATCTAGATTTTAATTTAGATACCTTAATATTTACTTAAAATTTTTATTTCTAAAATTTCTCAACAGACTTTCTTATATCAGATATTCTGTTATATATTCTTCTAAAAACCAAAAAAAAACTTTGGTTATATATGAGGAAATGTTCCATAGTATATTAATATTCTACTTTACTAACTTAGAACCCAATCAATGGAAATCTATGTATATATAATTTGTAGATTGCAAATCGCAACTATGATATCATGGATTCAAAATGTACGGATTTTCTTGATAACAGAGACTTAACAAATATTTCGGAATTACAGTGTGTTTTAGCTAAATGGCGAATCAAAGCTCGAATTCTTAGAAAGTGGAGCAAATTTATTTCCCCATCCGTTCCAACGATTACTAATCTATTTTCAGCTCTTAGAAGTCAGTTCATGCTATATTTGTGTAAGGTCACTATATTCTTATAAAATTTCCTCGCAGGGTTCTAAAATTCATGCAATAATTCCTATGAAATTATGGCAACCATCTTGGAAGCGAATTATTATTGAGGATACTACACTTATCATTCAAACGTTTAATGTTCGTTTTTGTACGAATTATCTTCGCGAAACATCTCATTCTCGGGAAATTTTGTTTACTGAGCAAACATCCCTAGAGAGGGCTGCCGGTGGGGTTGATACTTTTTTCTTTCATTTTGTCCCATTCAGTAAAATTTTCATGGGCGAACATAAAATTAATACAAGTCTTGGTAAGTATTGTTGGGAATGTCCTGAAATCTATTTGTACTTACTCTGAGAGAGAGTCGTGTTGTCGAGATGAGACAATCATATGACACTAGGTACTCGTAATGCTTTGCTAGAAGCCACTTATGATCAATGAGTTTAGAACTCATTGCTAGTGTTATATGATCCTACAGGGTCACACACCTAAGCAAACTGGACGTTTAACATGAGATTGATCATTAATGTAATGATCGGGTGAATGCATATTAGATATGCATTCAGTATCGAGTTTCTGGAACAGTGTCGATCGACACATAGAGTGTGTCGGTCGACACGACTCGCGGATTACCAAATTAAATCGGTTTAATTGTTGGTTAATTCCGGGGTGGTTTAAGTCAACATATATAAAGATATATGGTCGACCAAAACACTAATCTAACCTAATTGATAGCCACCAGAAACAGAAAAGACACCTCTCTGGAGATCAGATCTCTGATAGGCACTAGAATCCCTGCTGTCCAGTTCTGTGTGCGTGTGGATACCAGTAGAGGCGCAGCACTTGAGGCGCTTTAGATCTCGATTACTTGCTAAGACTTCCGCTGCTAATCACCAGGTAATCTTCAGATCTGATAGATTCAATTACATGAACCTGTAGATTCTAGGCTCGGAATTCAGACTAGGATTGCCTAATTGGATTAGGAATTGCTAGAAATTCCTTCAGTGGTATCAGAGCTTTAGGGTTCCATTGAATCTGTAGCATGTTGATTAGATTAGTTGAATCTGAATCTCTGTATAGTTGATACAAGCATGCTGAAATTCGTTTTTATGAAAATCTAGTTTTTAGGTTTTTTGATTGAAAAACGATTAGGGCTTATCGCACTGTGTCGATCGACACCAAACGGGTATCGGTCGACACAGAAGGATAACCCGAATAGAACTTATTCACCTGGTGTCGATCGACACAAGAGTTGTGCCGGTCGACACAGACCTCGCTAGAATGATGAATCGGTTCAATTGGATTGGACCGGTTATCGAGCTTGGTTAATGATGGTTTAACTGCGATTGGTTTGATTAGGTTGGTGTCGACCGATGCTAGTGTAGCATCGATCGACACTGACCGGTATTCAAAACCGGATCAATTGGATTGATCGGTTATCGCGGATTGCTTTTGGTTATTCTACATCGATCGACACTATAGTAGTGTCGGTCGACATAAGATTCGATGATTGGGTTATGGAACCTGCAATCACAGAACCAAAGCAAGACAAATCAATCAATAATAAGAATTAAAACATAATAAAACTGAACGTTTTAAAGGTTCTGTTCCTCAACCAAATATCAAGTGATACTTGATGTCTTTCCAATCTTGTCAACTGTCAAGACCCATTTAGTTGTGTGATAGACTTGCAGTGCAAGATGTCCACAATTTCATGAGTAAGGCAGAGGTATTCGTGTTGATAGACTTGCAGTGCAAGACATCAACAATTACATGACTGAAGAGATTGGTTTACTTGACTGGGCCATCAAAATCGTTTTGGGCTCAGAGACATCAGGTGGATTGGACATAAGATGTCGATCCACAACCAAGAGTTATATTGGATATAACTAGCAAAGTTGTTGCTTACCTAGATAGCTAAATTTGGGTGATAGCCAGTGGCTCACTCAAGTTTAGTGAAGTATGGGTCTTGGATCATTATATTCATCTGAGGAAACATTGTTTGAATATAATGCGAGTTTTCTTAATTGTTAAGACTTCTCATTTCTTGAACATCATAACTAAAACTCCCTTGTTTTTCAGCTATGTCTAGCACAAATCATCGTAACAATTTCTCCCTGCGATCCGTCCTTGAGAAGGACAAGTTAAATGGATCGAACTTTCTTGAATGGTATCGGAACTTGAGAATTGTTCTCAAGCAGGAGAAGAAGGACTATGTCCTTGAGAAAGTTCTCCCTAAGAAGTACCGAGCCAATGCCTGGCAGTCAGATAAGGATGCTTGGGATAAGCATTCTAATGATGCGGTGGATGTGAGTTGTCTCATGTTGGCTACCATGAACTCGGAATTGCAGAAGCAATATGAGTACGTGGAGTCGCCAAAAGAGATGATCACTGGCCTGAAAAGTATGTTTCAGGAGCAGGCACGAACTCAGAGATACCAGACGGTTAGGTCTCTGATTGAGTGCAAGCTACCAATAGGCGAACCAGTCAGTCCTCATGTCATTAAGATGATGGGTTATATTGATAACCTGGGGAACCTGGATTGTCCCATTAGCCAAGAGTTGGCTACTGACATCATTCTTCAGTCACTGCCGTCAAGCTATGATCAATTTGTTATGAACTATAACATGAACAACTTGACGAAGACGTTGACTGAATTGCATGGGATGCTTAAGACTGCTGAACCTAACATTAAGATGGACACCCCAAATGTCCTTATGGTAAAAAAGGGTAAAAAGTTTAAGAAACTTGGTAAGAACAAAGGTGATGGAAAGACGAGCTCGATTGTGAATCTAAGCGAGTCTCCCCAAGCTCCTAAGGTTAAAACCAGTCCTTCTGAAGATGTTAAGTGCCGTTATTGTAATGGTTATGGGCATTTGAAAAGAAACTGCAATAAATTCTTGGAGGATTATGAGAAGCTGAAGAAGACGTACGAGACTTCTTCTTCAAGTATTATGTTATAAAAGTAAAATGTTACTTCTTATAGTCCTACTTATTGGGTATTTGATACCAGCTGTGGTACTCATATTTTGTGAAAATGTGCAGGGCCTGAGCAAAAGTAGGATTATGGAGAAAGGACAAGTGGATCTACGCGTGGAAATGAAGCAAGAGTTGATGCATTAACCGTAGGAGTATTTCATTTGTTTTTCCTTTTATGGCACGTTTTGAACTTAAAACTGCTACTATGTATCTGCTATGAGCAGAAAGATTATTTCTAATCCTTGTTTGGATATGAAAGGATATCAGTTTTCAAATTAAGAATAAGTGTTATTCATTTGATTACAGTGATATATTTTATAGTAGTAATCCATTAAAGAATGGATTTTATGTTATAAACCAGAATGTGCCTAACTATAACATTAATATCAAACTTCTCTCTGGCATTGTCATTTTGGGCCACGTAAATGAGAAACAGATTCAAAAGCTCCATAGTGATGGGATTTTGGGCTCATCTGATTATGAATCACAATGAGTAAAGTGAATCTTGTTTATTGGGTTAAAATGACAAAGGACCCTTTCGAAAAAGGGTAGTGTCGATCGACACAAACGGTGCATCGGTCGACACAGGTCGCGAACGGATAAAATGAAAGGGCCAGAGGCTTATTGGGTTTTATGCATACGGATGTATATGGGCCGATGAGCAGTAATGCTAGAGGAAATTTTCAATACTTCGTTACCTTTGCTGATATTTTCAGTAGGTATGGTTATGTCTTGTTAATAAGACATAAATCAGAATCTTTTGAAAAGTTCAAAGAGTTCCAGAATGAAGTATAGAATCAATTTGGCAAAAGAGTTGAAGCTCTATGATGAGATCATGGAGGTGAATACTTAAGTCAATAATTAAGTGATCATCTAATAGATTGTGAAAGTGTTTTCACAATTCAATCCTCATGTATCGAACTTTATTAGATATAGTTTGATCAATGATGAATCACTTAGATCTTCCATTATCCTTCTAAGAATAAGCTCTAGGAAAGGTCTGAGTTTACATTAAATAGTGTTCCATCAAAATCAGTTACAGAGATTTCACATGAGATGTGGAATGGAAATGTTTCTGATTTATCCACCATGAAGATTTGGAGTTGTGAGACTTGTATAAAACGTTTAATCTCTGATAAGCTCACACCCAAATCTGATAAGTGCTGCTTCATTGGTTGTCCTGACGAAACCAAGGTGTGCTACTTTTACAACCAGTTTGAGAACAAATTGTTTGTTGCTCGGAACTATGTTTTCTTGAGAAAGACTTTCTTTCCAAGAAGAACAGTGGGAGTAAAGTACAACTCGAAGAAATTCGAGAATCACAGGAGACTGTTCAACCCGAAGAGGAAGAGCAGCAGTTGGATCTACAAAGAGTTGTAGAACCTGCAACTGTGGTGCCTGAGGTTTGCAAGGATCTGATGAATGAATATTAGATATACATTCAAAAGCGAGTTTTAAAGATGTGTCGATCGACGCAAAAGTTGCATCGATCGACACAGGTCGCGAACCAAAATATTTTGGTTTATGATTTAATTAACTACGGTTCAAATATTGGTTAATTATATCGTGGTAAAAGTCTACATATGAGATATGTGCGTGACTTTTAACACAAGACTGAAGCTCGTAGAACCAATAGGATCCGTCACGAACCCGAGAAATGGGGATTTCTCGTAACCAATTTCCGTGATCTACTGATCATTGAAAGTGACGGGCCTACGAATTCTGTAGTAGCAATGATGGGCTTTGACTCCGAAAGTGGCTAAAAGCCGCTGAATCCGGAATGGCGATGTCCAAAGCTGGATTGGTGGAAAAGGTTTCAAGTAAATTCATGGTATTAACTGTGAAGAAACCTAATCCCAGACACCATGCTTATGTCCATTCAGATTCTCCTAGCAACCGCCACTCATAATGGTTATGAGATCTGGCAGATGGATATGAAAACAGTTTTCCTTAATGGAATTCTAGAAAAGAATGTGTACAAGACATAATCTGAAGTTTTCATTGATCCTAATGAAGCTAGGAAGATATGCATGCTTCATCGATCCATTTATGGATAGAAGCAAGCATCTCAGAGTTGGAATCTTCGTTTTGATAAAGTAATCAAAATGTTTGATTTTATCAGAAATGAAGAGGAACCGAATGTTTACAAGATGACTAGTGGGAGCGCAGTTGCATTTCTAGTATTGTATGTTGATAACATACTACTTCTCGGAAATGAAGTTCCATTGTTTACAGTCTATTAAGACTTGATTCAAAAGGTTGTTTTTCGATGAGAAATATGGGAGAAACCATATACATTCTTGGAATAAGAATCTATGGAGATAGATTAGACAAGCTAATTGGATTGTGTCAAGATACTTATGTGATAAGTTCTTACACAGATCCAGTATGCATGATTCCAAGAAGGACTTTGTGCAAATGACTCTTGGTATTACTCTTGGCAAGACGCAGTGTCTTTCGACACATGCTGAGCAAGAGCGAATAAGGGTCAGACTACTCCTAAGGGCATTAGATGTCTTAAGATGTGATCTTAATTTTAGTGGGAGTCATTGTTATTAATTTTAGTTATGATATGATGTTCGTATAAACATAATTCGATTATGTTATTGAAATCTGACATCTATATTATTTAATAATGGTTATTAAATAATAGTCCCAAAGTAATTTATGACATTTTATAGGTCATCAAGTATGTGACTTGATCATGAAACCCTATAGATAATAAATGACATAAATTATGTTGGTCCCTGGTCGAGGTTGTTAAAGTGGGACATTAACAACCACGTGAGACTAGTGTGTGAGGTGACTGATGACTAAGTTTCATGGAGTCATTAATAAGAGTATTAAAGTCAATCACATAGGTATGTGTTAGAGAACACATGATCGGACATGACCCACTGATGAGAACTCTACGGGATAGTTATATAAGTGTCATGAGAGTTTTCATTACGACTATAGAGTATAGTCCCTAGACCTGAGTTCATCATGTTTTCTTACATGTGAATTGGTCCGCTTTGACTTTGTCAAACGTAAGCCGTAACTGGTGATCATAAAGACATTGATTGGGCGCATCATGAAGCGTGTGAAGGAACAGGGATGGAACAAGATGGGAATTGTCCCTCCTATATAACAGGAGATAAATATCTCAGGGCCCATCGAAGATTTAATACTGAGAAAATGTGTGGCCACACTCAAACGAGGTGATTGTCAGTCGTTTGGCTTGTCAGTATGAATCGGAATTCGATGAACATGATTTTGGCTTAATAAGGATGACACGGATCTTGCCTTATGCCGGATCGAGATATAGTGACGAAGGGATTATAGGAATAGATGATTCCAGTACAAGTGGGAGATTGTTGGGAATGTCCTGAAATCTATTTGTACTTACTCTGAGAGAGAGTCGTGTTGTCGAGATGAGACAATCATATGACACTAGGTACTCGTAATGCATTGCTAGAAGCCACTTATGATCAATGAGTTTAGAACTCATTGCTAGTGTTATATGATCCTACAGGGTCACACACCTAAGCAAACTGGACGTTTAACATGAGGTTGATCATTAATGTAATGATCGGGTGAATGCATATTAGATATGCATTCAGTATCGAGTTTCTGGAACAGTGTCGATCGACATAATATGTATGTCGGTCGACACGACTCGCGGATTACCAAATTAAATCGGTTTAATTGTTGGTTAATTCCGGGGTGGTTTAAGTCAACATATATAAAGATATATGGTCGACCAAAACACTAATCTAACCTAATTGATAGCCACCAGAAACAAAAAAGACACCTCTCTGGAGATCAGATCTCTGATAGGCACTAGCATCCCTGCTGTCCAGTTCTGTGTGCGTGTGGATACCAGTAGAGGCGCAGCACTTGAGGCGCTCTAGATCTCGATTACTTGCTAAGACTTCCGCTGCTAATCACCAGGTAATCTTCAGATCTGATAGATTCAATTACATGAACCTGTAGATTCTAGGCTCGGAATTCAGACTAGGATTGCCTAATTGGATTAGGAATTGCTAGAAATTCCTTCAAGTATGTTTATAATTTTATTTTTAATATATCTTTACTAGATTAATTCGTTCCGAATTTGATTTTTTTTTTCATTTTTTTGGTTAGATGTCTTCGGAAGAGTTATTAATGTTGTGCTCTGTAGCGATGGTACCTTCCATCAGGTTTCTCCTGGAAAAATATTCATTTTGATTTGATGGATAACAGGTTAGATACATAAGTCTTATTTAATTTGTTATAGAATAGACAATAATTTAATGGTATGGATTCAGGTATTATATTATAATAATGTCTATGTCATTACTTTGATTGCAGAGGGGATATTTTACCGTGCAAATTGACTGATACGTATGCATGTGATTTTGCTACCGATTTTTCGATCAAATTGTCTAAGTGTAACCATGATTATCCAGTAATCTGTGTCATACAATTTAGGATTCTTAGCTTGCATGAAGGTAATTACTTTATAAATTATTATAACAAAATTTTAAAAGGATACCAAAAGAATAAAAGCCTACATAACTATGGTTTATATATGTTGACATTCGTGCATAGGCGAGTACATTTGTGAACAAGCTCATTGGTCCAGAATATTTATAGATCCTCAAGATGTCCATGTTCAAGGAATGAAGAGAGCAATTATTAACAAGAATATTTAATATTCTAAATTTTATATTTACAGATACAATATCTTTTTTATAGTTCAAATTATTTGCTAAGTAATTTAAGCGGTTTGTTAAGAATATTCTTAGCTATAGTCATCTGTTTTATTCATCCGCAAAAAATAACATTACAAGGGAAATCAAAAAAAAAATTTACTATTATCCTTCGTTTATAAATTGCTTAGTTATTTTCCTGCATTTTATTTATACCAAAACAATTGATATTACAAGTCGGACTACTCAATATTCTAAACATAAAATAATTTCTTCAAACAAGTTTTGACCAAACCGAAGCTTGACTTGTGATATCGGTTTCTTGCCGCCAGAAACCGTACCTCTTTCTCGACAGACTATTTGTAGTCTTTTCCCAAGTAGACGTCTATGAGATAGAAATTGTTTTGAGATCAACACCGAAATCAACGTTCTCCTTAAAATTAAGGAACTCAGAGGAGTCGATCTCAAACAACCATCTCGCCGCCGACTGGCCTTTCTTGAAAGACAATTGTCTGTCGAGCTCGCAAGACGTTTCCCTGATAGTAAGCTGCACAGATGGGAACCGTGATGAAATCAACACCGGTCAGAGGATCTTCATGGGGTAAAAAGAATTCTGAAACAGCGTGGCAACGATTCCAAAATGGCCATCTAGCGACCAACCGATTTTCTCTAAACAACTTGCCAAAAGAGCAATTTGTTCCACGTCTTCCGGGATAGGTCCACTCCGATTTGGTACAATCGGTTGCTCTAAATAAAAATAAATAAATATATGTCAGCGTTCTTATTTTCGAAGATCCAAAACAAAAATATAAAAGCAGGTAGTCACTTACGCGGAAAACAACTGATCTCGGAATAGTGGACCACAACATGTTACTGAAATTAACGACACATCATATCGATCTAAATGAAGGATATGAGCGACGCCCTTAAGTTTGGAAGGGCGACAAACGGAAGGAAACATCGGGTCAAATCTATTTAATAACGAGTTACTCCTTACAAAAAAAACCATAAGTTCATCAACGAACTCGATCATGCATGACTCCGGAGGTTGCCACAGATTCGAATAGAAGAAAAACGATGAAAATATTTGCATGTATAATTTAGGAATAAAGATAAAAGCCAGAAAACAAATGGAAGTTTTGGTATAACCGAGGGAATGGAAGAAGTGAGTATGGTGAAGAGTGATGATAATATAGGCTATATTTAAAGAAGAAGAGATGATGGTTATCGAAGAGAACCTCACGCATGTCAATCTTTATTTAAAAGCGACACGACATTCTGTGTACGCGGAGCACATTCATTGGTTCAAGAAAAGGTGGTTTAAATAAGATTTACTTTCTTAAATATACAAATATTAAACAAAAAATATGTCCAACAAAAACCGAATGTTTATATACTGCTTTTAGTTTTTCCATACATACAATGATATAATATTTTCGTATCAGTATATACTTATTTTTTTATTCATCCAATCCCAACGTAATAACTACGATATGCATATGAATCTATGAATTCAATCTTACACCATCACGATGTAGGAAAAAAACTTATAGCATGATTTATCTTGACACTAATCGAGAAATACACCTAAATTAATTAACAACAAAATAATGCCCGCACATGCGTGCGGGTCGATCACCTAGTTACCTTTAAAATCAAAATTAATTGATAACCGAACCAAAACAAACCATATTTTTGTTCAGTTAATTTTGTTAATTCTTTCAAAAACTTCGGTAAAAACGAATTGATGACATTCCTCAAAAAGAACGTACACTTGTTCGCCAGGTCCTCGGCCGACATGAAGGGATTGATATCGACGTGACAAGTCACGAACTAAATGTCGATCCAACTTACAAACCGGTCAGACTTTGCAAACTCAGCCTAGAGCGAGCATAAGCCGTCAGTGATGAGGTCGACCAATTACTTAAAATAGGGTCGATCAGGGAAGTCAAATACCAAGATAGGCTTGTGAACCTAGTCGTAGTCAAGAAAAAAGAACGGTAAATGGAGAGTCTATGTCGACTTCACCGATCTCAACAAAGATTGTCTGAAGGATAGCTTCCCACTCTCACACATCGACAGACTGGTAGAAACAACATCAGGTCATCAGCTCATATCCTTTATGGATGCTGATATATCATGGTTTTTACCTGTTTTAAGCCATGATATAAGTATGTTTTAGAGTCTTTTGTCGTGTCTTTAGAGTCATTACAGGTGTTTATCAGGTCTAAGTACGTTTGGAGCGGATTTGGACATTATTTTGGAGATTTTAACCCGAGAGATAGAGTTCACTGTCTATTTTGGAGACTTGTGTCGATCGATACACCTTTGGTGTCGATCGATGCACACGCGAGTCAGGAAATTCTCGGCGAGTTTACTGAAGAGTTTAGAAATTGCACTTTGGCCCAGAAGTTTCCCATAATTACAAAGAAGCCCCAGCCATGATTAGATCATTATATTAGGGTTTGTAAGCCATTGTTTAGGCTACGCTTTACTTACGCATTCATACTATTAGATTTTGAGAGAGAGAGACCTAGAGGCTGATCGTTCTTGTACTCCAGAGAGAAGATTTCGAACCTCTTTAACTCTTTACTCTTTGATTTTATGATATCTATTTATTCATTGATTTGTGTTTCATTAATCATGTCTGAGTAGATTCATAGTTAGGTTTAGGGATTCTCTTAAGGGTTTTCATGACTTGTTAGATTAATTTATCAGTTAAGGAATTCATATCTTATTTGTTCTTCAACCTGAATTGTGCTTAATACTAGTTTCTAACCTGATCACTTAGAATCTAGACTTTAGGTTGTTAAATTGAAACGAAAGTGTAATTTAGAATCTGAACTATTTAGGTTGAGCAATTGAATTACCCGCAAAGAAATTTGGTTTAATTGAATTGTGAACAAACTAAACTTGCACTTAAGGCTAGTTTAATCTGTTAGGAATTGCAAAGAAATTTGGGTTTCGGCTATTAGACTTAGAGAATTCTCGCAACGAAAGTTGGTTAGTTCTATATTTGTGTTTGAGTTCTAGAACCGAACTTAATTTGATCCTGACTGATAGTTTATCTGCTTGTCTGATTTCCTGAGAACTCCCTAGACTTGACGCTTTTAGTACCTGCTTACAAACCACTCTTGCTACTGATTTACTTTATGTTCTGTTATTTACTTTCTGATTAGTCTCACCTAACTTAACTTGACATTCTACAATCTATCGTAAGGTCTAGAGTCTCTGTGGATTTCGATACCCTATATACTACTGTCACGTCTGTGCACTTGCAGTGTAGATCTAGGGATTAAAACTATGATCGTATCAAGTTTTTGGCGCCGTTGCCGGGGACTCTTTTGAGTCTTCGATAGATTTGAATTTAAAGTTTAAACTAGGATTTTCATTTTTTTTTTGTTTTTGTTACTAATTTCTCTGTTTTTCTCTGTTTCAGGTCAGAATTCGCTTCGCATCGATCGTTGCATCTTCTGAATCGATCGACACAAGGCGACACTCGAGTTGAATCGATCGTTGCATCCTAGCATCGATCATTGCACTACGATTACTGACGGTTTATGCAGACGCATGAGACCAGAAGTAATCCGAACTCGAATCTCGTGAATCTCAGGCTTGAGGAACTTGCTAGGCTAGAGAGAACAAACAGAAAAGGTCAACGAGCAAGGATGAACAACAATCCTGTGATTTTGAGACCTGATGCTCAGGGTGTTCTGAGAGACCAACCGAACAACCCGTACAATGATGTTGGGCAAAGGATTGATGCTGAGGGACATGTGATCCCTAATCCTGAACCTGAACCTGAAGGTCAGAGGCAGATGGTTAATCCTCCTCCTAATGATAGGACTCTTGCTGACTACAACCGACCGGATGAGTTCTATGCTAACCGGTCAGCAATTGTACCTCCTGGATTTGAGAGGAATGACTTTGAGATCAAGACTGTCTACTACTCTCTTCTGAGGAAGAATCCTTTCCATGGTCTCCCACATGAGCAACCGATGGATCATATTGATGACTTTGAGGACTTCATCACTGGAATGAAGTATAATGCGGTAAACTATGACTATCTGTATCTCAAGCTTTTCCCCTATTCTCTCGCTGGAGAGGCTGCAGCTTGGATGAAACAACTGCCAACTGGGAAGTATACTACTTGGGATGCTGTGAAGAGAGAGTTCTTGAGACACTTTTATGATGATGCTCGCTCTGATCAGTCGAGACAGGATATTCTCACCTTCACCCAAGGTCCTACAGAGCCTCTTAAGTCTGCTTGGATGAGGTTTAAGTAGTACCAACGTGGCTGTCCTCATCATGGATTCTCTGAAGTGACGCTGCTGTGCATATTCTTCAGAGGCATTGATCTACATTATCAGTCTGCATTGGAAAATGCCAGCAATTGCAATTTCAATACAAGGACTCTTGAACAGGCTAGGACATTGATTGATAACTTGGTGAGCAGTAATAGCACCAAGACTGCTGATAGGAGAAGGAAGGAGTCTTGTGGAAAGATTGATAATCTGGAGATTGCTGATATTAGGAACAAGCTGGACACTGTTCACAGTTTGTTGACTGCAAAGAAGGCTGTCCACTTTGCTCAGGAAGTTGAGGTGTTTGGAGCTGAAGAAGATCACCAGGAAGAGGATGTGAACTACATCAGTGGCTCTGGATTCCAAGGAACCAGGTTTGGTAATCAGCAAGGTAATAAATTCTTTAATGGTGGACAGAAGAGTGCTTTTACAAGCAACCAAAACTCTTCTGGATATGGACAAACTGCTGGTTATCAGAAACCTTTTCAGCAAGGTAACTCTTATCAGAGGACTTATGGATCATCCTCATATCAGACACCTCCTGCTGCTAGTGCTCATGAGATCAAGATGGAAGCTATGATGGAGCAGTTGCTGGAGGGTCAGACTAAGACTGTTGTGGACTTCAACAAGAAGCTGGATGCTGTGTATGAAGAGCTTAATGGGAAGTTTGAATCCTTGAGTTTTGAATCCTTGAGTACACATGTGAAGCAGTTGGATACCCAAGTGAACCAAATTTCAAGCTAAGTTAAAGGGAAAAATGTTATGGATACCCACATTAAAGCTTGGTCAGTTCATATTGATGATGGGTCAAACCGAGGAGAGAAATTTGAGTTTAAGACAGCTGAACTCGTGGAAGAGGCTGAAAAATACGGGACTGAAGCAAAACTGTCGGCTGAAATCTGTGATGAATTAAATGCATCGATCGATGCACCTAGTGCGACGATCATTGCATGTCGTGAGGCAGACTTACTTGTTTCTTCCGGTACTGCTGAAGAGAAGGCTCACAAGCCTACTACACCTTCCCCTGAGGTGGTTGAGATATCTCAACAGGAACTTAATGAAGCCAGACAGCTGAAAGTCATGGATGAGAAGTTGGAAGAAGATCCACAACCTGATGATCCACCATATCACCCTTGTGTGCAGAGATACTTGGAGAAGATGCTGCCAATGGACGAAGTGTTGAAAGATTGGGTGATAGTGATCCCTAAACAAATCAGTGATGTGTTGCTAACTCAGATTCCTAAAAAGCTACCTGATCCTGGTATATTTGTGCTGAGTTGTTCCATATTTGAGGATAGCTTCAGGCGCTCCTTGTGTGATTTAGGAGCTGCTGGAAATCTCATGCCATACTCTGTGGCAGAGAAGCTGGGAATGACAGATTTTTCACCCACTAGGACTTCTCTTGTCCTAGCTGATCAGTCAAGAAGGATTCCAGAAGGAGTTCTTGAGGATGTCCTAGTGAGAGTTGAAAACTACCTAGTTCCAA
Source organism: Orychophragmus violaceus (assembly GCA_030180135.1). Taxonomy (NCBI): domain Eukaryota; kingdom Viridiplantae; phylum Streptophyta; class Magnoliopsida; order Brassicales; family Brassicaceae; genus Orychophragmus; species Orychophragmus violaceus. Next base: position 63,600,019 of record CM058229.1, on the reverse strand, counting down.
CAGATTTTGTGGTGCTTAAGTACGATAGTGATCCGAATGATGCTCTGATTCTAGGAAGACCTTTCTTAGCCACAGCTGGTGCGAAGATTGATGTGAGGCATGGTCTGATTGATTTCCATCTGGGAGATGAGCCTCTACACTTTGAGATGGATATGCTGCGTAAGCCAAAGAATGATGGTCAAACCTTTAGCATTGAGGATGGACAGGAAGCGCAGAAGAGTGAGACTTTAGTTTCTGATCCTGGAGAGGGGGGAGATGGTGGTTTCTGCAGATTCCACTCTAACATCTTCAAAGCTTGCAACTGCTTCTAAGCAGAAAGCTCCTAACATCAGAACCTCAGCAAAGCAAAGGTACGCGTCTTCCGAGCTCATTTATACTAACTTTACTGCTGTGAATGCAGGAGAACATAGCATCCCTTTTTTCCTTGGACGAGCTCACACTGACACAACTTACTCTCCACCTTGGATGAGGAGACTTTCGCAGAGGCACTCACAGTCTCTGTCGAAACCTCCAGGAGCCTGATCTTGTTCGTCCGGTCAAGCTAATGACCTTAAACAAGCACTGAGTGGGAGGCAACCCACTGTTAGGTTTGTTTTTGTTTTCATTTTTCGTTTTGATTTGGTGTTTTTGATTTTCTGTTTTTTATGTGTTCAAAGGCGTAAGAAAAACAGGCAGAATCGCACTGCATCGATCGACACACTTAGTGCATCGGTCGACGCAGTTGCGATTTACGGTTTGCCGATTCAATTGCAGTTCAGACACCGGTTATCTACTTAACCGTGGGCATAATCGCCTTTCATCGATCAACACCCTAGTGGCATCGATCGACACAGGCCGACGACAGGTAAGTGTTCTGACCCTTTTCGGTTTGTTTCATTCCGATTTCTTTTCTCACCGAGCCTAGGCTTGACACTACTGGGGACAGTGTGTTTCAAGTGTGGGGGAGGTAGCTACTGACGCACGCTTTCCGTTTTCTTAGAGTCAGTCCAAATTTGTTTTATCGAGTCAAAACAATTTAAGTAGGAAACAATGAATTTTTGAGAAGCCAACAACACTTTCAGGAACTTAAGTAACCATTGGGATGAGCTTGCAGGATCAATCTATGACTATTAGAAAACCCAATGCAGATCAGCCTACTGAGGACACCCATATCAATTCAGGTATTCAGAGAATCCTTTACTGACTTCACCCCTAATTTTGACTTAATTTTCTCACCTAAGGGCTTGGTGTACCTTGAGTCGGATTCCTCTGTTAGTTCTGACACAGCTTGTAAACATGTCCAAGTAAGGTTCCCTTCTCCCCTTCCTTAAAGTAAAAAAAAAAAGAATAATAAACTGAGGATGAGCTAGTAGCTCCGAAGTGGTCGCTATTAGAAAACCCAATGCAGATCAGCCTACTGAGGACACCCATATCAATTCAGGTATTCAGAGAATCCTTTACTGACTTCACCCCTAATTTTGACTTAATTTTCTCACCTAAGGGCTTGGTGTACCTTGAGTCGGATTCCTCTGTTAGTTCTGACACAGCTTGTAAACATGTCCAAGTAAGGTTCCCTTCTCCCCTTCCTTAAAGTAAAAAAAAAAGAATAATAAACTGAGGATGAGCTAGTAGCTCCGAAGTGGTCGCGGGAGTGGTAGAGACCCCTATTACCTCCTGTGTATCCATGGAATGTGTCCAAAGTACACCCCATAACGGGAAGAGCACTGATAAAAAAAAAATGATACCCAATGGGGAAAAATCAGTTGCTAAGGAAGGGAAAAGAGAAGAAAGGAACCAGAAAAAGATAGTATGGTGGTCTAGAGCTAACAGAGTAAGAATCCATGTGCCCTTTGATCGATAATCCTTAGGTGAGACCGCACTTAATAGCTTATAGAAGTCAGTGTGAATTTGAATGCTTTGGATTGATTGTGGAGTTTACTCAGGACAGTTGCTAAGTGTGGGGGAAGTATATGTTGGTACTGAATGTTGTTACTTCTAAGATAAAAAGAGTTTCTGAAAGTTTTCAAACCTCTTCACCACATTCTAGTTCTCTGTTTTGCTTGAGGGCAAGCAAAGGCTAAGTGTGGGGGAGTTGATATATCATGGTTTTTACCTGTTTTAAGCCATTATATAAGTATGTTTTAGAGTCTTTTGTCGTGTCTTTAGAGTCATTACAGGTGTTTATCAGGTCTAAGTACGTTTGGAGCGGATTTGGACATTATGGTACATTCTAGAGAATTTTGGAGATTTAACCCGAGAGATGGAGTTCACTGTCTATTTTGGAGACTTGTGTCGATCGACACACCTTTGGTGTCGATCGATGCACACGCGAGTCAGGCAATTCTCGGTGAGTTTAATGAAGAGTTTGTAAATTGACTTTGGCCCAGAAGTTTCCCATAATTACAAAGAAGCTCCAGCCGTGATTAGATCATTATATTAGGGTTTTTAAGCCATTGTTTAGGCTACGCTTTACTTACGCATTCATACTATTAGCTTTTGAGAGAGAGAGACCTAGAGGCTGATCGTTCTTGTACTCCAGAGAGAAGATTTCGAACCTCTTTAACTCTTTATTCTTTGATTTTATGATATCTATTTATTCATTGATTTGTGTTTCATTAATCATGTCTGAGTAGATTCATAGTTAGGTTTAGGGATTCTCTTAAGGGTTTTCATGACTTGTTAGATTAATTTATCCGTTAAGGAATTCATATCTTATTTGTTCTTCAACCTGAATTGTGCTTAATACTAGTTTCTAACCTGATCACTTAGAATCTAGACTTTAGGTTGTTAAATTGACACGAAAGTGTAATTTAGAATCTGAACTATTTAGGTTGAGCAATTGAATTACCCGCAAAGAAATTTGGTTTAATTGAATTGTGAACAAATCAAACTTGCACTTAAGGCTAGTTTAATCTGTTAGGAATTGCAAAGAAATTTGGGTTTCTGCTATTAGACTTAGAGAATTCTCGCAACGAAAGTTGGTTAGTTCTATATCTGTGTTTGAGTTCTAGAACCGAACTTAATTTGATCCTGACTGATAGTTTATCTGCTTTTCTGATTTCCTGAGAACTCCCTAGACTTGACGCTTTTAGTACCTGCGTACAAACCACTCTTGCTACTGATTTACTTTATGTTCTGTTATTTACTTTCTGATTAGTCTCACCTATCTTAACTTGACATTCTACAATCTATCGTAAGGTCTAGAGTCTCTGTGGATTTCGATACCCTATATACTACTGTCACGTCTGTGCACTTGCAGTGTAGATCTAGGGATTAAAACTCTGATCGTATCAGATGCTTTATCGGGGTACAATCAAATTCTGATGAACCCCTAGGACCAGGAAAAGACCTCGTTCATAAGAGTTTGTGGTACTTACTGTTACAAAGTAATTCCCTTCGGACTCAAGAACGATGGATCTACCTATCAATGTCTCGTCAATAAGATGTTCGCCGGACTCCTTGGAATAATCATGAAGGTCTACATCGATGACATGTTGGTTAAATCCTCAAAAGGTGAAGATCACATCGCTCAACTAAAAGAATGCTTTGCAATTCTCAACAAGTTCGGGATGAAAATAAATCCCGCGAAGTGCACCTTCGATGTCCCCTCTTGAGGCCAATCCTATGCATATTAGAACATTTTTGGAGATGTCATCTCCATAAACAACCCGAGAGTAAAACAGTGGCCATAAACCGTTTCATATCGAGGTCGAGTGATAAATGTCTTCCCTTCTACCATCTCCTCAAAGAAAACAATTTTTTTTTTCCTTGGGACGAAAGGTGCGAAGAGGCACCCAGCTAAAAGCTTATTTAAGCAAACCCCCTATACTGGAAAAACCAGTGGAAAGAGAGCCTCTATAACTTTATCTAGTTGTTTATTCGGCAGTAGTAAGATGGGTCTTTGTTCGAGAAGAACCAAGCGATAAAATGTAGTATACTACGTCAGTAAAATTCTGATCGATCCCAAAACGAGGTATCCCGCAATGGAAAAACTCGCACTGACACTAGTAACATCGGCTCGAAAACTTATACCATATTTCCAATCTCATTCAATCATTGTAATGACTTTGAAACCGTTGAGAACGATGTTCCATAGACATAGCCAATCAGGTCAATTGGTGAAGTGTGCTATCGAACTAAGCGAATACGACTTGAAGTTCCAAACTCGAACATGTGCAAAGGCTCAAGTACTGGCCGACTTTATATTTGAACTCCACCTAACTATCAAACTTGAGTCATCTTAATCTAAGAAATAGACTCTCCACATCGATGGTGCGTCCTCAAAACAAGGATCTGGGGTAGGCGTTAAACTAATCTCTCTAACAGGAGAAGTACTAGAACAATATTTCATACTGGCTTAGTCACATCAAATAATGAAGCAGAGTACGAGGCATTGACTTTCAGGCTCAGACTCGCAACCACGATCGGAGCTCGAGAAGTAGATGCTTTCAGCAATTCCAAATGGGGCACAAGCCAATTCCACGGTGACTACAAAGCCAAAGACGAACGAATGGAAGCATAGCTTCGCAAAGTCTGAAGCCCCTAAGATAATATCAACTTTTATATCTAAATTAACTCACTCCTGGTGAAAACACCATGGCTAATACCCTCTCAGAATTGGCTTCGACCTCCAATCTCAAACTATAGAGGATCATATCGGCCAAATGAATTGAGAAACCAATAACGCACTAAAAGCTTTACCCCTAAAAGATGAAAGCCTTTTCAAGCGAACTGATGTCGAACAAACAACCAAGAATGAAATTTCTAACACGAAAACTGATCTGAACATCATCGATGTCGATTATGACATTAATCATAGAAAATCTATATATGTAGCCATGTTCTACATGGTCCTTTGAAGACGACCTCTATGAGTAAAATACCATAGTCTGATACCAAAAATGATAGGAGAATCTCCATCATATGATACATCGTCGACGCCATAGCCCCTTGTGATAGGTGGGCTGCCAGAAAACTCAAAGCACAAAGTGCAAGGGATTGTGTAACATATGGAAAACTTTTCAAATGAAATCTTTCCGGACCATGCTACAAATGCCTTAGCAGCGAACAAACTTTAAAAATAATGACTCAAGCTCACAAAGTATCCTACGGAAGTCATTCCAGAGGACAAGCTATGGCTATACGAATCAAACGACAAGACTTCTTGTGGGTGACCATGGCCGCCGAGTGAAGCATTTTCCGTGAAATATGACAAGTGCCAAAAGCACGCTCCAATAATCCATAAACCATTCTATAAAATTTCTTTGATATCCTCACCATATCCTTTTATGTGGTGGGGGATGGATATAGTGGGACATCTTGTCGTATCAGGAAAGAAAAAAGCAATGCACATACTGGTCATGACCGACTACTTCACCAAATGGATCGAAGCCGAGTCTTACCAAAAAATAAAAAATGCCCATGTAAACGAGTTTGTCTGGCGAAAGATAATATGTTGCCACAGACTTCCTCATGAATATATTCCAAACATTCTGCATACATAGAATATTAAGCTAACTTATTCGACAACTCGCTATCCCCAAGGGAACGGACCGGCCGAAGCAGCCAAAAAATCAATTATGAACATCCTTAAGAAAAGGCACGATGAGTGAAAATCAAACGGGCTTCCAACTGTACTCATGGCTTACAGAACTACACCTAAAAATCCATGGGAGAAACACCTTTTTCTCTTGCCTACGACATCGAGGCCGTATTTCCTGCAGGTGTAGTCTTTTCTAGTTTTCGAGAACATACTGACCAAAAAACGAGGAACTCAATAACCAAATTATAAATGATGAGCTTGACCTCGTTGACGAATGTAGGAACCTAGCTCTCGCTCGAATCCAGAACTACCAACAAGCTGCAGCTCGCTATTACAATTCCCGAATTAAAACTCGATGATTTCAAATAGGTGAACTCATCCTAAGGAAATATTCGACCATAAAAAAGAAGAACACGCTAGAAAGTTATAGGAAAGGTGGAAAGGTCCCTGCCAGGTCACCGGCATCGTCCGAGATGATATATACCGACCAAGTCGGTGGAAACTCAAAAACCCTAGCTGTGACCTTGGAATATCATAAACCTCAAAAAGTATTTTCACTAAAAATAATTCGCTTAAAATCGAACTACGTAAAGGCATGATCCATTAAGAGGGTACGTATGCAGCTCAACATCAAGCGCATCTGCGTCAAAATATCCATCATATACGCGATCCACGATCTCATACGGACTAGGTAATGTTTTCTATCTCAAAGTTAATAAACATTTATCGTATTTCTTCTCCCAAGCAATCTCACGTTCCGCTCAATTCGTCGTTATCATTTGTACAAATATACTTTTACTTAATAAAATTTTCTACTTTTTAATTTGTTGTGGTCTCTAAGCGACACACTAACAATGAACCCTAAATGATCCCAAAACGCGATCTCCAAACAATCTCCAAATGATCTCAAAACATCGATCTCGAAATGATCCCAAACACCGATCTCAAAATGATCCCAAAAAGCGATCTCCAAATGATCTGGAAAAGCGATCTCTAAACCAACCGAAATAGCTATCTATAAACTATCCCAAACCATCGATCTTGAAATGATCCCAAAAAATGATCTCTAAACAAACCAGAAAAAGAAGCGATCTCTAATGATCGCAAAAAGAAAAAGTGATCTCTAATTGATCCCGAAAATTGATCTCATTGCTTACAACTAGAAGAACTAAGGGGGGGGGGGGGAACAACCCCTCACATGGCCTAAAATCCATCCTTAGTCAAAATTTGGCCCGGGATCCCTGAGCTGACTAAAGAAAAGCAATATAGACTTCATCGACCGAAGAAAGCTCACTATAAGAATTACCTCGTTCTTGCTTGTTCTTTTCCCTTTCTCTTAAATCGGATAAGTTTATACTTACCCATCATGAAAAAAACAAGACTGGAAAGGTCAACCCCAAATCGGGCTCCCAACGAACAAACTCGTTGCAGTACTTGTCTAAATTTTAACCTAGCTATGCTTTTTGAAATCTGTTCGTCATATCTCACAAAAACTATCACGACCCCGATAAGACTTGTTAGGCGAATACATAGCGAATTCGATAAGATCATTTATTCTTCTCAAAGAATGAACACAATCGAACTTATGTTTGCTGAACTCAACTCAATCAAACTTCATTCGAGCTCACTTAATCATTTTAAGACTTTTCCGTCGAATCCCCCATAATTGTTAAGCACTTGTCTACTTCACTAAGTTTTTACTTAGCCCAAATTCGATAAGTTTATCATCTCTTTCTTCAAAAAGGGATAAATCGGTTGAACTTGTCCTTGATTTAACTCTATTAGAATTTTTTCAAATCAAACCCATTTAATACATACTCAGTCATTTCTATTGATAAGACGAGGTATGATTAAAAAAACTCCAATTATATTAAACAAAAGGAGGATCGAAACCCTCATGGGTACATATTTTTCTAAAGCCCTTTTGGGCAACAAAAAGAAACTTAAAATTCCTTCTGGGCAAAACCAAGTTCGAATATAAAAAAATAGCCCCTCGCGGGCAACACCAAGTTCGAAAACAAAAGAAACTAGGAACTTTCGAGCAACACCAAAAGACAAGGAAATTTCATTAAGTGGACTGAAGAAGAAGAAGCATGACAAACTAGCATCACTTTCCCGTCTGTTCGTCGCAATCCATGTCCTTCGTCCCTGAGGTCTCCCTGCATTGAACTTCTTTTCTCTGCACCGATCCGCCCCTGGTATCCTTAACAAGATTTGATATGTATTGGTTGAACTGAACAACGACATAGGTAGCAAGTTTCACGAGCATCACCGAGTCCTCGGATATGGTGGGAAGACTCATCTTACTAATACAGAAGATTAAGATATCAACAACATTAATCTCCTCGGTCGCGACTTGGTTCTTCTCCGCTAACCTCATGACAACCTGATTCATGTCATGCTTGCCGGTCACGATTGATATATCATGGTTTTTAGGTGTTTTAGGCCATGATATATGTACAAAATCGAGTCTTCTATAAAGTCTTTCGAGTCTTTTCAGGTACTTTACAGGTTCTATCATGTTTGGAGCTTACTTGGATATTATGGCGCAATCTAGAGCTTTATAGAGCATTCATGCGATTGCAGAAGAGTTGATATCGTGGGTAAAAGATTTTGGCTGATTAATGAAGATTTTTAAGAATCTGCAAATTAGCCCAGAAGTTTCTCATAATTACAAAGTTACCCAAATCGTGTTTTAGGTTTTTCAGCCATTGTTTAGGCTAAATTTTATTCAAGCTTTCTCTTATGAGATTAGGAGATTTGGGGCTGTTTTTGTTCTCGAGAGAGACTTAATTTCGAACCCATGTTCTTACTCTTTTTGATTTATCTATGATATCTATTTTGACTATGTTTTCTGTTATGACTGCTATGTCTGAGTAGGTCTCTTGTTAGGTTAGGGAATTCTCATTAGAGATTTGAAGGAATGATAGATTAACTGATTAACTTGGATTCATCATCTAGTTCTTCATCTAAATCGTTCGTAACGCTTAATCTGAACTGGCCATTTAGATTATTGATATTAGGTTGATTTACACAAGGAGAGTTGGTTAATTAGCTAGAAAGGATTTAGGTGAGCAACTTATCTATTTGCAAAGAGATTTGGTCTAGAGAAGTTGTGAACAAACAAACTTGGAATTAATGCATGTTTAGAACTCTAGGATTCGCAACGAGAGTTGGCTTGCTAGGTCGTTAGACATAGATAATTATCGCAGCGAGAGCTGGTTAGTTTTACTTATGTGATTCTAGTTCAAGAACACCAATAGATTGAATCCTGATTGTCTGTTATCTGATTTCCTGAGAACTTCCTGAAACCTGACGCCTTCGTTAATTGCCTACATTCACCTCACTTCATTCGTTTACTTGTTGTCTTGTTTACTGCTTTACAATCTGCTTCGCTTAGCTTAATTGGATTACTCATAATCTATCGTGTGAGCCGTGAGTCCTTGTGGATTTGATACCCTAAGTACTACTTTGCATAACTGTGCACTTGCAGTAGAATAGGATTAAAACTCTGAGCCTATCAAGCTTTTGGCGCCGTTGCCGGGGACTCTTTGAGTTCGGCCATAGATTCAGTATTATAATTTAGACTAAGTATTTTTCTTTTCTAGTTTTACTCACGTTCTTGTTTGTTTTGTGTTGCAGGAACCGCTACGTGTCGATCGACACTAGTCGTGAATCGATCGACACCAGTCGCGACCAGGGACACCGAGAAACTTGAACACTTAGAAGGATTCTTTCTATGGAACCTGTGATTCTGATTCGCGGTGAGGATGGCACTTTACGAGACCTAGAGGGTCATATATGCAACGCGAAGGGCCAGAAACTGGATGGGGAAGGAAACCCCATCGTGCCAGATGTTGCCGTGGGCGCGGAACATGCACAATAGGAAGCTAGTCACAAGAAGACACTTGCTGACTATAACAAACCAGATCAGTTCTACTCTAATCGGTCTGCGATTCGACCACCTCCATTTACCAGAGCTGAGTTCAGGCTGAAACCAGAGTACTACGCATTGGTTGGGCAGCATCAGTTTCATGGTCTCTCTAGCGAGCATCCTATGGATCACATAGAGACTTTCTAGGAATTGGCTAGCAGTATTAAGGCTGAAGGAATCTCATTTGATTATCTTTTCCGCAAGCTCTTCCCATTTTCTCTCAATGGAGAAGCAGCCCACTGGTTGAAACAGCTACCACCAGGATCATTGACTACTTGGGATGCGGTCAAGAGAGAGTTCCTTAGACACTTTTATGATGATGCTAGATCCGACCAGCTTAGACAAGATCTTTTGACATTCAGGCAAAGACCTACAAAGCCTTTTAAAATTGCTTGGGTGAGGTTTAAGAGGTACCAAAGAGATTGTCCACACCATGGATTCTCTGAAGTACAGCTGTTGTGTGTCTTTTTCAGAGGAGTTGGTTTGTGGTATCAGACGGCTATGGATGCTGCAAGTAATGGGAACTTCTATACCAAGACACCAGAGGAAGCTAAGGAGCTTATTGAGAACTTGATAACTAGCAGTAGTGTCAAGAATGCTGACAAGGAAAGGCAGAGATCTTGTGGAAAAGACGATAGCTTGCAGATGGCCGAAATGAGGGACAAGATTGATTCTTTCCACAGCGTCCTATTTAGGAAGAGGCAGATCCGATCTGATGCAGAAGCTGAAAAGTTTGCAGAGGTGAATTATATCGCTGGGACTGATTACTACGAGCAGACATATAGAAATCAGCAGAGACAAACTTTTGGTTACACACCAAGGTCAAGGGATAATGGTTATCATCTCACCAAGCTCCTCCCAATAATGAGCAGACAAAGATTCAGTCCATGCTTGAGCAGTTGCTTCTTGGGCAGAATAAGATGACAGGAGATCTGAATGGAAAGCTGGATTCAATGTATCAAGATCTAAGTGGGAAATTGGAGGCTTTGGCAAGCAGAGTTGATGATTTGAATATTAGGATGATGCAAGCAGAGGCCGGTATTAAGGAAAGGATGACTCGATCTCAGAAAGAACATGTTAAAGCGGGTAGAGGACGAAGCTGAGCAGAATTATGATGTAAAGACTTTGGAGCAGCAAAATTCGAGTGAAATTCGAAATAAAGAAATTGTGTCGATCGACACACAGCCATGTCGGTCGACACCAGTTTCGAATTTTCGTGACGAACCGAAATCGACCCACCTCGAAATCAAGGTCGACTCGAATCGTGTCAATGTCGATCAACATCACTTCAATGTCGATCGACACCATGGACGTGAGCAGCCAGTTTGTCCAGAGAAACCGAATGTGGTTGAGGAAAAAGTCTACAAACCGAAGATTCCTTTCCCTAGGAGGTCTAAGCAAGAGATTCGGTTGGAAAAGTACAAGAAGATAATGAGAGATAAGCTAACTGAAGTCCCATTGATTGATGCTACTAAGACCATTCCTATGGTGAAGAGATGTGTTACAGACATACTTTCTAGTAATATGACTGACGAAGAAGGTGTCTTGATGGTCTCTAAAGTGTGCGATGCCATTATCCATGGCAGGATTCCTGAGAAACTAAAGGATCCATGGAGTTTCATGATAGATTGTTCTATATACAAAGACAGATTTAAGAGATCATTGTGTGATCTTGGCTCAAGTGTGAATCTCATACCATACTCTGTAGCTATGAGATTAAGCCTGTTGAACTTCCATCCTACTAGGATCTCTCTTGTCCTAGCTGATCGATCAAACAGGTATCCAGAAGGAGTTCTTGAGAACATCCCTCTCAGAGTTGGAAATTACTTGATTCCAACAGACTTTGTGGTGCTGAAGTACGAGATTGAGCCTGATGATCCTCTACTACTCAGTAGATCCTTCTTAGCCACTGTTGGAGCTGTAATTGATGTGCGACATGGTCTGATTGATCTCCACCTGGGAGATAAACCTTTGCAGTTCAAGATGGATGGGTTGCAGAAATCCACCATTGATGGACAAAGTTTCAGTGTTGAGATAGAACCAGAGATTGAAATTGGAGAAGAGAAAATGGCGGTTCATACTGAACCTGCTCTAACATCTTCAAAGCCTAGACCTGCTCTTAAGCAGAAAGCTCCAAACATCATACCTAAGCCACTTCTGGTCAAGCCAAGGTATGCATCTTCTGACCTTAAGAATGCAAACTCTGATGTTGATTTTGCAGGGAACAGAGTCAGGAAACGAAATGTTCTACCTGACCTTGCTGTGATTCCCAAGCTCCTCGGTCAGTCTCACGCACACGATGCATATACGCCGCCATGGATGAGAAGAATTTCGCAAAGGCATACTCTGCCTTTAGCGAAACCGCCTGACATCTGACCACGTGCCACAGTCAAGCTAATGACTTAAATCAAGCGCTGAGTGGGAGGCAACCCACTGGTGAGTCTGTACATATGAGTTTTAGGACTAATTTTTCGTTTTTGTTTTTCTTGAGTCTTTACAGGGAAATCTAGCGACATGAATGCATTGTGTCGATCGATACAGATTTCATGTCCATCGACACGAAGGACAAAAGGATCGATCCTGCACTTTGGGTCGATTGATCCACTTTTTCGCGAAATCGAGGTTTGACCTCGGTTAGACCGCTCTGACCGATTCGAATTTCAAAACACGTGTCGATCGACACAATTAATCCGGATTGATCGACACAAAGCGAATCGAGGTAAGTACTTCTTTTCTCTTTCGCGTCTGTTCTTATTCACACCTGAAACCTCCATAGCCGAGAGCTCTCTCAAAAACTCGTTCTCCCTCGTTTCTTCACCGAATCCATCGATTCAAAAGCCTATCTTGGGCGAAATATTACCCTCTATCCATATCTCTACTCCATTTGTGTCGAAAACAAGTTATGAACTCTTAATCTCAACTTTTCAGATTCGGTTCCAAAGGTAAAAGTTCGATTTTGGCTCTCATTTCTTAATCCCGTGATGAAATAGCATTGATTTAGGTTGTTTGGTAGTGAAATGGTGAAATAGCACCGATGGGGTCCACATCCACATTGGGTTCTTCCACTGGATGCCCCTCCACCACTTCCTGGTTACGATGCGGATCCACACATAAAGTTCCTGACAGACACAGTTCGATCCCTTTGGGGTGGTTTTGCTAGAGCTTTCAGCTGCACCTGCACTTGTCCTTCTCACGGTCGCACACGTCAGAGATCACCTACACCACCAGGGGGACACGACGATGATTCTGAGTCTTAGTCCCTCCGTGATCCTAGCATTTCCCTGAGTTCGCTTTTCTTTTCCTTTTCACTTTTCTTGAGTCCGCTTTGATTTTTTTGAGTCAATTTGTCATGTTTCTTTTGGGTTGAACTTTGTGGAACTCTTTTATATCTATCTTGTTGCTTTTGACTTGTTTCTGAGTGATCTGACAGTGCTGAGATTGAGGAAATTGTGTGACTAAACACAACTAATTCGGATCCTGTTCAAGTCTGTGGCATTGGTACTGAAATACGCGCAGCGTGTCGATCGATTCAACCTTTGTGTCGGTCGACACCATCTGCGACAGAAGGTAACAACGATGTTTTCCTAAATTCTCACAAGTTATGACCCAATTTCACTTACTCTAGACTCGGTAACACTGGGGACAGTGTTATTCAAGTGTGAGGGAGGTGGTTACTGACATCGTTTTCTCTTTTCTTAGAGTCAGTCCTTATTTTTCAAAACTGTTTTATTGAGTCATAATGCGTATGAAACTATGATTTTTCGAGGAAATTTTCCGTTGAAACAGGAACTAAGTGACTATTGGACAGACTTGCAGTAATTCTATGACTATTAGAAAACCCCAAACGGATCAACCTACCAAGGACACCCATATCTAACCAGGTATTCAGAGGTGTTTTTAGGTGTTTTAGGCCATGATATATGTACATAACCGGGTCTTCTATAGAGTCTTTCGAGTCTTTTTAGGTACTTTACAGGTTTTATCACGTTTGGAGCTTACTTGGATATTATGGCGCATTCTGGAGCTTTATAGAGCATTCATGCGATTGCAGAAGAGTTGATATGATCGTCTGGCATCGGTGTCGATCGACACCACTCAAGTGTCGGTCGACACGTATCGCGGGTAAAAGATTTTGGCCGATTAATGAAGACTTTGAAGAATCTGCAAATTAGCCCAGAAGTTTCTCATAATTACAAAGTGACCCAAATTGTGTTTTAGCTTTTAGTTAGGTTTTTCAGCCATTGTTTAGGCTAAATTTTATTCAAGCTTTCTTTTATCAGAGATTAGAAGATTTGGGGCTGTTTTTGTTCTCGAGAGAGACTTAATTTCGAACCCCTGTTCTTACTCTTTTTGATTTATCTATGATATCTATTTTGACTATGTTTTCTGTTATGATTGCTATGTATGAGTAGATCTCTTGTTAGGTTAGGGAATTCTCATTAGGGATTTGAAGGAATGCTAGATTAACTGATTAACTTGGATTCATCATCTAGTTCTTCATCTAAATCGTTCGTAACGCTTAATCTGAACTGGCCATTTAGATTATTGATATTAGGTTGATTTAGACAACGAGAGTTGGTTAATTAGCTAGAAAGGATTTAGGTGAGCAACTTATCTATTCGCAAAGAGATTTGGTCTAGAGAAGTTGTGAACAAACGAACTTGGAATTAATGCATGTTTAGAACTCTAGGATTCGCAACGAGAGTTGGCTTGCTAGGTCGTTAGACATAGATAATTATCGCAGCGAGAGCTGGTTAGTTTTACTTATGTGATTCTAGTTCAAGAACACCAATAGATTGAATCCTGATTGTCTGTTATCTGATTTCCTGAGAACTTCTTGAAACCTGACGCCTTCGTTAATTGCCTACATTCACCTCACTTCATTCGTTTACTTGCTGTCTTGTTTACTGCTTTACAATCTGCTTCACTTAGCTTAATTGGATTACTCATAATCTATCGTGTGAGCCGTGAGTCCTTGTGGATTCGATACCCTAAGTACTACATTGCATAACTGTGCACTTGCAGTAGAAGAGGATTAAAACTCTAAGCCTATCAACAATCTCAACTATGAGGTCAATATTTGTGATCGCCTCCTGGAGAAGGATCTTCGCGTCGGAATTGATCTTCCTCTTTTCCAACCTGATTTTGATATCTTCCAGGATCTCGAGATACCTCTCATTCAGCTCCTTCTTCGTTGTATCAGATGCAAACTTAATCGTGGAGTCTCTTTCCTCGATAACTTTCTCCTTCTCCTATATATCTCGGACCGCCTACTCAAGCGCCTTTTTCTTCCCTTGAGGTGGAACATTTTGTATGTGGCCACTTTGAGTTTATGCTTCAGATCCTCCTCTGCATTTTCGAGGTGCATAAATTGAGCCTCTTGATGTATAAACTCAGCTAACTTCTCATTCAAGTTTGCATTTGGATCCTTAGCAGTTTGCAAACCAAGGTTGAGCTTCCTAAAGACCTTCTTCGCTTCCTCGAGCTTGCTTTCCGGGGGGACCTCTTTCAGATCTCGCTCTAACAAAGCGACATACTTGTTCATGGCCTCATGCGACTCCACTGACAAAGAACAGTTCATTTAAACAACATACTATATCTATCAAAGAAAATTTAAAATGATAAGGTAAATCCTTACCTTTCCCTAAGCCGCCATCATCTTAATATAGGCCTTCTCATTGGTCATAAACGAACGGCCATGAGCTGAAATAATGCTGGATTGAAATGCCTAAGTAGGTATGCCACACCCTTGAGGTTGTTAGCAATCGTGCAGTCCTTATGGTGCTTAAAGCGCCACTTTTATTATTTGCTGCCCAACAAACCCGAGGAAGCTTGCTTCTTATCACTGTCTCGACAGGCCTTCTGCGAACTCGTCTCAAATTGAGTTAACTGGCGCTTCAGAGATGATGGTTTACCTCCACTCTTCTCTTAGGGATTTGAACCCTTGGAACTGTTGGAGTGAGAACTGACATGGACTAGGTCTTTCAAAGAGAGTGGGGTGATCTCTTTATCCTCATCAAAAAGAGGAGGGACCTCATTCACTTGAACATCCTCATTAGTCCTAGGAGTTGGTAGTTGGGGAGTACACCAAAGGAAAAAACTAAAGCATCAGCCAGCTCGACGGATTTTACGTTCCATGCATGTGGGAGCTCGTTCTTCTTGACATCTTCTCATTTGGAGGAATAATGACCGCCAAACCACTATTCGAGATTGCTCGACCTCGAGACGAATAGTCAACGACTAAGAAAAATCAAGAGAAAAAAATGATAGAGAAACCCAAGGGATAAGATAAACTCTTACTTGTCCCAGTTGGTTCCACGATGCGAAGTAGACCCTCTACTTCAACTCTCAAACCTTTAGGAACTGGCTGAAGTTGTATTCCTAGGGGAAATTTTGGCTGATTGTGAGGTGGTCTAGGGAGCTGGGAACCAAGAGTAGATCGTACCCCTCTTTAAACGCTCGAACAAATTTTTCGTCTCGTAGTCTAGAGGCAGCGAATCAGATGTATCTGTCAAAAGAAATCAATAAAGAATATTAAATAAAAGCTTAAAATGATTAAAAAAGATAATAAAACATCAAACTACAAAATTTCTAATACTAACCAACGCTGACTGCCAAAATTTCGGGATAACTAAGAAGTCGAAGCTCCCTGAGAAAGAACATATGTTCTTGTTAAGTATCTCTCAGAGGGATGTCGTCTAAAATATTCCCATGACGAGGTGAGAGGTAATAGGTTCACAGGAGCAAAATATGCTCGACGTCAAAGTCGATTCCTTCCTCCTCGGTCCGAAATCCAAGTCCGATGACCTGAAGAAAGAAATTCGGGCCCATCTAATAAGAGATGGGATTGGGAAGAACAACCCACACTTTTCGAGGTTAGTGGAGGAAGCAAAAAATTAGCCCGACCAAACTTTCCCTGCAGACTCTGATTAACGGGAAGAACCATTTTGACCTATGCCGGAATACGGCACTTCTCCCAGAGTTTTTGTAGATGACGCGCTGTTATCGTCGAAGGTCGGTGAGGGCCGTAAGGTTTGGAAGTCGAGCTGCTTGCAGCCATTCTTCCTTTCGGTGCCATTGGTTCTGGTCGTCGAGATCTTCAGATTACACACAAGTTCAAGAACTAGAAACACAATGCTAAACATTCCAACTCTCGCTGAAATTGTTTCTATATCTAGCAACCTAGTGATCCAAATCTCTTTGTAATCCTAGAGTTCTAAACAAGCATTAAGAACAAGTTCTATCGGTTCACAATTCTCCTAAACCAAATCTCTTTGTATCTAGTCAAATTGGTCACACTAAGTTTGTTCAGATTATAACTCACACTCTCGTGCAATTGTCAATTATCTCAGATCTAAATCCTAGGTGATCAGTCCAGAATTCAGTATTAATCGCAACTTAGGTGATGAACGAACAGATTGTGAATCCTAATAAATTAGTTATCTAAACATGCATAAAACCCTTATGAGAATCCCTAAATCTAACTAGGTTATTACTCAGACATATGATCAATCAAACAACACATCATGAATAGAAAACCAAAAGACTGAATAGATAAAGTAAAGGGGTTCGAAATCCTTCTCTCAAAGGTTACAAGTAGCAAGAATCAGCCCCTTAGCAAATCTCTCAATCTCCAAAAAGCAAGAACAAAATAAGAACAAGATAAACTGAATAATGAGTCTGAAAACGTAATTAAAACTCCTAAACTCCTTTTGGGGTCAGATTAGAATTAGGGAAAACTTCGGAGTCTTTATGCAATTCTTCAAAACTTGTCTCAACTTGGCGTTTAGCCTCTCTCGCGCTCAGTGTCGACCGACACCAAAGTCAGTGTCGGTCGACATCCAGTCGTAGCCGAGACACCAACTTCAGCTCCTTGCACAAATCACCAAAAGCGTCCTATAATCCCGCTCTTTGCTCCAAATGAAAGTCTACCTGTAGAAGACTCAATAGACTCGAAAAACCAGGTTAAAAATATACACAACTATATCATGGTTGAAAACCTAGAAAAACCATGATATATCAACTCCCCCACACTTAGCTCTTGCTTGCCCTCAAGCAAGTGAAAGAACTAAAGTATAAGAAAGAGGTTTGAAAACTCAGAAACTCATTTCGTCCTAGGAACTTTCGCATTCACATTCACTTAGTAAGCCACTGAAAATATTCCTGCAGATGTCAAGACCACAATATACTTCCCCCATACTTAGCAACTGTCCCAAGTAAACTAAACAATCAAGTTAGGATATTCAAGTTCACCACACTAACCTCTGTATACAATTAAGTGCGGTCTTACAGAGGGAGTATTGATCATAGAACACATGGACTCAACTCATTCAGTACTGACCACCAAACTGTCGGTTTCTGGTTCCTTTCTTTTCCCTTTCTCCCTTAGCAACTGATTTTTCCCCACTGGGTATCATTTTTTTTTATCAGTGCTCTTCCCTTTTTATTCGAGTTGTAACTTTGGATCTTTCCATGAATAAACATGAGGTAATAGGGGTCTCTACCACTCCCGTGACCACTTCGAAGCTACTAGCTTATCCTCGGTTTTAATCTCTTTTTTTTTTACTTTCAAGGGAGGGGAGAATCAGGAACCATACTCAAACAGGATCACAGGCTGTGTCAGCACATCAGAGGAATCCGATCCAGAGATCTCAAGCTCCTAAGTAAGAAATTAGAGTCAAGATTAGAGATGAGGCTAGTGATGGATCCTCTGAATACCTGGTTAGATATGGGTGTCCTTGGTAAGTTGATCCGTCTGAGGTTTTCTAATAGTCATAGAATTACTGCAAGTCTGTCCAATGGTCACTTAGTTCCTGTTCCAGCGAAAAATTTCCTCGGAAAATCATAGTTTCATACACTTTTTTGACTCAATAAAACAATTTTGAAAGCAAGTGAAAACAAGGGACTGACTCTAAGAAAATAAAACACAATGTCAGTAGCCACCTCCCCCACACTTAGACTGCACTGTCCCTAGTGCAGCCGTAGTATGAGACCGGGAGAAATCAAATTGGAACCAAAGAGTTTTTGAGCTGAAAATCCGAACTTGATCACGGCCGATGTCGACCGACACTAAGCTTAGTGTCGCCCGACATCGAGCTCGTGGTACCATACGCAGAGTGTTAAATGCGTCCGTGGTTAAGATCATGAGTTACCACTCAATTCCTCACTTGTTAGCTGCGTTAAGTAACTCATGATCACATCAAAAACAACAATGGAGATGCAATAAACTCAAATAGTCATGGTTCCAAGCAAACAAGACTGAAAAACTAACTCAAAAGAAACATAAAAATGACTCAAGAAAAGGAAAAAGAAAAACAAACGCAGAATCAGCAAGTGTCTAGAAGACTGGAGAGTCTCCAACGTCCATCTCATCGGAGTCGGCAGCCACCTCTACCTCCTCATCCTCGGAGCTGATGTGCTCAGGAGCTGGTGCAGGTTCACGACGTCGTGGCTATGGGTGGTGAACGCGCTGAGACTGCTGGCAGGACATCTTGTGAACCTTCTTCCAGATGCCTTTGAGTACAGATGCTGCCCATTTCTGGAACTGCGGTGGTGGCATGTCTTCTGCTGGTCCGGGAAGATCGGGAAACTCATCTGTATCATCAGCAGGGACAGCCTCATGCTCAGCAGCAGAAGCAGCAACTCCAGAAGATGCGCCTCTAAGAACGGTAGAACGGCGCGGAACACACCTACAAAGCTCCACACTGGGCTGAAAAGAGAGTGAGACAGGATCATCCGTGATACCTGTAAGCTCGGTCGCTGGGAGGGGAAATAATCGCTCGACGTCAGATGTATCCGTGAAGTGCCACAAGAACTGTCTCCCACCGATATCTCCCTTGATCTAGTGCATGCTCTTCAAATGTTGAAAGTCCATTGTGGACTTTGTGGTGCATATATACATCTGACTCCTGTCAATCTGAAAGTGGTCAAAAATAGGAGTGAGCAGACTTCCAACAGACTCTGTCTTTGTTGCTTTTCCACTGAATGCTCGTATCTTGAGATCCTCCAGATGATGGGCAAAAACAGCTCCCATGTTCACATCAGCCACTAAACGAGCATCCTGATACACACTCTCATCAATAATGTCTCCAATCCCAAAATACAGTAGCAGGAGCTCAGCTATCCGCATCATTCCCGACCCCATCTTGCACAAGATCGTGTTGGCAAATAGACGAACAAGACATCTAAAGACCGGGTGTCGCACCGCAGAATGTCGAGTGGTCTGAGAGTCATAAACACCATTACCAAAATGCTCCCAAAACACTTGCACATCGGTCCATTTCTCGGGCAGGTTTACGCGCTCCCTGTTCCGGTTAAATGAGTAGTTGTCACACAACTCAGGGATAGAAATCTTGTACCTCACCCCATTAGCCATGAACGTCAGCGTCCCTTCAGAAGCCTTTTTCACCACTTCGTTAGTGTAGTACACTCGGACTGTCGCCATGAACTGTCTGACTAACTCCGGGTGCATATCATAATACTTGGTACAGATGGTACTCAGGCCTATCACCCTCAGGATGTGCAGGATGTCTGATCTGATCTTCAGCTTGTTCATAATGGTTGTACAAGCGATCCGTGTGTGCAGGAGATCAACGCCACACCAAGCGTTGTAAAAAAGGGAGTCATAGTCATTCCACTGCTCCGAGATTGGCCTGTAGATACGAGCAGTGGTCTTAGACTCTGTTGCAGGATCGTTCGCAAAGCGTTTGAGCTCGAACTTAGTTCTTTATATTCTTGGCCAAGGCGATCTGAGCTGCGCATTCGAACTTGTCGCTCCAGTGCATCTCCAGCGTCGTTTTCCGCGGTTCAGAGAAGGATCCATATGCAAAATAACCAACGACCAGTCGAAAAGAATGAGGATCAAGCACATCAAAATTTCAAATTCATAATCTCATCCAATTGAGCATAGACAATCATCCACAGTACTCATATCAATCATATTCCATCACAAACTCATCCTAGATATCAATAAATCAATCAAAAATCAAAGCTTTCTTCCTTCGAATACGAACTGAAAAATGGAGATTCAGAGCCATATATTTGCAGATGTATTAAACATATGATAGAAATGGATAGAGCACGGAAAAATAAGTGAAATGGAGCTTTGATTCGTCAAAAATGATGAAGATTTGAGAGAGATGGAGATTTTTGAAGATTTTTTGGTGAGAAGGAAATGAGGAAGAAGAAGACTGGTCTCGGGTTTTTAATAACTCTTACCTCGATTTCCTCGATGTCGACCGACATCCAGCTTGATGTCGGTTGACACTTACATGTGTGAACCAGATCAACCTCTGGAAATCTACCTCGGTCGATTATCGTCCGTGCTCGAAAACTCCTTCGGAAATCAATGTCGACCGACATCCAACTTAATGTCGACCGACACTGACTTCACAGTGCTATGGATTCTGCATAACTTGACGCAAGAAAACCAAAAACGAAAGAAATCAAAATGCAAAACCAAAAATCCTAGTATATACAACTTACCAGTGGGTTGCCTCCCACTCAGCGCTTGTTTTAAGTCGTTAGCTTGACTTTGATGGGAGATTAGACTCCTGGTGGTTTCCACAGAGGCTATGAGTGCTTCTGCGAAAGTCTCCTCATCCATGGTTGAGAGTAAGCAGTGTCAGCGTGAGCTCTTCCAAGGAACGAGGGATCAGGATCAGAGTGAGAGCGAAACTTGGGTGCATTCGAGCGTTTACCTGCAGTTATAGCAGTGAGTTTAGCAGGTTTGAGTTTAGGGGATGCATACCTTTGCTTGGGTGAAGCTCTGATGTGTGGAGCTTTCTGCTTATGAGCAGTTTCAAGCTTTGAAGATGCCAGAGTGGAATTTTTCGAAACCACCATCTTCCTTTCTCCAGTATCAGACACTGAAGTCTCACTGATCTGAGCTTCTTGCTCCAACTCAATGCTAAAGGTTTGACCGTCAATCTTGGGCCTGCGCAGCATATCCATCTCAAAGTGTAGAGGCTCATCTCCCAGGTGAAGATCGATCAGACCATTTCTCAAATCAATCTTTGCTCCAGCTGTGGCTAAGAAAGGTCTTCCCAGTATCAGAGGATCATCCGGCTCATTATCGTACCTTAGCACCACAAGTCTGTTGGAACTAAATAGTTTCCAACTCTGATTGGGACATCCTCAAGAACTCCTTCCGGAATCCTTCTTGACTGATCAGCTAGGACTAGAGAGATCTTAGTGTGTGAAAAATCTGTCATCCCCAGTCTCTCCGCTACAGAGTATGGCATGAGATTTCCAGCACCTCCTAAATCACACAAGAAGCGGTTGAAGCCATTCTCAAAGATAGAACAACTCAACACAAACACACCAGGATCTGATAGCTTCTGATAGGTCTAGTTTTAATCCCTATACTAACTGCAAGTGCACAGTGATGTAGTTGTAGTACTTAGGGTATCGAAATCCACAAGGACTCTGGGCAACGATTGATTTAGAACTATTAAGATTAAACTAGGAGAAAGCAAATATGATTAGAAACTAAAAAGCAAAGCAGAAAAGTAAATCAGGTGAGTTTGTGAGCAAGGAAATGAAGGCAAAGCGTTAAGTCTAGGGAGTTCTCAGGAAATCAGGAACATAAGCTAATCAATCAATCGGGATCTAATTAAGAGCTATTCTAGAACTCAAACACAGATATAGAATTAACCAACTGTCGTTGCGAGAATTCTCTAAGTCTAAGTGCAGCAATCCAAATTCCTTTGCAATTACTAACAGATTAAACCAGCTTTAATTCCAAGTTCGATATGTTCACAATCTAATTAAACCAAATTTCTTTGCGAGTAATTAAATTGCTCATCTAGGTTCTTTCTAGCTAATTAACCAACTGTCGTTGCATCAATCAACCTAACATCATAAATCTGGGTAGCAAATTCAGATTAAGCAGTAAGAACAATCCTAGATGAAGAACTAACATATATGAATCCCAACAGATTTATTAACCTATAATTCCATGAAATCCCTAATGAGAATCCCTAAACCTAACAGGTAATCTACTCAGACATGATCATCGAAACAGAAAACATCATGAATAGAAAACCAAATATTATAAAATCAAATAAAGAACTGGGGTTCGAAATCCTCTCTCTTTCGAGAGTAGGATCAGCCCCTAACTCTCTCTGAAAATAGAATAAAGCATAAGTAAATTGTTGCCTAAACAATGGCTTAAAAACCCTAATATAATGGTCTAAAGTCGGCTGGGGGCCTTTTTGCAAGTATGGGAAGTTTCTGGGCAAAACTGTAATTTCTCCAAAATGCAGATTTTTGGGCGCAGAACTGCAACGACCGTTGCAAGGCAAAAACGCAGCCAGTGAACTCTGTGAAGTCTCTAAATAGTGCAGAATTGCTCCAAATGCTCCCAAAACGTCCAATTAGGCTCCAGATGTTCTTAAACCTGTAAAACACCTGAAAAGACTCCAAAACACATAGAAAGACTCGATAACAAAGACATATACCATGGTTAAAATCCCTAAAATCCATGGTATATCAACTCCCCCACACTTAGCTCTTGCTTGCCCTCAAGCAAGTAAAGAACCAATACATGGTGAAGAGGTTTGAAAACTTTCAGAAACTCTTTTCATCCTAGAAGCAACAATACTCAGATTCCCCTTAGTAAACCACTGAAAGAATCACCTGCAAGACATCAACACCAACATATACTTCTCCCACACTTAGCAACTGTCCTAAGTAAACTCCACAATCACATTCACGCATTCAAATTCACCCTACTGACTTCTGCAAGTATTTAAGTGCGGTCTCACCTAAGGAGTATCGATCAAAGTGCACATGGACTCTTACCTTGCCAGCTCTAGACCACCATACTATCTTTCTCTAGTCCCTTTCTTCTCTTTTCCCTTCCTTAGCATTCTGATTTTTCCCCATTGGGTATCATTTTATTTTTTTTATCAGTGCTCTTTCTGTTAAGGGGTGTACTTTGGACACATTCCATGGATGCACAGGATATGATAGTTGTAGCTACCACTCCCAGAGACCACTTCGGAGTTACTAACTCATCCTCAGTTTATTACTTTTTTTTTATTTTATGGAAGGGGAGAATGGAACAAAATAGGACAGGTTTACAGGCTGTGTCAGAACTAACAAAGGAATCCGACACAAGGTATACCAAGCCCTTAGGTGAGAAACTTAAGTCAGTATTAAGGTGAAGTCAGTAAAAGGATCCTCTGATACCTGAAGTGATGTGGGTGTTCTCAGTAGGTTGATCTGTGATGGGGTTTTCTAATAGTCATAGATAGATCTTGCAACTTCATCCCAATGGTTATTTAAGTTCCTGCAAGATATTGTTAACTCCTCCAAAATTCATTGTTTCCTACTTAAACTGGTTTTGACTCAATAAAACAATTTTTTTTTTGAAAAACTGGACTGACTCTAAGAAAACAGAAAGATAAAGTCAGTAGCACCTCCCCCACACTTAAGACACATTGTCCTCAGTAGTGTCAAGCCAAGGATTGGTAAAAAGAAAATAATAGATAAAAGATGAGATTATGTCTGTCGGGTTTTTACCTCTGTCGCACATGCATCGACCGTTGCTAGGCGATATTTTGTCGTGTGTCGATCGTTGCTCAGGACCGCAACGATCGCTACAATGCGATTCCTTTCGTGTTGTGACGATCGACACAAGGTGTGTCGATCGACGCACTGCAAATCTGTCGAAACCTGCAGACAAAATTCACCAAAAACCAAAAACAAAAACGTAAAATGCTAATGAAAACACAAAAAATAAATTATGCAAACCTAACAGTGGGTTGCCTCCCACTCAGCGCTTGTTTTGAGTCATTAGCTTGACTATGGGATAGAGATTGAACTCATGGCGGTTTCAACAGAGACTTTGAGTGTCTCTGTGAATATCTCTTCATCCAAGGTGGTGTTTATGCTTTCGGATCATGAGATTTTCCAAGGAAAGAGTAAACAGAATCAGGGCGGGAGAGAAGCTTGGGTGGGATACTGCGTTTTCCTGCATTCAAAGCAATGTGGCCAGGAGGTTTAAGCTTAGGTGATTTATACCTTACCTTTGGTGGATATCTGATGTTTGGAGCTTTCTGCTTATGAGCAGTTGCAGGCTCTGAAGATGTTAGAGCAGGTTCAAGAGGAACCGCCATCTTCTTCTCTCCACTATCAGATACTGTAGTTTCACCAATCTGAACTTCTTCTTTCAAATGACCATCAGTGGAGATCATCTTCTTTGCATCTCTCAACACACAAGGGCAAACTCGCGAAGCTTCAGCTGGTGGAGTTTCATTCAGCTCCTTATCCATCGCTTTCTTGAAGTTAGCCACTTCTAGCTCCTGTTTAGACGGTTTAGGAACCTTAGGATATGGCACAAATGGCTTATAGACTCGTTCCAGGATTGTTGCAGGCTTCTGGTCCTGTCTGCGATCTGTGTCGATCGATGCACCAGATGTGTCGATCGACACAAGGCGATTATGCTCAATTTCATCAGACGGATCGGGGTTGCATCGATCGACATCAAGTGTGTGTCGATCGATGCATGTCTCAGACAGACAATAATCATCCAGAAAATCCGAGATTATGCTCTCTTCTTTTCCCAGCAAGTCAATCCCATCCCTAATGGTCACAGCATTGATGTACAGCTTCTGTTTAGCTTTCCCAGCTTCATTATGCCTTTGTATTGCTCCAGCTGTTTGTTGAACTTGGACATCCAGCTTCTTCACATGTGTGCTCAAAGATTCATACTTCCCGTTCAGATTTTCATGCATAGCATCCAGCTTCCTGTCGAGGTCTATAGCAGTCTTAGTCTGATCCTCTAGAAACTGCTCCATCATGGATTCCATCTTGCTCTTATAAGCATTAGCAGCAGGAGGTGTCTGATAAGAAGATGATCCATAGGTTCTTTGATAAGAATTACCTTGCTGGTTACCAAACATGTTTCCTTGGAATCCAGAGCCACTGATGCAGTTCAAATCTTCTTCCTGCTTCTCTAATAACTGCTCCATCATACTTATCAGCTTATCAGACTGCTTATTTTGAGGAGGAAAAGGCTGATATGATGGAGATTCATAATCTCTGGTGAATGAATAGGAACCATAGTCTCTGCAGAATGAGTTATTCTGCTGATTTTCCAACATCCGTTCCATCATTCCCATCATCTTACGCGCTGTGTCGATCGATGCAGAGTAGTGTCAATCGGTGCAAGCTCGAAGATGTGTCGATCGACACACAGGACCGTGTCGATCGATGCAAGGCGATTACTGGCGTACCTGAAACGCAAGAACAGAAAAAAAAAATTTAGTAACAAAAAATAAAAACGAAAAACCTAGTTTAAACCCTAAGTTCAAATCTATCGAAGACTCAAAAGAGTCCCCGACAACGGCGCCAAAAACTTGATAGGTCTAGTTTTAATCCCTATACTAACTGCAAGTGCACAGTGATGTAGTTTTAGTACTTAGGGTATCGAAATCCACAAGGACTCTGGGCAATGAGAGATTTATAACTATTAAGATTAAACTAGGAGAAAGCAAATATGATTAGAAACTAAAAAGCAAAGCAGAAAAGTAAATCAGGTGAGTTTGTGAGCAAGGAAACGAAGGCAAAGCGTTAAGTCTAGGGAGTTCTCAGGAAATCAGGAACATAATCTAATCAATCAATCGGGATCTAATTAAGAGCTATTCTAGAACTCAAACACATATATAGAATTAACCAACTGTCGTTGCGAGAATTCTCTAAGTCTAAGTGCAGCAATCCAAATTCCTTTGCAATTACTAACATATTAAACCAGCTTTAATTCCAAGTTCGATATGTTCACAATCTAATTAAACCAAATTTCTTTGCGAGTAATTAAATTGCTCATCTAGGTTCTTTCTAGCTAATTAACCAACTGTCGTTGCATCAATCAACCTAACATCATAAATATGGGTAGCTAATTCAGATTAAGCAGTAAGAACAATCCTAGATGAAGAACTAACAGATATGAATCCCTACAGATTTATTAACCTATAATTCCATGAAATCCCTAAACCTAACAGGTAATCTACTCAGACATGATCATCGAAACAGAAAACATCATGAATAGAAAACCAAATATTATAAAATCAAATAAAGAACTGGGGTTCGAAATCCTCTCTCTTTCGAGAGTAGGATCAGCCCCTAACTCTCTCTGAAAATAGAATAAAGCGTAAGTAAAGCGTTGCCTAAACAATGGCTAAAAATCCCTAATATAATGGTCTAAAGTCGGTTGGGGGCCTTTTTGCAAGTATGGGAAGTTTCTGGGCAAAAACTGTAATTTCTCCAAAATGCAGATTTTTGGGCGCAGAACTGCAACGACCGTTGCAAGGCGAAAATGTAGCCAGTGAACTCTGTGAAGTCTCTAAATAGTGCAGAATTGCTCCAAATGCTCCCAAAACGTCCAATTAGGCTCCAGATGTTCTTAAACCTGTAAAACACCTGAAAAGACTCCAAAACACATAGAAAGACTCGATAACAAAGACATATACCATGGTTAAAATCCCTAAAATCCATGGTATATCATACACCCACATTAAATCTTGGTCAGTTTATATTGATGATGGATCAAACCAAGGGGAGAAATTTGAGCTTAATACAGCTGAACTCGTGGGAGAGGCAAAAAGACCCGAGAGTTTTGATGAATTGGCTGCATCGATCGATGCACAACATGCGTCGATCGTTGCATGTCGTGAACAGACAGCTTCACTTGTTTCACGTAGCATTGATGAAGAGACGGATCAGGAGCTTATTAGACTATTCCCTGGGGTGTCTGAGATAACTCAACAAGAGATTGATGAAGCTAGAGCTGGAAGTGATGGATGAGAAGTTGGAAGAAGTTCCACAATCTGATGATCCACCATATCACCCTTGTGTGCAGAGATACTTGGATAAGATGCTTCCTATGGACGAAATGTTGAAAGATTGGGTGATAGTGGTCCCTAAACAGATCAGTGATGTGCTGCTAACTCAGATCCCTAAAAAGCTACCTGATCCTGGTATATTTGTGTTGAGTTGTTCCATCTTTGACGATAGCTTCAGGCGTTCTTTGTGAAGGAACTTATGCCATTCTAACATCAGTTTGAATCCTAACAAGTTCCTGAAGCCTAGGATATGGGTTTGAGTAATTGAATCCTTACTGATGATCTCGTGTTTACCTGGAGATTTGCAGCGGAATGTGGTCAGATAAACGAGATCTCTAGTGCCTCAGATGCTGCGCCTCTACTGCAGTCCACACGCACACAAGCTGGAATCCGCCGGGATGCTAGTGCCGGGAATCGGATCTCCTGGGAATCCTGTGTTTTTAGAGGTGGCTGCGTTTTTCTGTCAAGAAAAAGTCTCAGCAACGGCTAGGGTTCCAGGTCGTCCATATAAGCCTTTATATAGATCTGGAATGACTAAAACCGATCATTGGATTAATCCAATTCGTTTAAGTCATCAAAACGAAACATCAATTTCGTAACCAGCCTTGTGTCGATCGACACACCCAATGGTGTCGATCGACACACCTCTTAAAACTCGATTTCAATGTGTATCCCATACACATTGACCAGACCATATACCAATGATCAATCCCATACTAAGTGTATCCAGCTTGCTTAGGTGTGTGACCCTGTAGGTTCACATAATACTAGCAATGAGTTACAACTCATTTGTCATAAGCGGCTTCTAGCAAAACATTATGACTACCTAGTATCACATGAATTATCCGATCTCGACAATACAACTATCAATCAAAGTCAGTACAATATGATTTCAAGACATAATCCCAACAATCTCCCACTTGTACTGGAATCATCTATTCCCATAATCCCTTCGTCGCTATATCTCGATATGGCATAAGGCAAGAAACTGTGTCATCCTTATTATTGCCAACATCATGTTCATCGAACTCCTGATTTATACTGATAAAAACAAACGACTGACAATCACCTCGTTTGAGCACGGCCATGCATTCTCTCAGTATCAAATCTTCGATGGGCCCTGAGATATTTATCTCCCGTTATAGACGCCAGTTACGGAACGACGTTTGACAAGGTCAAAGTGTACCAATCCACATGCTAGAAAGCATGATGAACTCAGGTCTAAGGACTATACTCTATAGTCGTAATGAGAACCTCTCATGACACTGATATAACTATCCTGTAGAGTTCTCATTAGCGGGTCATATCCGATCTTATGTTCACCAACATATATCTATGTGATTAACGTTGATACTCATATCAATGACTCCATGAAACTCAGTCATACGTCACCTCACATACTAGTCTTAACGGTTGTTAGTGTCCCACTTTAACAACCTACGACCAGGGACAAACATAATTTTATGTCATCTTTCATTTATAGGGTTTCATGATCAAGTCCTCAACTTGATGACCTATAAAATGAACATAAAAATACTTTGGGACCATTATTTAATTATCCAATAATCAAATAATGTTGATGTCAGTTTTTCATAAACATGACCACAGCATGTCTATGTGAACATCATAACTAACATAACTCCCACTAGAATCAAGACCACGTCTTCAGATATCTAGTACCTACAACAATAGTATAAAACTCGTGCTTAGGTTGTGAGAGAGGCTGCAATGTTCTTGCTTGGAACCATTCCAACAAACCATACCGCCATTCATCAATAAGCACTATTCTACGGTCCTCTGCTTGGAGCCCTTCCAACAGATAGCACCGCTACACAGACAAAGAGACATAACCAGGTGGGAACCGGGAGTCGTCTTTGTCCGTCTAACTACTTTTAACAGATTCGTCACTTCCTCAGTTGAACAAGAACCTATCCTTAGTGTTCCTCAAACACTTGGGATATTTCTTACAACTGTCCAGTGACTTTTACCGGAATGTATTGGTATCTTCTCGTCATGCTTTAAGCGTAAGCTGCATCTAGACGAGCGCAAAATATGGAATTCATGATGGATTCTATTGCACAAGCATAAGGAATCACACTCATACATACTAGCTCAGCCAGTGTCCAAGACACTTCATCTTGCTAATATTATTGCCATAAGACCTTTGGTGTGAAGCCATTCTTGGAATCATGTATATTGGAACTGTCCAATACCTTATCTACATAAGGATTCTGACACGATCCAATAAGCCTACCCAATCTATTTCAATAGATCCTTATTCCAAGAACTCACGCGGCTTCTCCCATGTCCATTGTTGAAATTGACATCCGACCCAAGTCCTGATAA
Organism: Orychophragmus violaceus; assembly: GCA_030180135.1. Lineage (NCBI taxonomy): Eukaryota > Viridiplantae > Streptophyta > Magnoliopsida > Brassicales > Brassicaceae > Orychophragmus > Orychophragmus violaceus. Next base: position 63,570,372 of record CM058229.1, on the reverse strand, counting down.
GACTTAAGCGACGGAACGTCGTTTATGAGATTAGGTATGTTATACACATACTGTGTGAGAAATGCAACTACACTCTCACTAGTCTACTTGTAAACGCACGGTTCCTATTCGATCCTGATCAAGTCAAAACTTTTGACCGTTTTAATAGAACGTAGATTCCAACTCCAAGATGTTTGCTTCAATCCAGAAATGGATCGGTGAAGCTAACATGCATACCTAGCAAATTTTCGGAGTTGGGGCTCACCATCGCTCCTTTGAATTTCGCAGGCTCGTCACTTTTCAATGATCAACAGATCACGGCAATTGGTTACGAGAAATCACTCTCGGGTTAGCGACGGATCCATTTGGATCTGCGAAATTCAGGCTCCACAGGTGTAGATCCTACAGCACTTTGTAGATCCAACCGCTGCTCTCCCTCAACAGGTTGAGCAGCCTCCTGTGTTTCTCGAATTTCTTCGAGCTGTACTTCTACTCCCACTGTTTTTCTTGGAAAGAAACTTTCTATCTAGAAAAACAGAGTTCCGAACAACAAAACTTTGTTCTCGGTTTGGTTGCAAAAGTAATAAGCCTCGGTTTCCCCTAGGACAACCAGCGAAGTAGCACTTATCAGATTTGGGTTCAAGGTTGTCTGTTATTAACTGCTTTACATAAACCTTGCAATCCCAATTAATCAGTGAAAACATACTTGGAAAACTCCCAGTCCACATCCAATGTGGTGTCTTTCATCTGATTCTGATAGAAACATATTTGGCGTAAATACATACATTTTAGAGCGTATTTCTAAAAGGATAATGAAAGATTCGTGTGACTCATCATTAATCGGAGAAAATCCAATAAGGTTCGATTCTTTCTCTCGGAAATACCATTCAGGTTTTCCAGGAGAAATGAGCTGTGAGACAACTTCACACTCACTTAGATGATCACTCAATTCTTGACTCAAGTATTCTCCTCCGCGATCCAATCGAGGATCTTTAATACTTCTGTCATATCGGTTCTATACTTCATTCTGGAACTCCTTTGACCATTTCAAACTATTCCGACTTGTGTCTCATCAAATGAACACAGCCATACTTACTGAAGTCATCAATAAAGGTAATGAAGTACTAAAGTTTTCCTCTGGCACTAATGCTTACCGGGCCACATACATCAGTATGAGCAAGGCCCGATAAGCCTCAGGCCCTTTTCTTTAGCTCTGCTAAAGAAGCCTTAGTCATTTGGCCCAGTAAGCAGAATTCATATCTCATATGATTTATAATCAAATGAGCCCAAAAGCCCATAACTATGGATCTTCTGAATTCACTTCACTCCATGTGGTTTAAACGACTATGCCAAGGAAAAGTCGAGTTCTAGTCATCAGACTTAAACCGTTTGGTATTTATATAATATATACAGTCGAACATTGGTTTAACATATAAAACCTGTTGGGAATGTCCTGAAATCTATTGTACTTACTCCAAGTGAAAGTCGTATTGTCGAGATGAGACAATCATATGACACTAGGTAGTCATAATGCTTTGCTAGAAGCCACTTATGATCAATGAGTTTAGAACTCATTGCTAGTGTTATATGATCCTACAGGGTCACACACCTAAGCAAACTGGACATTAAAGACGAGGTTGATCATTAATGTAATGATCTGGTGAATGCATATTTGATATGCATTCGATATCAATATTTTGGGACAGTGTCGATCGATGCAGATAGTGCATCGATCGATGCAACTCGCGGATTAATCAGATTAATTCGGTTTAATCGTTGGTTAATTCCGTTATGGTTTAAGTCGACATATATAAGATATATGGTCGACCCAAACTGATTTCTAACCTAATTCACAGCCACCAGAACTTGAATAGAAACCTCTGAAGAGATTGAATCTCTATAGGCACTAGCATCCCTGCTGTTCAGTTTGTGTGCGTGTGGATACCAGTAGAGGCGCAACATTTGAGGCGCTTTAGATCTCGATTATCTGCAAATCTTCCGCTGCTAATCACCAGGTAATTATGAGATCCCAATGATTCAATTACATGAACCCTAGATCCTAGGCTTGGAATTCAGACCAGGATTGTCTAATTGGATTAGGAATTACTAGAAATTCCTTCAGTGGTATCAGAGCTTTAGGGTTCCATTGAATCTGTAGCATGTTGATTAGATTGGTTGAATCTGGATCTCTGTGTGATTGATACAAGCATGCTAAAACTCGTTTTGATCAAAGTAACCTAGTTTAGGGTTTTGTTCGAAAAACGTTTTAGGGTTTTTTCGCATGGTGTCGATCGATGCCAAACCGGCATCGATCGACACAGGGCGAAAACCCGAATAAAATTTAGGGTTTTTCGCATGGTGTCGATCGATGCCAATCCGGCGTCGATCGACACAGGGCGAAAACCAGAATAAAACTTATGTTTCGCCTAGTGTCGATCGACACAAGAGTTGTGTCGGTCGACACAAACCTCGCGAGATTGATGAATCGGTTCAATTGGATTGGACCGGTTATCGAGCTTGGTTAATGATGGTTAAACGCTAAGAATGGTTTATTGCGATTGGTTTGGTATCGACCGATGCTAATGTAGCATCGATCGACACTGACCGGTACTCAAAACCGGATCAATTGGATTGATCGGTTATCGCAGACTGGCTTTGGTTAATCAGCATCGATCGACACTAAATTAGTGTCGGTCGACACAAGATTCGATGGTTTAGGTTATGGAACCTGAAACCACAGAACCAAACCAAGACAAATCATTTAATTAGAAGAATTAAAACATAATAAAACTAAACGTTTTAAATGGTTCCGTTCCTCAACCAAATATCAAGTGATACTTGATGTCTTTCCAATCTTGTCAACTGTCAAGACCCATGTAATTGTGCGATAGACTTGCAGTGCAAGATGTCCACAATTTCATGAGTAAGACAGAAGGTAATCGTGTTGATGGACTTGTAGTGCAAGACATCAACAATTACATGACTGAAAATATTGGTTTACTTGACTGGGCCATCAAAATCGTTTTGGGCTCAGAGACATCAGGTGGATTGGATATGAGATGTCAATCCACAACCAAGAGTTATATTGGATATAACTAGCAAAGAGTTGCTTACCTAGATAGCTAAAATTTGGGTGATGGCCAGTGGCTCACTCAAGTTTAGTGAAGTATGGGTCTTGGATCATTATATTCATCTGAGGAAACATTGTTTGAATATAATGCGAGTTTTCTTAATAGTTAAGACTTCTCATTTCCTGAACATCATAACTAAAACCTCCCTCGTTTTTCAGCTATGTCTAGCACAAACCATCGTAACAATTTCTCCCTGCGATCCGTCCTTGAGAAGGACAAGTTAAATGGATCCAACTTTCTTGAATGGTATCGGAACTTGAGAATTGTTCTCAAACAGGAGAAAAAGGACTATGTCCTTGAGAAAGTTCTCCCCAAGAAGTACCGAGCCAATGCCTGGCAGTCAGATAAGGATGCTTGGGATAAGCATTCTAATGATGCGGTGGATGTGAGTTGTCTCATGTTGGCTACCATGAACTCGGAATTGCAGAAGCAATATGAGTACGTGGAGTCGCCAAAAGAGATGATCACTGGCCTGAAAAGTATGTTTCAGGAGCAGGCACGAACTCAGAGATACCAGACGGTAAGGTCTCTGATTGAGTGCAAGCTACCAAAGGGCGAACCAGTTAGTCCTCATGTCATTAAGATGATGGGTTATATTGATAACCTGGGGAAACTGGACTGTCCCATTAGCCAAGAGTTGGCTACTGACATCATTCTTCAGTCCCTGCCGTCAAGCTATGATAAATTTGTTATGAACTATAACATGAACAACTTGACGAAGACGTTGACTGAATTGCATGGGATGCTTAAGACTGCTGAACCTAACATCAAGAAGGACACCCCAAATGTCCTTATGGTACAAAAGGGTAAAAAGTTTAAGAAACTTGGTAAGAACAAAGGTGATGGCAAGACAAGCTCGATTGTGAATCCAAGCGAGTCTGGCCATGTTCCTAAGGTTAAAACTAGTCCTTCTGAAGATGTTAAGTGCCGTTATTGTAATGGTTATGGGCATTTGAAAAGAAACTGCAATAAATTCTTGGAAGATTATGAGAAGCTGAAGAAGATGTACGAGACTTCTTCTTCAGGTATTATGTTATAGAAGTAAATGTTACTTCTTATAGTCCTACTTATTGGGTATTGGATACCAGGTGTGGTACTCATATTTTGTGAAAATGTGCAGGGCCTGAGCAAAAGTAGGACTATGGAGAAAGGACAAGTGGATCTATGCGTGGAAATGGAGCAAGAGTTGCTGCATTAGCCGTAGGAGTATTTCATTTGTTTTCTTTTATGGCATGTTTTGAACTTAAAACTGCTACTATGTACCTGCTATGAGCAGAAAGATTATTTCTAATCCTTGCTTGGATATAGAAGGATATCAGTTTTCAAATTAAGAATAAGTGTTATTCATTTGATTACAGTGATATATTTTATAGTAGCAATCCATTAGAGAATGGACTTTATGTTCTAAACCAGAATGTGTCTAACTATAACATTAATACCAAGAGATTCAAGTCAAATGATACGAATCAAACTTCTCTCTGGCATTGTCGTTTTGGGCCACGTAAATGAGAAATAGATTCAGAAGCTCCATAGTTATGGGCTTTTGGGCTCATCTGATTATGAATCACAATGAGTAAAGTGAATCTTGTTTATTGGGTAAAATGACGAAGGCCCCTTTCAGCAAAGGTAGCATCGATCGACACAAATGATGTGTCGGTCGATACAGGTTGCGAACGAACAAAATGAAAGGGCCAGAGGCTTATTGGGCTTTATACATACGGATGTATATGGGCCGATGAGCACTAGTGCTAGAAGAAAATTTCAGTACTTCATTACCTTTACTGATATTTTCAGAAGGTACGGTTATGCCTTATTTATAAGGCATAAGTCAGAATCTTTGAAAAGTTCAAAGAGTTCCAAAATGAAGTACAGAATCAATTTGGCAAAGGTATTAAACCTCTACGATGAGATCATGGAGGTGAATACTTAGGTCAAGAATTTAGTGATCATCTGAGAGATTGTGAAAGTGTTTCACAATTCACTCCTCCTGTATCGGACTTTATTAGATATGGTTGGATCAATGATGAGTCACTTAGATCTTCCATTATCCTTCTAAGAATACGCTCTAGAAATGTCTGAGTTTACTTTAAATAGAGTTCCATCAAAATCAGTTACAGAGATACCACATGAGATGTGGAATGTAAATGTTTCTGATTTATCCATCATGGAGATTTGGAGTTGCGAGACTTATATAAAACGTTTAATCTCTGATAAGCTCACACCCAAATCTGATAAGTGCTACTTCATTGGTTGTCCTAACAAAACCAAGGCATGTTACTTTTACAACCAGTTCGAGAACAAATTGTTTGTTGCTCGGAACTATGTTTTCTTGAGAAAGACTTTCTTTCCAAGAAGAACAGTGGGAGTAAAAGTACAACTCGAAGAAATTCGAAAATCACAGGAGACTGCTCAACCTGATGAGGAAGAGCAGCAGTTGGATCTACAAAGAGTTGTAGAACCTGCACCTGTGGTGCCTAGAGTTTATAAAGGATCTGGTGAATGTATATTCGATATACATTTAAATGGCGAGTTTCTGAAGAAGTGTCGATCGACACAAAAGTTGCATCGATCGACACAGATCGCGAACCAAATATTGATTTTGGTTTATGACTTAATTAACTACGGTTTAAATCTTGGTTAATTAGGTCGTGGTAAAAGTATGCATATGAGATATGTGTGCGCGACTTTTACAGAAAACTGAAGCTCGCAGATCCGAAAGGATCCGTCACGAACCCGAAATGGGATCCATGTCACAGAACCAAGTATGACTTGGGTTGATTTACCCGATGGTGTAGAAACCATTGTGAGTAAATGGATTTTCAAGAAGAAAAGTTGACATGGTTAGTAGTATTCAAATGTACAAAGCTAGGTTGGTGGAAAAAGGTTTCAAGTAAATTCATGGTATTGACTGTGAAGAAACCTAATCCCAGACACCATGCTTATGTCCATCCGGATTCTCCTAGCAACCGCCACTCATAATAGTTATGAGATCTGGCAGATGGATGTGAAAACAGTTTTCCTTAATGGAATTCTGAAAAAGGATGTGTACCTGACACAACCTGAAGTTTTCATTGATCCTAATGAAGCTAGGAAGATATGCAAGCTTCATCGGTCCATTTATGGACTGAAGCAAGCATCTCGGAGTTGGAATCTTCGTTTTGATGAAGCAGTCAAAAGGTTTGACTTCGTCAAGAACGAAGAGGAACCGAATGTTTACAAGATGACTAGTGGGAGCGCAGTTGCATTTCTGGTATTGTATGTTGATAACATACCACTTCTCGGAAATGAAGTTCCATTGTTTCAGTCTGTTAAGACTTGATTCGAAAGTTGTTTTTCGATAAAATTATGGGAGAAACCGTATACATTCTTGGAATAAGAATCTATAGAGATAGATTGGATAAGCTAATTGGATTGTGTCAAGATACTTATAGTGATAAGGCCTTGCACATGTCCAATATGCAGGATTCCAAGAAGGGCTTCGTGCAAATGACTCTTGGTATTACTCTTAGCAAGACGCAGTGTCTTTCGACACACGCTGAGCAAGGGCGAATGAGGGTCAGGCTACTGCTAAAGGCATTAGATGTCTTAAGATGTGATCTTGATTTTAGTGGGAGTCATTGTTATTAATTTTAGTTATGATATGATGTTCGTATAAACATAATTTGATTATGTTATTGAAATCTGACATCTGTATTATTTAATAATGGTTATTAAATAATAGTCCCAAAGTAATTTATGACATTTTATAGGTCATCAAGTATGTGACTTGATAATGAAACCCTATAGATAATAAATGACATAAATTATGTTGGTCCCTGGTCGAGGTTGTTAAAGTGGGACATTAACAACCGCTTGAGACTAGTATGTGAGGTGACTGATGACTAAGTTTCATGGAGTCATTAATAAGAGTATTAAAGTCAATCACATAGATATGTGTTGGAGAACACAGGATCGGACATGACCCACTGATGAGAACTCTACGGGATAGTTATATAAGTGTCATGAGAGTTTTCATTACGACTATAGAGTATAGTCCTTAGACCTGAGTTCATCATGTTTTCTTACATGTGAATTGGTCCTCTTTAACCTTGTCAAACGTCAGCCGTAACTGGTGACTATAAAGGCATTGATTGGGCGTATCATGAAGCGTGTGAAGAGACAGGGATGGAACAAGATGGAATTTGTCCCTCCTATATAACAGGAGATAAATATCTCAGGGCCCATCGAAGATTTGATACTGAGAAATGTGTGGCCACACTCAAACGAGGTGATTGTCAGTCGTTTGTCTTGTCAGTATAAATCGGAGTTCGATGAACATGATCTTGGCTAAATAAGGGTGACACAGATCTTGCCTTATGCCAGATCGAGATATAGTGACGAAGGGATTGAAGGAATATGAAGTACAAGTGGGAGATTGTTGGGAATGTCTTAGAAATCTATTGATTCCAGTACAAGTGGGAGATTGTTGGGAATGTCATTGCTAGTGAAATCTATTGTACTTACTCCAATGCATATTTGATATGCATTCGATATCAATATTCTGGGGCAGTGTCGATCGATGCAACTCGCGGATTAATCAGATTAATTCGGTTTAAGTTAATTTCGTTATGGTTTAAGTCGACATATATAAGATATATGGTCGACCCAAACTGATTTCTAACTTAATTCACAGCCACCAGAACTTGAATAGAAACCTCTGAAGAGATTGGATCTCTATAGGCACTAGCATCCCTGCTGTTCAGTTTGTGTGCGTGTGGATACCAGTAGAGGCGCATAATTTGAGGCGCTTTAGATCTCGATTATCTGCAAATCTTCCGCTGCTAATCACCAGGTAATTCTGAGATCCCAATGATTCAATTACATGAACCCTAGATCCTAGGCTTGGAATTCAGACCAGGATTGCCTAATTGGATTAGGAATTACTAGAAATTCCTTCAAAACCCAATTATCAAAAGGGGTGCTACCATAGAATATTTCATCAAGATCAAAAGAGCAAAACTTGTCTTTTATCAAAATGAAAAACATTCAAATTCTTACAAGAAAATGAAAGACATCTCTGCTTAAAGCAGGTACATAGCAGCAATTACTTAATTCAAAAACAAAGCTTGAAAGGCTCCTACAAGTGGAGGATCTCTACGGCTAATGCAGCAACCATTGCTCCATTCCAGACGCACAGTTCCACTTGTCCTTTCTTCAACGTTTTACTGTTGCTTAGGCCCTGCATATTTCAAAAATATCAGTACCACAACTGGTATCCAATACCTACGTAGAATTTGAAGAATACCTGAAGAAGAAGTCCCGTACATCTTCTCCATCTCTTGTGAATCTTCCAAGAATATAATGCAATTTCTCTTCCAATGCCCAAACTCTTCACAGTAGCAGCACTTACCAACATCAGATGGGCCAGACTTGGGCTTATAAGATGACAGAGGCTTATCCTGATTCCAAATCTGGACTACCTTGCCTCCACCCTTGTCTACACAAGATTTCTCAAACCTTTTACCCTTTTTGATGTTTTGCTCAGCTGTCTTGAGCATGCCATGCAGCTCAGTCAACGTCTTCGTCAAGCCATTCTTGATATAGCTCTTGATAAACTTATCATAACTTGACGGCAGTGACTGCAGGATGATTTCAGTAGCTAACTCTAGGCTAACAGGACAATCCAGTTTCCCCAGGTTATCAATGTAACCCATCATTTTAATGACATGAGGACTCACTGGAGCATCCTTTGGTAGCTTGCACCCAATGAGAGACTCAACCATCTGGTATCTCTCAACTCGTGCTTGATCCTGAAACTTCAGTTTCAGGCTGGTGATCATCTCTATTGGCGACTCCATGTTCTCGTATTGACTCTTTAAGTCCGAGTTCATGGTAGCCAACATCAGACCACACACATCTACCACATCAATATAATGCTTATTCCAAGCATAATATACTGCATGCGAGGCATTGGTCCCAAGCCTTTCGGGGAGAGCTCTCTCAAGGACATAGTCCTTACTCTCTTGCTTGAGAATAAATCTCAAATTATGATACCAATCCAGGAAATTTGATCCATTTAACTTGTCCTTCTCAAGGACGGATCGCAACGAGAAAGTAGTTTTAGACATAGGCTGAAAACTAAGAAAAGAAAAGTTTTAGTTATGAAGTTCAGGAAATGAGAAATCTTATCTAATAAGAAAACTCGCATTATATTCAAACAATGTTTCCTCTATGAATATAGTGATCCAAGACCCATACTTCACTAAAAATTGAGTGGACGACTCGCCATCACCCAAAGTTTAGTTATCTAGGTAAGCAAATCATTGTTAATTGTACCCAATACAACTCTTGGTCGCGGATAAGACAATCCATGTTTCATCCACTCTGACGTCTCTGGGCCCAAAACTTCTGATAGCCCAGTCAAGTTAACTAATCTCTTCAGTCTCGTGATCATTGACAGTCGCACTGCAAGTCTATCAATGATCACCTGTCTTACTCATGTAATTGTGGATACCAAGGACTCCAAGACTATCCAACAACGAAACGAGTCTTGACAGTAGACAAGATTGGTCAAGACATCAAGGTCACTTGATATTTAGTTGAGGAAACAGAACTTTAAAATGTTAGTAAATCAATCTCTTAGGTCACGTAATTGTTGATGTCAAGCACTGCAAGACCATCAACACTACTACCTGCCTTACTCATGTGATTGTGGACACCAAGCTCTTGGCTAGACTATCACAACAACGAAATGAGTCATGACAGTTGACCACATTGAAACTAAGCTTTGATCTAATACACATCCAATGTGTATTCTTATGGGTTTAGAACATGTTTAACTTCTAATTTTAATTTTAATTGAGTTTTAATTGTTCTAACTAAAGTGGGTTAGGTCATTTGGTTCGGATTCTCAATCATTTGGTTCAATAACCAAACGATTACGGTTCACATCCAACCTTACCAAAACCCGATAACCGGTCAATCCAATTGAACGGACTTATCCAATCAAATCGGTTTATGCTAATTGAGATAACCAGTCCAATCCAATTGAACCAATTCATCCAATTTAAACCGATATGATCTACCTTAACCATGCATGATAACCAGTTCAGTCCAATTGAACCAATCAACCAATCGCAAGGTCTGTGTTGACCGACACTTAACCTGTGTCGATCGACACAGTAGGGTATCAGGAAATTTAACCATGCGAGATAACCGGTTCAATCCAATTGAACCGATCTATCCTTTCGCACAGCCTGTGTCGATCGATGCACCCAGTGTGTCGATCGACACAGTGCGATCTCTAAGATCGATACCCTAGTTTTAATAAGCGTATTCGCGGTGCATCGACCGACACAAACTTGTGTTGATCGACACTGTGCGAAACCCTAAAATTTTATAATCGTTTTCGCGGTGCGTCGACCGACACAAACTTGTGTCGATCGACACTGTGCGAAAACACAGGTTCATCGTTTTCGATACAAACAACATCTGAGATTATATTTATCAAAACGAAAATTAACAAGCATCAACCTATTCAAATACATCATTATTCGAATTCCATGCTTCAGATTCAATGACTAAACCCTATAGCTCTAATACCACTGAAGGAACTTATGCCATTCTAACATCAGTTTGAATCCTAACAAGTTCCTGAAGCCTAGGATCTGGGTTTGAGTAATTGAATCCTTACCGATGATCTCGTGTTTACCTGGAGATTTGCAGCGGAATGTGGTCAGATAAACGAGATCCCTAGCGCCTCAGATGCTGCGCCTCTACTGCAGTCCACACGCACACAAGCTGGAATCCGCCGGGATGCTAGTGCCGGGAATCGGATCTCCTGGGAATCATGTGTGTTTTAGAGGTGGCTGCGTTTTTCTGTCAGGAAAAAGTCTCAGCAACCGCTAGGGTTCCAATTCGTCCATATAAGCCTTTATATAGACCTGGAATGACTAAAACCGATCATTGGATTAATCAATTTCGTTTAAGTCATCAAACCGAAACATCAATTTCGTAACCAGCCTTGTGTCGATCGACACACCCAATGGTGTCAATCGACACACCTCTTAAAACTCGATTTCAATGTGTATCCAATACACATTGACCAGACCATATACCAATGATCAATCCCATACTAAGTGTATCCAGCTTGCTTAGGTGTGTGACCCTGTAGGTTCACATAATACTAGCAATGAGTTACAACTCATTTGTCATAAGCGGCTTCTAGCAAAACATTATGGCTACCTAGTATCACATGAATTGTCCGATCTCGACAATACAACTATCAATCAAAGTCAGTACAATATGATTTCGGGACATAATCCCAACACTTTGTGTGACTTAGGAGCTGCTGGAAGCCTCATGCCATACTCTGTGGCAGAGAAGCTGGTGATGATAGACTTTTTACCCACTAGGACCTCTCTTGTTCTAGCTGATCAGTCAATAAGGATTCCAGAAGGAGTTCTTAAGGACGTTCCAGTGAGAGTTGGAAACTACTTAGTTCCGACAGATTTCTTGGTGCTTAAGTACGACAGTGAGTAGGATGATGCTCTAATACTGGGAAGACCATTCTTAGCCACGACTGGAGCAGTGATCGATGTAAGGAACAGTCTGATTGATCTCCATCAGGGAGATAAGCCTCTACACTTTGAGATGGATATGTTGTGCAGACCAAAGATTGATGGTCAAACCTTTAGCATTGAGGATGGACAGGGAGAGCAGACGAGTGAAACTTTGGTTTCAGATCCTGGAGAACATTACATCTCTTCTTTTCTTGGACGAGCTCACACCGACACAGCTTACTCTCCACCTTGGATGAGGAGACTTTCGCAGAGGCACTCACAGTCTCTGTTGAAACCTCCAGGAGTCTGATCTTGTTCGTCCGGTCAAGCTAATGACCTTAAACAAGCGCTGAGTGGGAGGCAACCCACTGTTTGGTCTGTACATATTATTTTTGGTGTTTTTCCTAGGATTTTACGTTTTGGTTTTGTTTTCGGTGTGTTTTCATTACAGAACACGAGTCTGGAGACCTGCGTTGATCGTTGCACAAGTTGTATCGGTCGATGCAGGGAGATTTGACGAAGGGAAGAATCGCCTTGTGACGATAGTTGTCGTCCTTTGCAACGGTCGTTGCAGGGAGATATGACGAGGAGATGAAATCACCTTGCAACGATCGCTGCACTTAGTGCAACGGTCGATGCAAGCGCGACCAGGTAAGTCACGCTAAATTTTCTTTCTTCTTTCTTCTTCTCCATTTCTCTCTCGCGATAAACCCTAGCCGATTTCCCCTTCTCGTCCCCTGACTATCGGTTCTGTTTTTACTTTTTCTTTTTCTTTTTCACTTTTCTTTTGATTTTTCTGGTTGATACTTATGTTTGGGATGATGTGATTACTTTTAAACTATCCGTTGCTTTTATTTTGCTTGTTTGCGATGTTTTCCAGCTTTCAAGTTTGAGATTTGTGATTTTCTCACGGACTAACTTGCTAACTGCTGACTGATCCGACGAAATCGCGAAGCAACGATCGACACGGTCCTGTGTGTCGATCGATACAACACGAAAATCGCATTGCAGCGATCGTTGCGGTCCTGAGCAACGATCGACACATACTCGCAATCGCCTTGCAACGATCGTCGCATTTATGCGTAACGATCGATGCATGTGCGAGACAGGTAAAAATCGACAGAACCTAACACATCCCTTAACATTTTCTTCTTTTACTGATCTTAGGCTTGACACCACTGGGGACAGTGTGTTTCAAGTGTGGGGGAGGTAGCTAATGACGCACGCTTTTGTTTTCTTAGAGTCAGTCCAAAAATTTGTTTTATTGAGTCAAAACAGTCTAAGTAGGAAACGATGAATTTTTGAGAAGTTAACAGCACTTGCAAGAACTTAAGTGACCATTGGGATGAAGTTGCAGGATCAATCTATGACTATTAGAAAACCCAATGCGGATCAGCCTACTGAGGACACCCTTGTCAATTCAGGTATTCAGAGGATCCCTTACTAACTTCACCCCTAATTTTGACTTAATTTTCTCACCTAAGGGCTTGGTATACTTTGAGTCGGACTCCTCTGTTAGTTCTGACACAGCCTGTAAACCTGTCCAAGTAAGGTTCCCTTTGTTGGGAATGTCCTGAAATCTACCGTACTATCTCTAGAAAGTATGATAAGTGTCGAGATCAGACATAAGTCATAAATACTGGGTGATCATGATGACTTGCTAGAGCCCGCTCATGATCTATAAGTTTAGGACTTATTACCAGTATTGTATGATCCCTAAGGGTCACACACCATAGCTAACGGGAAAGTTAAATGGAATAAATACGGTAAGATGCAGTGGCATTTACGGTATTGGATCAGAGAATTGGGCCAGACAAAATGCAGGCTTTTGCCTGATTTGTGTCTTGGGCCCAAATGATTAATGAGCCATTAGTCAAATGACTTGGGCCCATTAATGAGAGATTAAGGAGTTGAAAAAACCTAAGGGATTAATGATCCCTGCGATTTTTCTTCTCCCGGGCAGCCGCATTTTTCATCTCTCTCTCTAACCTTTCTTTTCTGATCTGATCCATCTCTTTGGTCTAGCAACCATCCTGGCTTGTAAGAGTGTGGATACCGAAGGAGGAGCAGGTTGTTCATCTGTTCGTTGATCTCGACATTACAATCATTCCGCTGCAAAAGGTAATGTCCAGGTTTGTTTTATGATTTGTTTTGCAAGAACCTAGATCTGTTTAAGATTATGTGTTAGGTTGTAATTTGAGAATTGAACCTTGGAAAACACCCATAATCCTTCAGTGGTATCAGAGCCAGGTTTTAGGTTTCTTGTTAAATTGGATCATATGAAAATTGATTAATTGATTAATTGATTTTGAATGTGGATTATCGAAAGCTTGCTGGGTTTTGATTATAATCGAATGTTATTGTTGATAATCGGCATGATGCGTTTTAGTTTATTAATGAATCGTTGCTGGTTTTGTGAATAATTGAATGAGATTACAAACCCTAACTCGCTTTAATCTGAAAGAATGGACGTGCGTGTGCCTTGCGTGTGCCGTGCGTGCGCTTAGTTGAATCGAAGCTATAATGATGCAATCGAAGTTCCATTCTATAATTGAACCGGTTCCATTATATTATTGAACCGGTCGTAGCTATTATCGCTTGTATCACGTGATTTTAGCAGAGCATGATAATGGGCCGAGACCGATCTGTTGATCGTGAGGCCATGTGATGTGTGGGCCGAACGCATGTGATGTGTGGAAAATGATGGCATATACCGAGGATGATCAAATGCGATGATCGATCTTGCGATCGTGAGCATGCGCAACATGCGCCGTTGGATCATTGGGCCTCGGATGCATTATGGGCCCACAATTGCGTTAATGGGCCGAGTTGGATCTAGGATCCAATTGTTTTGCCCATTAAAATTTTACGTCCCGCGAATAGTCAATTGGTTAAATCGAGCTTCGCGGTTCATTGCCCAAAACCACACCGATTTAACCGGTCCATTTAATTGGCGGTTAATTGTGTGTTTAAAGCCTTAAACCGCAAGTTAAATCAAATTGGCTAAAACACTAGGTGTTTCTTCCCGGTTTTGGATTTAACTGAACCGATCCAATTTATTGATGGTTCAAGCGGTTAACCCAAATCGCAGTTTGCTGGAAATAATTTAATACTTGGTATTATTTAATTTCTACTTAAACCGGATTTAAATTCAAAATTGAATTTTAACCTAAACCGAAGGCTGGTCTAAGTTTGATTTGGTTGGACCAAATAATTTAGAGCTGGTCTGGTTTAGTAAATAACCGATAGTTTTGACAGTTAATTTGGTCTTGGACCAGAATTAATAAACCGGATCGGTTATGTCAAATTATTGGGCCAGCTGGAATTCTATGGCCTTGGGCCAAGAATTGGGCCTATAATTTGTGACCCAACCCAAAATATTTAATGAAATATTTAAATTAGAAATTTCTATTTTTAGTAAGTTACTAAATTTAGAAAGTTTCTAAAATAAGAAAGTTTCCCAAAATAGTAATCTTCTATTTTTGGAAATAAAACTTAAAAATCCTCAAAAACAATATCAAGCTTGGATGTCTTTCCAATCTTGTCAGCTACTTAACGCTTATTTGATTACAGATATGGCTTACAGTGTGAGGTGTCTGTTTTCGCATAAGTAAAGTAGTATATAGTCACTAATTTCATTGGGAGTCCCAGACTTTAGTGATTATTTGGCTGTAAGAGATTGGTTTCCTTGACTGGGCCATCGGGAGTCCCGGGCCTTGAGACATCTGGTGAATTTGGCCTCGGGTCCAACTCACAACCGAGAGTTATTGGTTATAACTAGCTGTGTGTATGCTTACCAAGTAAAGCTAATTCTGGGTGACGGCCAGTGGCCCACTTTGGATTTAGCTAAACATGGGTCTCGGAATCATTGTATTCTTATGAGGTTAAACAAAGAAATTTTGAATACAATGCGAGTTTTCTTATAAGTTGTTAAGATTACTCTTTTAATGAACTTAATAACTAAAACTCTATTTATCTCTGAATTTCAGCTATGACAAGCACAAACAATCAAAACACTTTCTCGATCCGGTATGTCCTTGAGATGGACAAACTGAACGGATCAAATTTCTTGACTTGGTCGCGGAACCTGAGACTAGTTCTCAGGCATGAGAGAAAGGACTATGTCCTTGAGAAAGCTCTCCCCGAGAGGATCGGATCCAAAGCCAGTCATGCAGTATATAATGCTTGGAATAAGCATTATAATGATGCTGTAGATGTGCGTGGTCTGATATTGGCTACCATGGACTCAGATTTGCGGAAGCAATATGAGAACATGGAGTCGCCAATAGAGATGATCAGCAGCCTGAAATTGAAATTTCAGGAGCAGGTAAGAGTGGAGAGATACCAGTTGGTTAAATCTCTCACTAGCTGCAAGCTACCGATGGATCATCCAGTAAGTCCTCATATCAGTAAAATGATGGGTTACATTGATAACCTGAGGAAACTGGATTATCCAGTTAGCCAAGAATTGGCAACTGATATCATTCTGCAGTCACTGCCGTCAAGCTATGATGAGTTCGTAAGGGACTATATCAAGAAAGGCTTAACGAAGACGTTGACTGAACTGCATGACATGCTCAAAACAGTTGAGCCAAACGTGAAGAGCACCCTGTACATGTTAGATTATATGTGTGTTCATGGTTCAATTAACAGATTGCAACCTAGCACATATAACTCAGATCTAGGTTCTTGCAGAACGAATCACAAAACCAAACCTGATCATTACCTTTCAGATTGCAGCGGATTGATGGATGGTAATGATGAGATCAGCTAGAACAGATCAGATGCCTGTTCCTCCTTCAGTATCCACACTCTTACAAGCCGGGATGGTTGCTAGACCAAAGCAATGGATTGATCAGAGAGAGAAGAGAGACGGCTCAGGTTTTTGGTCGCAGACTGTTGAAGTCGAAATTATAAGACCACTCAAATAAATATCGACTCTGTCATAAACCTAAACCGATGTCTCGGTTTCGCAACTGTGTCGACCGACACATACACTTGTGTCGATCGACACAAGTCATTTGTCTCGATATGGGCCCAAGTGATTAAACTAACGGCCCAACTCTCTGCACAAATACAGTAAATGCCTTGCATCTTACCGTATTCATTCCATGTTAACTTTCCCGTTAGCTATGGTGTGTGACCCTTTGGGATCATACAATACTGGTAATAAGTCCTAAACTTATAGATCAAGAGCGGACTCTAGCAAGTCATCATGATCACCCAGTATTTATGACTTATGTCTGATCTCGACATTTATCATACTTTCTAGAGATAGTACGGTAGATTTCAGGACATTCCCAACAATCTCCCACTTGTACTGGAATCCTACAAAGGACATTCCCAACAATCTTCCGATTGTACTGGAATCCTACATTCCCTAGTCCTTTTGTCTTAATATCTCGATCTGGCATAAGGCAAGATGCGTGTCATCCTTATATAGCCAGACCATGTTTATCGGACCAGATTTGATACTGACAATGCAAACGACTTGGGCAAGTCCGTTTGGGAATGGCCATTCTCTTACCAGCTATCAAATCTCCGATTGGCCTAGAGATATTACCTCCGTTAAACGGCAGGGACAAATCCCATCTTGTTCCATCACTATGAACTACATACTTCATAATACACCCAACCAAGGTCCTTATAGCTCCCAGTTACGAAACAGCGTTAGACAATGATCAAAGCGCATTACTCCATGTGCAGCCACATGCATGCGAACTCAGGTCTAAGGACTATACTCTATAGTCGTATATGAGAACTTCTCATGACACAGATATTAATATCTTGTAGAGTTCTCATCAGCGGGCCATGTCCGGTCATATGCTCCCCTACATATACCTATGTGTCGACTTTGATGCCGCGCATCTATGACCCCTCGAAACTTGGTCATAAGTCTCAACACAATCTAGTCTCAAGTGGTTGTTGGTGTTCCAATTTCAACAACCTTCGACTATGGACACTATGATTTATGTCATTTCGTTAAATATGGGGTTTCAGGATCAAGTCTACTCATGTACTTCGATGGCCCATATATAATGACATGAATCATTTTGGAACGATTATTTATATCACAGTTAAAATAATCCAGAAATCATTAGATTTCATAAACATAAAATATTATGTTTACATGAACCTTTCAAAACAACTAAGTAAAGCCCTTTACAAACTCCTACTGAAATTAAGACTACATCTTAATTTCACTCATCCTACAGCTACAGTCCGCGACTTGTGCTTAGGCATAAGGAGTGGCTTCGTTAATAGATTAGCAACGTTCTCATTCGATGAAACTTGCTTATCTACTTAACACCTCTGTCATTTATCTCAAGGAATAGGTTATACCTATCCTCAAGGTGTTTGGACCTCTGATGTGCAGTTAGCCTCATCTATGCTGTGAATCACATCAAGTTCAGTGATGAACTCTTCTATCCAAACAACCTCTTTCGCCGCTTCTCAAGCTGCGAAATGTTCAGCTTAAGTCATGGAGTCAGCAACAGTGCCTTGCACCGCCAGTTAGACACAAGATATAGCCGGACTGTGACCAGGAATTATCTTTGTCTATTGGAAACTTGCCTTTCAGACTCTATCGACTTGTAGCACCTCACTTTCTCCGTAAATCAAGAACTTATCCTAAGTATTCCTCAAATACTTCAGAATATTCTTTACGGCAATCCAGTGATTCTTTGCTGGATTTGACTGGTCTTTACTTGTCTTGCTTAGCATTAAAGCAACATCAAAACAAGTATGTATCATGGTATACATGATAGATCCAATTGCCGTCGCATATGGAATCCTATCCATGCATTCAAGCTCAGCAGATATCGCAGGACACTGTATCTTGCTTAATGAATTGCCATGTGACATTGGCATAAAACCCTTCTTGGATTGCTGATTACGTGTAGGACTTTGTCAATTTAAGAATCCTGACTTTGTCCTACCAGCTCTTTTGGATCTCTATCTTTAGATCCAAAATCCAAGAACTACGTGGCTTTACCCATGTCAACCATAAAACCAACTCCCAAACCAGTCCTTTACCGACTGCAGCATTGGGACGTTATATTCGAGAATCAGTATGTCATCGACATACACTATGAGAAATGCAATATTGCTCCCACCTATCTTTTAGTAAACGCATAGTTCCACTTCGTTCCTGTTCAAGTCAAAACCTTGATTACTTTAACAGAACGAAGATTCCAACTCCGATATGTTTGCTTCCATCCATGAATGGATCGATGAAGTTAACTTACACACAGTGTAATTTTTTCGGAGTCCGGGCTTACTTTCGCTTCTTTGAATTTCGCAGGTTCGTCGCTTTCAATGATCATCAGATCATGCGAACTTTCAATGATCATCAGGTTCAACTAATGACGAGAAATCACTCTCGGATTAGTGACTGATTCATTTTTATCTGCGAACTTCAGGCTCTACAGGTGTAGATTCTACAGAAATCTGTAAATCCATCCGTTGCTCTCCCTCAACAGGTTGAGCAGCCTCCTGTATTTCTCGAATTTCTTCGAGTTATACTTTTACTCCCACTGTTCTTCTTGGAAAGTAACTTCCCTTCTTAGAAAACAGAACGGACGTAAAAGTAACAAGCCTTGGTTTCCCTAGGACAACCAGCGAAGTAGCACAATTACAAATACTCAGTAAAGACGAATTTGGATCGATTCCAATCCACATTTACGTGGTGTCTTTCAACTGATATTGGTGGAACTATTTCAGCGTAAACTTAGATATTTTAGAGCGTTATTCTTAAAGAATATCATGGAAGATTCGTGTGACTCATCTTTAATCATTTCTTATAAGATCTGATTCATTCTCACAGAAACACCTCTAGGTTTTCGGGAGAATTGAGCTGTGAAACGACTTCACACTCATTCAGATGATCACACAATCAATGACTTAAGTATTCTCACTCGTGATCTAATCCAGAGTCTTAATACTTCTGTCATTCAGATTCTATACTTCATTCTGGAACTCTTTCGACCATGTCAAAGAATTCCGACTTGTGTCTCATCAAATGAACACAGCCATACTCACTGAAGTAATCAGTAGAGACAATGAAGTACAGGAAATTTTCTCTGGCATTACTGCTCATCGGACAACATACATGAGTATGTCCAATGTCCAATAAGCCTTTGGGCTTTTCTCTAGCTCGGCTAAGATGGGCCCTTTGTGTTTTGGTCCAGTAAGAAGAATTCAAGTCTCATAAGATATCCATTCAAATGAGCCCAAAAGTCCATAACTATGGGGTTTCTGAATCCGACTTACTCTATGTGACCAAAACATTTATGCCAAGAAAAATCAGGTTTAATTCATCAGATTTAAACCAATTCGGTATTTATGTTATATTTAGGCACTCTTTGGTTTAAGATATAAAACCCATTCCATGAATAGGGTGCTACAATTAACATTTCATTAAGATCAAAAGAACAAAACTTGTCTTTATCAAAATGAAAACATTCAAATTCTTCACAAGAAAATGAAAGACAACTCTGCTTAAAGCAGGTACATTGTAGCAATTATTAATACAAAACCAAGCCTCAAAGGCATCTACAAGTGAAAACCCTACGGCTGAGGCAGCATCCCAAGCTCCTTCCAGACTCGCAGTTCCACTTGCCCTTCCTTCAACGTTCTACTGTTGTTCAGGCTCTGCATATTATAACAAATATCAGTGCCACAACCAGTATCCAATACCTTTAAGGTATAACTTGAAGTAATAACATGAATACCTGACAAAGTAGTCTCATACATCGACTTCAACTCCTCATAATCTTCCATGAATTTAATGCAATCTCTTTTCCAATGCCCAGTCTCATTACAGTAGCAACACTTACCAACGTAAGAGGTATCTGACTCGGGCTCAGAAGACACACGCTTGCCATGATTCAAAATCTAGACAACTTTGTCTTCACCCTTGTCAGCATTAGGTTTAGTAAACCTACCCTTCTCATTCATGAGATTGTACAGGGTACTCTTCACGTTTGGCTCAACTGTCTTGAGCATATCATGCAGTTCAGTCAACGTCTTCGTTAAGCCTTTCTTGATATAGTCCCTTACGAACTTATCATAGCTTGACGGCAGTGACTGCAGAATGATATCAGTTGCCAATTCTTGGCTAACTGGATAATCCAGTTTCCTCAGGTTATCAATGTAACCCATCATTTTACTGATATGAGGACTTACTGGATGATCCATCGGTAGCTTGCAGCTAGTGAGAGATTTAACCAACTGGTATCTCTCCACTCTTACCTGCTCCTGAAATTTCAATTTCAGGCTGCTGATCATCTCTATTGGCGACTCCATGTTCTCATATTGCTTCCGCAAATCTGATTCCATGGTAGCCAATATCAGACCACGCACATCTACCGCATCATTATAATGCTTATTCCAAGCATTATATACTGCATGACTGGCTTTGGATCCGATCCTCTCGGGGAGAGCTTTCTCAAGGACATAGTCCTTTCTCTCATGCCTGAGGACTAGCCTCAGGTTCCGTGACCAAGTCAAGAAATTTGATCCGTTCAGTTTGTCCATCTCAAGGACAGACCGGATTGAGAAAGTGTTTTGATTGTTTGTGCTTGTCATAGCTGAAATTTAGAGATAAATAGAGTTTTAGTTATTAAGTTCATAAAAGAGTAATCTTAACAACTTATAAGAAAACTCGCATTGCATTCAAAATTTCTTTGTTTAACCTCATAAGAATGCAATGATTCCGAGACCCATGTTCAGCTAAATCCAAAGTGGGCCACTGGCCGTCACCCGGAATTAGCTTTACTTGGTAAGCATACACACAGCTAGTTATAACCAATAACTCTCGGTTGTGAATTGGACCGGAGGCCCAAATTCACCAGATGTCTCAAGGCTCGGGACTCCCGATGGCCCAGTCAAGGAAACCAATCTCTTTCAGCCAAATAATCACTAAAATCTGGGACTCCCAATGAAATTAGTGACTATATACTACTTTACTTACGCGAAAAAAGACACCTCACACTGTAAGCCATATCTGTAATCAAGTAAGCGTTAAGTAGCTGACAAGATTGGGCAAGACATCCAAGCTTGATATTGTTTTGAGGATTTTCAAGTTTTATTTCCAAAAATAGAAGATTACTATTTTGGGAAACTTTCTTAATTTAGAAACTTTCTAAATTTAGTAACTTACTAAAAATAGAAATTTCTAATTTAATATTTTATAAATATTTTAGGTTGGGTCACAAATTATAGGCCCAATTCTTGGCCCAAGACCATAGAATTCCAGCTGGCCCAATAATTTGACATAACCGATCCGGTTTATTAATTCTGGTCCAAGACCAAATTAACTATCAAAACCATCGGTTATTTACTAAACCAGACCAGCTCTAAATTATTTGGTCCAACCAAATCAAACTTAGACCAGCCTTCGGTTTAGGTTAAAATTCAATTTTGAATTTCAATCCGGTTTAACCAGAAAATAAATAATACCATGTATTAAATAATTTCCAGCAAACCGCGATTCGGGTTAACCGCTTGAACTACCAATAAATTGATCGGTTCGGTTAAATCCAAAATCAGGAAGAAATCAATTGGTTTAATCAATCAATTTTAGCTGATTTTGACCTAACTTGCGGGATTGGCTAAGGCAAACAATGAATCACAATCGGTTTGATTGATCCTTTGTTTGCGGGTTGGGAAAGTACCAACCGCGAAGCTCGGTTGAACCGATTGGCATTTCGCGGATTGTACTCCACGCACATGTATCGATCGATACAACGCTCCTGCGTCGATCGATACTCGCGTGTATCAGCACTTATCGATCGGGTCATCGGGACAGCGAGAAGACAATCGATCCGACTTATGTCGATCGATATCACGCTCCCTCATCGATCGATACTCGCGTGTATCAGCACTTATCGATCGGGTCATCGGGACAGCGAGAAGACAATCGATCCGACTTATGTCGATCGATATCACGCTCCCTCATCGATCGATACTGGCAAACAACAGCTCGTTGTGATCGGGTCTTCGGGTCAGCGACACAATCGATCCGATATGCATATCGACCGATATCGCCCCCCTCGTCGATCGACACAAGTGTCCAAATCGCACACCGATGGCTTTCAATCGGATTAATGCGATTTCTTTTAGGTTTTTTTTTTTTGAGATTCTTAATCAAATTTCAACATTCAAATTCGATTCTAATCAGTAAAACAACCTAAGAATGATCCAAATTTACAAGAAACCTGAAACCTGGCTCTGATACCACTGTTAGATTATATGTGTGTTCATGGTTCAATTAACAGATTACAACCTAGCACATATAACTCAGATCTAGGTTCTTGCAGAACGAATCACAAAACCAAACCTGATCATTACCTTTCAGATTGCAGCGGATTGATGGATGGTAATGATGAGATCAGCTAGAACAGATCAGATGCCTGTTCCTCCTTCAGTATCCACACTCTTACAAGCCGGGATGGTTGCTAGACCAAAGCAATGGATTGATCAGAGAGAGAAGAGAGACGGCTCAGGTTTTTGGTCGCAGACTGTTGAAGTCGAAATTATAAGACCACTCAAATAAATATCGACTCTGTCATAAACCTAAACCGATGTCTCGGTTTCGCAACTGTGTCGACCGACACATACACTTGTGTCGATCGACACAAGTCATTTGTCTCGATATGGGCCCAAGTGATTAAACTAACGGCCCAACTCTCTGCACAAATACAGTAAATGCCTTGCATATTACCGTATTCATTCCATGTTAACTTTCCCGTTAGCTATGGTGTGTGACCCTTTGGGATCATACAATACTGGTAATAAGTCCTAAACTTATAGATCAAGAGCGGACTCTAGCAAGTCATCATGATCACCCAGTATTTATGACTTATGTCTGATCTCGACATTTATCATACTTTCTAGAGATAGTACGGTAGATTTCAGGACATTCCCAACAGTACAATCTCATGAAGGAGAAGGGTAGGTTTACCAAACCTAAAGCTGACAAGGGTGAAGACAAAGTTGTCCAGATTTTGAATCATGGCAAGCGTGTGTCTTCTGAGCCCGAGTCAGATACCTCTTACGTTGGTAAGTGCTGCTACTGTAAAGAGACTGGGCATTGGAAGAGAGATTACATTAAATTCATGGAAGATTATGAGGAGTTGAAGTTGATGTATGAAACTACTTCCTCAGGTATTCATGTTATTACTTCAAGTTATACCTTATAGGTATTGGATACTGGTTGTGGCACTGATATTTGTAATAATATGCAGAGCCTGAACAACAGTAGAACGTTGAAGGAAGGGCAAGTGGAACTGCGTATCTGGAAGGAGCTTGGGATGCTGCCTCAGCCGTAGGGTTTTCACTTGTAGATGCCTTTGAGGCTTGGTTTTGTATTAAGTAATTGCTACAATGTACCTGCTTTAAGCAGAGTTGTTTTTCATTTTCTTGTGAAGAATTTGAATATTTTCATTTTGATAAAGACAAGTTTTGTTCTTTTGATCTTAATGAAATGTTAATTGTAGCACCCTATTCAAGGAATGGGTTTTATATCTTAAACCAAAGAGTGCCTAAAATGTAACATAAATACCGCAATTGGTTTAAATCTGATGAATTAAACCTGATTTTTCTTGGCATAAATGTTTTGGTCACATAGAGTAAGTCAGATTCAGAAACCCCATAGTTATGGACTTTTGGGCTCATTTGATCGGATATCTTATGAGACTTGAATTCTGTTTACTGGACCAAAAGACAAAGGGCCCATCTTAGCCGAGCTAGAGAAAGGCCCAAAGGCTTATTGGAGATTGAACATACTCATGTATGTGGTCCGATGAGCAGTAATGCCAGAGAAAATTTCCTGTACTTCATTGTCTCTACTGATTACTTCAGTGAGTGTGACTGTGTTCATTTGATGAGACACAAGTCGGAATTCTTTGACATGGTCGAAAGAGTTCCAGAATGAAGTATAGAATCTGAATGACAGAAGTATTAAGACTCTGGATTAGATCACGAGTGAGAATACTTAAGTCATTGATTGTGTGATCATCTGAATGAGTGTGAAGTCGTTTCACAGCTCAATTCTCCTGAAAACCTAGAGGTGTTTCTGTGAGAATGAATCAGATCTTATAAGAAATGATTAAAGATGAGTCACACGAATCTTCCATGATATTCTCTAAGAATAACGCCCTAAAAATATCTAAGTTTACGCTGAAATAGTTCTACCAATATCAGTAGAAAGACACCACGTAAATGTGGATTGGAATCGATCCAAATTGGTCTTTACTGAGTATTTGTAGTTGTGCTACTTCGCTGGTTGTCCTAGAGAAACCAAGGCTTGTTACTTTTACGTCCATTCTGTTTTCTAAGAAGGGAAGTTACTTTCCAAGAAGAACAGTGGGAGTAAAACCCTTCTCCCCTTCCTTAAAGTAAAAAAATAATAATAATAAACTAAGGATGAGCTAGTAGCTCCGAAGTGGTCACGGGAGTGGTAGAGACCTCTATTACCTCTTGTGCATCCATGAAATGTGTCCAAAGTACACCCCATAACGGGAAGAGCACTGAATAAAAAAAATAAAATGATACCCAATGGGGAGAAATCAGTTGCTAAAGAAGGGAAAAGAGAAGAAAGGAACCAGAAAAAGATAGTATGGTGGTCTAGAGCTAACAGAGTAAGAATCCATGTGCCCTTTGATCGATAATCCTTAGGTGAGACCGCACTTAATAGCTTATAGAAGTCAGTAGGGTGAATTTGAATTGCTTTGGATTGATTGTGGAGTTTACTCAGGACAGTTGCTAAGTGTGGGGGAAGTATATGTTGGTCTTGATGTCTTGCAGGTGAATCTTTCAGTGGCTTACTAAGGGGAATCTGAGTGTTGTTGCTTCTAAGATGAAAAGAGCTTCTGAAAGTTTTCAAACCTCTTGACCATGTTCTAGCTTTCTGTTTTGCTTGAGGGCAAGCAAAGGCTAAGTGTGGGGGAGTTGATATATCATGGTTTTTACCGGTTTTAGACCATGATATAAGTATGTTTTAGAGTCTTTTGGTGTTTCTTTAGAGTCATTTATAGGTATTATTAGATATATGCACGTTTGGAGTGGATTTGGTGATTATGACACTTTCTGGAGCATTTTGGAGATTCAACCCGAGAGATAGAGTTCACTGTCCAAAACAGAGGATTGCATCAATCGACACACCTTATGCATCGATCGACACACATGCGAGTCAGACCTATTCTCGGCGGTTTAATGAAGAGTTTGGAAATTGCACTTTGGCCCAGAAGTTTCCAATAATTACAAAGAAGCCCCAGCCGTGATTAGAGCTTTATAATTAGGT
Organism: Orychophragmus violaceus; assembly: GCA_030180135.1. Lineage (NCBI taxonomy): Eukaryota > Viridiplantae > Streptophyta > Magnoliopsida > Brassicales > Brassicaceae > Orychophragmus > Orychophragmus violaceus. The sequence goes on along the minus strand of CM058229.1, from coordinate 63,544,417 downwards.
TTTTGGTGTTTAATTATAGATACGCTTACATACGCTTTCATACTTTGAGCATAGAGATTTTAGAGCTATTGGGGCTGATCTAATCATGTACTGCTTCCTGCTTTTGGACAAGATTTCGAACCCCTTTTATTCTTACTCTTTATTTATGCAATCCATTTATTCTATGATTTGTGTTTCATTAATCATGTCTGAGTAGATTCATAGTTAGGTTTAGGGATTCTCTTAAAGGTTTTCATGACTTGCTAGATTTAATTATTCAGTTAAGGATTCATAACTAAATTGTTCTTCAACCTAAATTGTGCTTAATACTAGTTTCTAACTTGATCACTTAGAATCTAGACTTTAGGTTATTAAATTGACACGAAAGTGTGATTTAGAATCTGAACTATTTAGGTTGAGCAATTGAATTATTCGAAAAGAAATTTGGTTTAATTGAATTGTGAACATATCGAACCTGCACTTAAGGCTAGTTTAATCTGTTAGAAATTGCAAAGAAATTTGGATTTCTGCTATTAGACTTAGAGAATTCTCGCAACGAAAGTTGGTTAATTTTATATATGTGTTTGAGTTCTAGAACCGGACTTAATTTGATCCTGACTGATAATTTATCTGTTTGTCTGATTTCCTGAGAACTCCCTAGACTTAGCGCTTTTAGTTAATTGCTTACAAACCACTCCTGCTATTGATTTACTTTTCTGCCTTGCTTATTTAGTTTCTGATTGATTTCACCTAGCTTAACCTGAAAATCTATAATCTATCGTAAGGTCTAGAGTCCCTGTGGATTTCGATACCCTATATACTACTGTCACGTCTGTGCACTTGCAGTGTAGATCTAGGGATAAAACTCTGATCGTATCAACGGGTGTTACAACTACCATTGCGTCAGAAGAAGATAGTGATGTATATGTTTTTGAAGAATGAAATCTCCTTAACATTTCATATAAAGACACTTCATGGATTATCGCCTCTGGAGCTTCCTTTCATGTCAGCCCTTATAGAAGCTTTTTCACAACCTACCAAAGTGGTGACTTTGGTAGTGTCCAAATGGGAAATCGAGAAAGAAGCAAGATTGCCGAAAGAGGGGAGGTTATCCTTACATCAACTACATGATATAAGATAGATTTTAAGGACATAAGGCATGTTCCAGATATGTGAGTTAATCTCATATCAACTGAAAAATTGGATGATGTTGGTTTAAAAAATCATTTTGGTGAAGGCAAGTGGAAGCTAACCAAAGGAAGTTTGTACATGGCTCGAGGAAAGAAAGAAGGATCATCATATGTAACTCAAGGTAACTTTGCAAGGAAGAAGTGAATGTCACACGTGATGACATGGATATATGGCATCGGAAACTCGAGCTGAAGGGTTATACCAACGGAGACTGAGCCGACAATAAAGATTATAGAAAGACAACTTCAGGGTAGGAGGAGGAGCAGTTTCCTGGAAATAAAAGCTAAAGAAGTTTATAACCTTATCCACCACTGAAGCAGAGTACATCACAATTACTGAAGCTTGCAAGGAGATGTTATGGATGAAGAACTTCTTGCTTGAGTTTGGAGTAAAGCAAGATAAGTATAGCATGCTATGCGATAAACATAGCGTTATACACCTAGCAAAGAATTCAACTATGCATTCCCACTCGAAGAACATTGATATTCAACATCATTGGATCCGAGAAGTTCTTAAAGAGAAACTCCTACATCTCAACAAGGCACACACAAACGAAAAGTGGTTACACATGATGACTAAAGTGCTACCAATCAAGAAGTTTAAAGATTGTTGTCAAGGCGCCAACATAGTGACATCTTCGGACTAAGTCGGGAAGGAGGAAATTGTTGGATAGTCCCTCCATTAGCAAGTGAGCAAAATAATTATCTAGAAGTATTAAGGATGAGAGTCATGGAATATTTTAGAATTTAGATAAAATTATCTAGATTAAGGGATGAGGATTAGAGAATGTTCTAGATTGTAGATGAATGTTTATTATGATAATAATGCGTATAGATTAATTTTAGAATAAGTTAGCATCTTAGGCACCACTAATATAAATAGAAGTGAGTGGTGTCATTTGTAACCATCCACAAAAGAAGAAACATCTAAGTGTATTCACTACAAAAGCTACTCTTGTAATAATCCCTTTCCTAATAAAAATAAGTTTTCTCATAAATGCTAGTTATCTAATTCTCATCTTCATAGCACCATTGGTAAATCTTCCCAATAAATGGAACACTAATACCCAAAAAAAAAAAAAAACCTCGATCTTAACTGACTGTGCAATGTTATATGTTTTCTCAGGTTTGTTTTTGAGAGTTCAAGCAAAGCAACAGTGTAGGCACATAATAACAAGTACTTCAATATTCTCTCGAGAGGAGTCGAGCGAGATGGTTGGAAGTTTGTTCTTCTTGCAAGGTTCTCACCCATCCCTTCCTATGTCATAGCTGATTTTCTCTTCCCTACAGTTATTGGCTGCCTTCCCAATGATCTTCCAGAACGCATCAGTCGGTAGTCTCGCTGGTATGGCTGTTGCTTCGGTAGCTGGAAAACCAAAAACTCAGGTCTGGGGCTATGTCTTCCCGGTACTATCAAGTGTTCTGATTACAGTGAGAGTCAAAAAGTACTCAGCTGGAATTACAGATGCATCACCAGATACCTCTCCGTCTGCTAACAGCTCTAGTTTAGCTTCATCTGAAACCTCTAATCCCGCTTATGGAACAGAAGGATCCAAGAACAGTGAGTGATGATACAGAAACATGATGGTTGTTTTTGATCAGGCAATTCACTTTTTTGGTTTGCAGCGATCAGAATCTGAACATCATGGCTTATTTTGGGCAACTACGCAGGATAGAAACAGGGTGTTGTTTTTTGTGTTCTGATGTATAGTAAGCTTTGAACAAAACGCTATGCTTTCTTGAGTTGAAGTTTTTTTTTTTTTTTAACGCTGATACAGATTATGAGAACTATTACAAGAACAATTTAACAGATAATACTACCTCCGTTCTACGAGAATCCATCAATGGTCACGATCAACGGCTCCACATGCTCCTGAAAACTTCCTTATAAGCTTGCCTCCATTAATCTTGTACCTGCCGGTGTAAAGCATTAACCACTTGACCACTAGACCACGGTTGCTTCACTCTTGAGTTGAGATTCGAACCCAGTACCTGCCGGTGTAAAGCATTAACCACTTGACCACTAGACCACGGTTGCTTCACTCTTGAGTTGAAGTTTAAAAGTTAACAAAGCGTAACAAAAAAAATTGGTAACTTTGCATAATAAATATTGCTTGATTACCAAAATCAGCTTATAAATATATTTTTTGAATGAATGTTAAATTAGTTCATCTATCGAAATAGAACTTTACAGCAGAAATTTTGAGTTTTCCCTTCCTAGTTAGTTGGTTCTGGTATTGAACCAAATTTGAAGACCATCTGTTAAGCACACGTTCCCCTTTTTCTGCAAGGAAGAAACCCAGTCACGGACGTTCTTGTCAAATAAGTTTGGCGAGAACACCCGCAGGTTTTGGAGGGTTGGCATGTCGTTGTTGATTTCGTTCCCTCCATATATAGTAAGTATATGGTGGCCTGAAATGCATACCTGTATAGGAACAGAGCAGTACCTCGGAGTCTACCATTATGGGTGTATCCAATAGCTTGATTTCATGAATGTGTTGTCGGTATCCTCCTATTGGAGGAAACTTAAAATATATATAAATATATTTTTTTGTTTATCTTTTATGTCTGATTGGTGATGAGGGTCAGACAGTGTCGACAGATAAAGAAAAAGAAAAAGAAAAGAAGAAGAGAGAGAGAGAAGAGAAGGAGAAGAGAAGGAGAAAAACCAGAGTTCGCCAGTCTGCTTGAGGGCGTCGATCGGGCAACCAAAACTGTCCTGATCTTGATGAAATTTTGGGGAAAGCTTCATGACTCAGTGATCTTCAGATTCAACGGTGGGTTTTGTATTTCAACGGTTGGTTTGTTGTGAATCGGAGTTTTAGTGGAGCTGTTCTGTTTTGAAGCGACTGAGAACAGTCTTCAGTGTTTGGAAGATCCAACGGTGAGATATTCTCTTCTTGAGCTGAAATTTTGCAGAGGTGTTCTTGACTTGTTTATCTAGGATTTGTACGGTGGAGATTGGATTTAGTGACCGGAATCCTAGTGAACGTGAGGTCGTTTGAGGCTGCATATTTCTGACCTTTGTATAGCTCTCTTGTTGATTCTTTGTTGTGTTGGAGATTGCTCTTGTTGAGCCTTACTCTCTGGTGTTGTTCTTTGGAACAGAGAGGACGTGGTTGTACTCACTCTATTTGATATAGTGGATTTGGAGTGGACTACGGTCCCGTGGTTTTTCCTTCTCACATCGAGGAGGTTTTCCACGTAAAAATTGTCGGTCTCATTTACATTCTGTTTTACATTGTTTCTGCCGTTGCGTACATATATTTTTCTCACAGGCTCACACAAGTGCGGGAAACAATATTCCGCTGCGCCTTATCGCGTTTCCGTGTTTCCCCAACAGAGTGGTATCAGAGCTTGAGGTTGTGAGCTTTGGATTTCGGTAACTTTGGTTATTGGTTCTGCTTGTGTGAGCGATGGAAAATATGAACAGAATGATCAGTTTGAATGGTGCTAATTATCATACATGGAAAGGCAAGATGGAAGATTTGCTTTTCGTGAAGGAATTCCATGTACCGGTTTTTCAGGAGAAGAAACCTGATGAGAAAACGGATGATCAATGGAAGTTGCTGCATCGACAAGTCTGTGGTTCGATAAGGCAGTGGATAGATGATAATGTTCTGCATCATGTTGAAACAGAGACTAATGCTCGTTCTTTGTGGTTGAAGCTGGAGCAGTTGTATGCTCGGAAGACCGGGAATAATAAGATGTTCATGATCAAGAAGTTGATTGAGTTGAGGTATCAGGATGGTACTCCGATGACGGATCACTTGAATGCGTTTCAGGGATTAATCAACAAGCTTTCTGACATGGGTATTCATTTTGAAGATGAGATTCACGGTTTGTGGCTTCTTGGTACATTACCAGATTCTTGGGAAGTGTTCACGATGTCTCTTTGTAACTCCGCAGCGAATGGTGCTATTTCGATGGACTTAGTGAAGAACAGTGTCTTGAATGAGGAAACCAGAAGGCAGTCGAATCCTAGTTCCTCACGTTCAGATGTCATGGTTACTGAGTCAAGGGGGAGGAGTTCATACCGTGAGCCCAAGAAGGAGAAGAACAGGAGCAGAAGCAAATCTAATAGATTTGCGAATTTGGAGTGCCACTACTGTCATAAGAAAGGGCACTTGAAGAAAGATTGATGGAAGTTTAAAAAGGACAGCAAGCAAGGAAATCGTCAAGGAGATGGTGAAGATCGGGTGACTGTCACCGAGGATCAGTTTCTTATTCTTGACGAGGGTGATGCCATTAATGTTGCATGCCAGGACACCAGTTGGGTTGTTGATAGTGGAGCTACTACTCATGCTACATCGCAGCGGGATTTGTTCACTACCTATACTCCAGGTAGTTATGGTTCAGTTAAGATGGGTAATGATGGTTTGGCTCAGGTTGTTGGCATTGGTGATATTTGCTTGGAGACGAGTCTTGGTACAAGACTTCTGCTTAAGGGAGTTAAGCATGTCCCAGATGTTCGGTTGAATCTGATTTCTACAGGAAGACTTGATGATGAGGGTTTCTATAGTTTATTCGGTGGTGGTAAATGGAAGCTCTCACGTGGTTCTATGGTTATGGCTCGAGGTAATAAGTCTTCATCTTTCTATTGGATGCAGGCTAAGGTCTCCAAAGACATTGTTAATGCAGTGGAGAATGATGATGCCATGGAGTTATGGCATAAGAGACTCGGTCATATTAGTGAGAAGGGATTGTCTGTGTTGTCAAAGAAGGAGGCTATTCCAGGGATCTCCGGTATGCACTTACAGAAGTGTGATCATTGTTTTGCTAGGAAACAACACAGAGTATCGTTCAAGTCTTCTGCACCTTCGAGGAAACCCGAGATACTTGACTTGGTGCATTCAGATGTGTGTGGTCCAATGAAGACAAAATCTCTTGGTGGTGCATCATATTTTGTCACATTCATTGATGATCATTCGAGGAAGTTGTGGGTTTTCACTATGAAGACGAAGGATCAGGTTTTGGGATATTTCAAGCATTTTGTGGCATTGGTTGAGAGACAGACGAGAAAGAAGTTGAAGTGTATCCGCAGTGATAATGGTGGTGAGTATTCTGGACCATTTGATGCTTATTGCAGGGAACATGGTATTAGGCATCAGTTCACGCCGCCTAAGACTCCACAGTTGAATGGGTTGGCAGAGAGGATGAACAGAACGATTGTCGAGAGGATGAGATGTTTGATTTCGCAGTCAGGCTTACCGATGACTTTCTGGGGTGAAGCTTTGAGCTCAGTTGTTCACGTGTTGAACTTGTCACCAAGTGCTCCATTGGATGGTGACATTACAGAGAGAGTTTGGACCGGCAAGGATGTTTCTTACGGTCATTTAAGAGTCTTTGGGTGCAAGGCTTTTGTGCACATTCCTAAAGACGAAAGGTCGAAGCTTGAGATGAAGTCACGACAATGTGTGTTCATTGGTTATGGCCAGGATGAGTTTGGATACAGGTTTTATGATCCCGTTGAGAAGAAGCTCATAAGGAGCAGAGATGTTGTGTTCATGGAAGATCAAACGATTAAGGACATTGAAAAGTCCGAAAAACCAGCTCAGAGAAATGAAGGTTTGATTGATTCAGCGGTTTTTCCTTCTACATCAGTCCACGGTCAGAATGAGGGTCAGGTTCATGTTGATACACCTGGTGCAGATGATGCTCCCGCACATGATGATGACGGTATTGGTGATCATGGTGACGATCATGGTGAGACACCAACTACCGAGAACCTACCTGCTGTTAGACGATCCGAGAGAGGTCCAACACCGTCGACAAGGTATAAGCCTAGTGAGTATGTGTTACTCACTGATGGGGGAGAACCAAAAAGCTTTGGTGAAGCTTTAGATGATGAACACAAACATAAATGGTTGGAAGCCATGAGAGAAGAGATGGGTTCTTTTGATGAGAACGACACATATGAGTTGGTGAAATTGCCTAAGGGTAAAAAGGCGTTGCTTAATAAGTGGGTGTATAGGATTAAGCATGAAGATACCAGTTTGCTACCTCGATACAAGGCTAGATTGGTTGTGAAAGGATTCAGCCAAAAGAAGGGGATTGATTATGATGAAATATTTTCTCCTGTTGTGAAGATGTCATCCATTCGGGTTGTACTTGGATTGGCAGCGAGTCTTGATCTAGAGGTTGAGCAGATGGATGTAAAGACGGCTTTCCTTCATGGTAATTTGGAGGAAGAGATTTACATGGTACAACCAGAAGGCTTTGTGGAAAAGGACAAAGAGGATTTAGTTTGTCGCTTAAAGAAAAGCCTTTACGGATTAAAGCAAGCACCGAGGCAGTGGTACATGAAGTTTAAGTCGGTTATGGGGGAGCATGGTTATAAGGAGACTACTTCAGATCATTGTGTATTTGTACAGGTGTTTGGTGATGATGATTTTATCATCTTATTGCTGTATGTTGATGACATGTTGATTGTGGGCAGGAACTTGAGCAGAATTCAAGAGTTGAAGAAGCAGCTTAGCAAGTCCTTTGCCATGAAAGATTTGGGTCCAGCGAAGCAGATTCTTGGTATAAGAATTGTTCGAGATAGAGGTGAGAAGCTGATTCACTTGTCTCAGGAGAAGTACATTGAGAAGGTACTTCAAAGGTTTCACATGGACAAGTCTAAAGTTGTAAGCACTCCTCTTGCTACACACTTTAGATTAACCAGTCAACAAAGTCCGAAAACAGATGCAGAGAAGGAAGATATGGCGAGGGTTCCATATGCTTCTGCAGTTGGTAGCTTGATGTATGCTATGGTTTGTACACGACCAGATATAGCTCATGCAGTTGGAACAGTTAGTCGTTTTCTTTCAAAACCAGGAAGGGAACATTGGAATGCTTGTGAAGTGGATTTTGAGATATCTTCGAGGGACTTCTAGTTTGAGACTTACCTTTGGAGGTGATAAGCCATTGCTGGTGTGTTACACGGATGCTGATATGGCTGGGGATGTTGATTCCAGTAAGTCTACTTCGGGTTACTTGGTAACATTTGCAGGAGGAGCTGTGGCATGGCAGTCAAGGTTACAAAAGTGTGTTGCACTTTCTACCACTGAAGCTGAGTTTATAGCCGCAACGGAAGCTTGTAAGGAGTTGTTGTGGATGAAGAATTTTCTTGATGAGATCGGTTTCAAGCAGGAAAAGTATGAGTTGCTTTGTGACAGTCAAAGCGCTATTTGTCTCGGGAAGAACTCGACATTTCATTCGCGTTCGAAACACATCAACAAGAGGTATCATTGAATACGTGATGTGGTTGCTTCTAAGGAAGTGGAACTTGTGAAAGTTTATACGGATTATAATGGAGCTGATATGATGACGAAGTCATTGCCGAGATGGAAGCTTGAAGTTTGCCGAGAGATAGCTGGTATGGCTGTTTCCTCCAACTAGTCGGAGGGGGAGTTTGTCGGTATCCTCCTATTGGAGGAAACTTAAAATATATATAAATATATTTTTTTGTTTATCTTTTATGTCTGATTGGTGATGAGGGTCAGACAGTGTCGACAGATAAAGAAAAAGAAAAAGAAAAGAAGAAGAGAGAGAGAGAAGAGAAGGAGAAGAGAAGGAGAAAAACCAGAGTTCGTCAGTCTGCTTGAGGGCGTCGATCGGGCAACCAAAACTGTCCTGATCTTGATGAAATTTTGGGGAAAGCTTCATGACTCAGTGATCTTCAGATTCAACGGTGGGTTTTGTATTTCAACGGTTGGTTTGTTGTGAATCGGAGTTTTAGTGGAGCTGTTCTGTTTTGAAGCGACTGAGAACAGTCTTCAGTGTTTGGAAGATCCAACGGTGAGATCTTCTCTTCTTGAGCTGAAATTTTGCAGAGGTGTTCTTGACTTGTTTATCTAGGATTTGTACGGTGGAGATTGGATTTAGTGACCGGAATCCTAGTGAACGTGAGGTCGTTTGAGGCTGCATATTTCTGAGCTTTGTATAGCTCTCTTGTTGATTCTTTGTTGTGTTGGAGATTGCTCTTGTTGAGCCTTACTCTCTGGTGTTGTTCTTTGGAACAGAGAGGACGTGGTTGTACTCACTCTATTTGATATAGTGGATTTGGAGTGGACTACGGTCCCGTGGTTTTTCCTTCTCACATCGAGGAGGTTTTCCACGTAAAAATTGTCGGTCTCATTTACATTCTGTTTTACATTGTTTCTGCCGTTGCGTACATATATTTTTCTCACAGGCTCACACAAGTGCGGGAAACAATATTCCGCTGCGCCTTATCGCGTTTCCGTGTTTCCCCAACATGTGTGTTGTCTCTGCCCATAATGCCAGAAACCAGTGGGATCGACTTTCTTCTGAAACATTACATAAGATGCAAGTTGCATTTTGTACTGTCTTCCATTTTTTGTTCTGTCCCGACTCGCAAGTGGACAACCTGTTTTTTCAACCAGCGTATAGATTTGCATTGCTTTCGTCTTGTTTTGTGACCAAAAGACTCGGATGCATAACTTGACCAAAACCCTTGTTCCTGCTCTAGCTCTGATTTGGTAAGAGTTGTTTCTCAACGGAGCAGTTCACTCACCATTTTCAATCTTCAACTCCGTAGAAAGCCTTACCTAATATTGTGGTACAGTGTGATCATATGTGAGTGTAGAGCACATAGATTCGTTCTTGGAGTTGGTAGAAGACTTCAAAAAGACAAAAGAGGAGGTTTAAAGGACAAGTTGACCATATATCTCCTTTTTATCTAAAGATTCTAAATTAGGATTCGGTAGTTAGATTTTTTTTGATGAATCTCTTCCAAGTATAAAACCCCATAAACACCTTCACCACTTTCTACAGATACAAAAATGGCTATGTTTAACCTTATTCCTTGTCTTGTGCTCTTTGCATTGTTTTCTTTTAATGTTGGTGTTGCTCATCCAGGATGGGGAAGTAATGGCCCCAATTCTGGAAGAACTTTCCCCTTGGGTCTTTTCCCACAATTCTACCAATTCTCTTGCCCACAAGCTGATGAAATTGTCATGACCGTCCTCGAAAAAGCCATTGCTAGAAACCCAAGAACGGCAGCATCTTTACTAAGGCTTCACTTCCACGACTGCTTCGTCCAGGTTCTGCATCTGACATATTTTGTTTTCATTTATCAATGTCTCATACTCTGTGTAACACAGGGATGTGATGCATCAATCTTGTTGGATGATAGTGCTACCATAACAAGTGAGAAGAATGCAGGACCAAACAAAAACTCCATTTAAGGGTTTGAAGTAATAGACGAGATCAAAGCCAAATTGGAACAAGTTTGCCCACAAATTGTCTCTTGCGCCGACATTCTAGCTCTTGCTGCTCGTGGTTCAACTATCTTGGTAATTAAAAACCTTCAACAGAAAACTATTGGTTTAATAGCCCTAATTTTCAGAGTGTGTGGACCGTGTGGTTGAATACAGAGTGGTGGACCATCATGGGAGCTTCCACTAGGGAGGAGAGATTCGAGGACAGCGAGCCTTAATGGAGCGAACACGAACATTCCTGCACCTAACTCGACTATTCAGAATCTCTTAACCATGTTCCAACGCAAAGGTTTGAACCAAGAAGACCTTGTTTCCCTATCAGGTGATCTTAATTACATCTATTTTTTCTTTTCTTTTCTTTTGTTACATGTTTTAACATTCAAAGTTTGAATTTCAAACCAACCGAAACCGAATGATAACTTGTTTTAAGTTTCATTGTAAGATTTTATGATTGTTCATAAAGAGTGTCATTTTCTATTTTCAATACAAATTTCAAACCAGTATAATAGTTTAAGCCATATTATTTTAAGTTATCTATATGACTAACTCAATATAGAAATGTATTAATCAAGGGTATAATTTTTACAAAATATATATGGCTATAACACAGCCAGAATTTAAATTACTAATGGATTTATAAATATTAACTTTATCATACAAAACCGAAATCCGAACACACTTTTGAAGCAGAATCTAAATATAATAATAATTGGGATTGTGTGTGCGTTTGCAGGAGGGCATACGATTGGAGTAGCGAGGTGCACAACGTTCAAACAAAGGCTCTACAATCAAAACGGTAATAATCAACCAGACGAGACACTAGAGATGTCTTACTACTATGGTCTGAGATCGATCTGTCCACCAACAGGAGGCGACAACAATATTTCCCCACTAGACTTATCTTCTCCTTCTAGATTTGACAACACATACTTCAAACTTATCCTCTGGGGTAAAGGCTTATTGACATCAGATCAAGTGCTTCTCACTGGAAACGTACGCAAGACTACTGAAATGGTGAAAGCTTATGCAGAAGACGAGAGCCTTTTCTTCGAACAATTTGCAAAGTCCATGGTAAATATGGGGAATATTCAGCCTCTTACTGGAATTAATGGCGAAATCAGGAAGAATTGTCGAAAACCCAGAAGCTTAATGTTGTCTTATTGACTTGGTATTCGTTCTTCTATATTCGATATTTGTTTTCATATATGTTTTAAATTTCAAGGGGTATAAATATTTGGTACGTGTTCTATATTCTATATTTGGCTTGTACCCGTCTTAAGAAAAATATGTATTCACTGTTCTCAAATATAAGTAAGTCACACTACAAGAAAACAATAAAAAAAATGTTTGGCTAAAGAGTTGTAAAACAGTCGCAAAAATCGATTTAACGACTAATTTGCGACTAATATATACAGACTTATATATTTTGTCACAAAATATATTAGTCGTAAAGTTATTACTAATTTACCATTAATTAGCGCATACAGAAGGTCATCGTGTATTAGTAGGAAAGTAGTCGCAAAATTTTGCAAATAATGTGTGACTTTTTCCGACTAAGTAGCACGTCCTAGCTGTCATCGTGGTTTAGTTGCAAAATAGTCAGAAATGTTTAGCGACTATTTTGCGACTACATCTTTTACGACGAATTAACAGATTCTTTTGTAACTACTTTTGCGACTGATGAGCGGCTAAATGTATTATAGTATGACTAAATAGTGACTACCTTACGACCAATATACGACTGGTTAATGACTCATTAGCTTGAAAACAGACATTTGGTTCACAATTTGTTTCTTAGATTTGGTATTTTGAATTAAAACCTCATATGATTGTATTGACTAAAATGTAAACTGTGAAATTAAACCATTTGAAAGATAAAATACATAAACAACTAATAATTAACATATACATACTGTGAGATCGTGGATTCACACCAATGAATTGTTTATACGTGGATTTGGACTTTTGAGAATGTAAATGTAAATTTCCTACCAATCAAAGATGTATTTACGATTGAATGATGAAATAAGAACTTATACAATCAAATTGAGAGTATACAAATGAGGTAGAAGTAATCTAGTCGAAGTGCTTTTTTATATCTAAGTTGGAATGCCCTATATGAAGATCTATCTTCTCCTTCTATAGCCTCGAGCCTCGATCCTCTTGTTCCGATTTTCTAATATATTCTCGCTAGCGATGATCTCTCCCTCTCTCCTGGATTCACGGAGATCGTTTCAACAGATGACGACTCGGCCTGTGATTAGAACCGTCTTCTTTACGTCGAGGTCTATCCTGACGATCTCAACATGATTTTATCTGGTATATCGATCCATTTGGGCTTCGGTTGACTCATAGCCAAATGGGCTTAAACCATAGTTGGACATTTCTGTTAGTTAATGGACCATATTTCTTAATATGAAATCCAGTACCAACAATAGCCCCCAGCCTATTAGTTCGATGATTCAAGGTTAATGGGCGATAGACAATATTGGGAGCTGTGCGCCGCCCTCGACATCTGAAATCAATGATTGGCGTTCCTTACCGTTGATCTTGCCTGGATCGAATGGTCATGATTCGATATCCGCGAGTTTCGTTCAATCTCGGCCGACTCGATCTTTGGGAAATAATGATGACAGTTCTATCATCATCCATCGATATGGTAGGTTATCGAACGGTTGAGATTTGATATCCCAACTAATTTCATCGACCTCGATCCGCGGGAAAACAACTCGTTCCTTTGCCGTTGATCTATGATCATTGATTTTGAATCAACGGTACGGATGAGAGAATACAAGAGGTCCCTAGATTCTTAAACTCGATGAGATAGCGAGTAGATTCGCGGTTATCATTAAGGATTTTAAAATGAACGGTTGAGATTTTGGGAGATGAAGGATCCCGTCGATCTCGAGGGGAAAAGAATTAATTTTGCTTTAAAAGGGAGGTTACCTCCTTCACGATTCCTACTACGGTTCGTACTACATATTTGAGGTAACCTTCTTCTTCTTCCTTTTACGGTTTTTCTTTCTCGCTCTACTATTAGAATTTTATAGTCTCCATAGCTCTCTCTCTCTCTCTCTCTCTCTCTCTCTAGAACTCTATATCTGCTTTTTTAATCTTTGTTCGCGTTATTCAAACACCATGGCACCGAAGATAAGAGCGGTGGCGAGCAGTTCTACGGCGGATCCGTACGGTCCTCACCCAACCTCCACTCTTAACATCCGTCATGTGGCGAATCTGCAAAGGAAGTGCCGGATTCCGACGGACATGGGGATGGTGATTCCGACCAAATCAAAATCGTCGGAGAAAGTCAGGGAGTGCTACTATTGTGCATGCTATGCTTATTTCGGTAAGTGCGGGCTATTTTTTCCAATTCCCCGCCTCGACTCTTGGGTGTTGGCGCAATTGCAACTGGCCTTCCAGCTGATGACCCCAAACTTCGTTCGCTACGTCTTCGGGCTCGGTGTACGGGCCACCAAAGAAGGGATTGTATTCGGATCTGAGCAGCTCCTTAGGTTATGCCAAGTCAAGTACAACGCCAAAGCTCCGGGGACGTACTATCTTTCCCCCGATTCGGGAAGATTCTCGAGGAGACCCCTCCACGCGACGTATGAAAGGAGCACTACTTCTTTTTCAGAATCAACAAGGCGTCAGTGAGGGATTTTGACTATTCGGTCATCCCGATTCGCTGGGCCGTCAGTGTTGGTTAGGATAAGGGTCGTTTTCTTAGTTCGATAGACTTTTTGCCTTAATCTCGAACTATTAATCACCTCTCCTTCATATTTGTTTTGCAGAGACCCCTGATTCAGTGCCCCTGAACCCGGTTACCGAGGATCTGATAGCTCGGCTGAAGAGAGGCGACTGCGATCGGAAATTTTTTCCTCTCGAGAGCATTCGAGCTACCCTTTGTTCCGAGCCTCAGCGACCCCCTCAGCAACAGCCTCAGCTTCCCAGAGAAGTCCATCTCCCACCAGCTCCTCAACATTATTCTCCGTTTCGGATTATCGAGCCTCCACTTCGTATAGCGGAGCATACCAACACAAGTAAGGGTCTATTAACTCCTTAATATTGGTTTGAGCGTAAAAATGTTTGATTTTAAGTTCGTTCTTTTATTGGCAGGTTGGACCATCTCAGATAGTATTTCGGTCGTTACTACTACCCCCAAAGGAAAAGATGCCTCGCAGAGGAAGTACGCGTCGCCACGGAAAGGATCCCGTCGATTTGGTTAAAAAGATGAAAGGGGGACTTGGGCGATGCCATTCTTCGCCCTAGGCCTGGCTACGCCACCGCCTACTCCTAAGCCAGTGGAGGTCATTCAGTAGCCGGAGCTCCATCTTGCCGCGGAAGTCTACCAGGAGGTTGTCCCAGCTCAATCTAGGGAACTGGCCCAAATCAGTTCTCATTTCAATGGCTTTAAAGTCTTAAACGGTCAGAACCGGGGTGCCAGCGGACATACGCATAGATTAGCTCTTGGAGGGGAAGCCATAAAGTGGAGTTGAGGCCTACTTCCTTGGGGTCTGCTAGGACCTTCAACTGGCGCTTGAGGCACCAGATGGATTGTCCCATCGCAGACAATCCGAAGGGGTGGCTTACCTACTCCGACACTTCAAGCCTGCCGGCGTTCAACTCCCGGCCATTGGTAATATGGCGCTTGGGGAAGCCTACACCGAGATGATGGCCGCGCACGGGAAGGTATAATTTCCTTATTGTATTACTATTTTCTAAAGTACAATATTGTTGTGTTTGACTCGGAATATCTTGTTCGGTTTATGCAGTCGATGGAGGCCACAAACAAGTTTGCTTCCAAGGTGGAGCGCGAGCTGAAAGTTGTGCCTCAGGCCAGCTAGGTTAAGGCCGCGAGGAAAGCGGTAAGCGATCTCAACGCTGGACTTCAAGCTGACAAGGCCCAGGAGGAGGATCTGAAGGGAAATATGGCAGAGTACGTCGACCAGGAGGCCCGACTGATGCATCCGGAGAATCAGGAGGAAGACTTGAAGCATAAGCTTGATGTGGCGGCTAATCGGATGTCCGTGGCTGCAGAATCGAGCCAGAAGGCAGTCGAGCAAGCCGCCCGAGACAGAGCCGAGAAGGAGAAGGTCCTAGCGGACTAGGAGGACGACAAAAAGGTTGCGTCTCACACGGCCAAGAAGAAGATTAACGAAGCATACCTTGGTGTCCTTAAGGATATCACGATGAAGTGTGACCGGAGGAAGGCTGAGACCAGAGCAAATATTCGTCTTCACGAGGCTCTAGAAAACTTCGAGCTGATAGCTGAAATCACGGAGGGCGAGCTCGACCTTACTCAGAAGGTCCTTAACCTGGCCGAGAAGAAGCGGGTTGCGACCAAGGAAACGAACGCTGCCGCTGTCTGCGAATTCAGCATTCCGGTTATGTCCGAAGACTCGATAATGTTGGTGGATCCTCATGCTCAGACCACTCCTCAGTTCGATCAGTACGGGTCGCATCTCATGATGGAGACCGGAGGTGGTTCAGTGGCGAGCGACTACGTTGAGGGACGAGCCACTGGTGCCAAGGAATCAAGGGTCAATGAGCAGATAGTCGACTGAGTCAGTGCCTCTGCTAAAATTTGTTTAAATATTTTGGTGTTGCCCGAGAGGGCTTTTTAAATTATTCTCACACTCATGTTGCCTGAAAGAGATTTTAATCATTTGGTGTTGCCCTAGAAGGGCTTTTCATGTAATTGCGAGGACATTACGTAAATTTAACTTGCTTTCGATATTTAATTTGTGCCTTTGTAGTTTTATGCCTTAGTCATTTTGTTATAACTTAGGGAGATCGTACTTCGGGGCTTAGTTCGATCAAACCGTTTTGGATTGAACAAAGAAAGACGTGGTAGTTCTCAAAAGAACTTGATCGAACTGAATAATTCCGACTACTTTGATTTTGCGTTAGAAATATTTGATAAGAAATAAAAAATGAGTCGAACTCGAACAGATTTTGATTAAGTACTATAAGTATGAAAAAGATGCAAGTCGAACTCGAACAATCGAGCTACTTTGGTTTTCCCTTAGAAATATTTTGATGGAGGATGTGAGTCGAGCTCAACTAATCTTTTGTATTGATTAAGAGATATAAGATTGAAAATTTCACTGAGTGCCAGACAATGTAAGTTGGACTCAGATGGATTAAATCTAGCATACCTCGGGTGTTGTCGTGGGGTCGCAGATACAGGGGTCGATTGAGGACTACTTTGTCTATAGGAGGGGGTGCCCCCAAGTTCTTCTTGAAACACCCCATCCTGACCCTAAGGCCGAGACGGACGTTCCACTAACCGAATTGTCTAACTTGAGGTTCGTTCTCAACCTCAAGTCCAAACATTCTATACTTAATCAATTTCAGCGCGAGTTCTTTACTTAGCCATTTCATTCCGACTTAACTAAGGGAATAGAGAAAAAGGGATAAATATACATTTTATTAATAATATCAAAGGTACCAAATACAATGTGGTTTATAGTCATTATGCTAATAGAATGTATCGGTCCTAAACAGTCTATCTATCAACACACACCACTCGTCCTTGGGCCTCGGTCCGCTCCTAGGCATGATCATCCCCATGACCATCCTTATCTCCTGAAACAACATAAAACGTTAAGTATGCATAATACGGTAATAACCAACAACTTAACAACAAGCGATCTATATGATCCCAATGTTCCCATGCAACAAGTAACCCTAATCCGTTCTAAGTTCCTCTATGCGGTTCATGCCTTAGTTAGAAACCGCGATCAACCGAATCCGGATTCACGATCGTATCGATAATCCACGGTCGTCCGCGTTCAACCAAACTGCCGCGTTCACGTCCGTCCCGGACGTCAGTGTGACCTGCCCCCGCGTACCGTGGATCGTCCGCGTACGTTCAGTGATATATCATGGTTTTTACCGGTTTTATGCCATGATATAAGTGTGTTTTAGAGTCTTTTATAGTTTTTTTCGAGTCTTTTATAGGTGTTATTAGGTACACGCACGTTTGGAGCGGATTTGGATATTATGGAGCTATTTGGAGCATTTTGGAGTTTTGACCCAAGAGGTTGTGCTCACTGTCCGAAACAGAGTAGTGTGTCGATCGACGCACATCTGCATCGATCGATGCACAGTGAGTTGTGCCAGATCTCGGCGGTTTAATGAAGATTGATGATATTGCAAAGTTACCCATAAGTTCCAGATATTTACACAGAAGCCCCAAGACGTGTTTTAGCTATTTAATTAGGTTTTTGAGTTTTGTTTTAGATACGCTATCATAACTTAGAGCAGAGAGTTTTTAGAGCTTTTGGGGCTGATCTGATCCTGTACTACACTTTGTTTTTGGAGAAGTTTTTGAACCACTTTTATTATTCTAATCTCTTTTATGATATCTTTTATTTCATTGATTATGTCTTCATATTCTATGTCTGAGTAGTTTCATAGTTAGGTTTAGGGTTTCTCATAGGGATTTCATGACTTGCTAGATATAATTAATTTAGTTAAGGATTCACATCAATAGATGTTCTTCAAACTAAATTGTGTTTAATGCTAGTTCTAACCTGATCACTTAGAATCTAGATCTTAGGTTGCTAAATTGACACGACAGTGTGGTTTAGAATCTGAACTATTTAGGTTGAGCAATTTAATTACTCGCAAAGGAATTTGGTTTAATTAGAATGTGAACATATCGAACTTGGAATTAAAGCTGGTTTAATCTGTTAGTAATTGGAAAGGAATTTGGATTCCTGCACTTAGACTTAGAGAATTCTCGCAACGACAGTTGGTTAATTCTATATTTGTGTTTGAGTTCTAGAACTGAGCTTAGTTAGATCATGACTGAATGATTTATCTGCTTGTCTGATTTCCTGAGAACGCCCTAGACTTAGCGCCCTTAGTTTATTGCTTACAACCACAACTTGCTACTGATTTACTTTCTTGCTTGCTTTTTAGTTATTCAATACAATTTGCTTTCTCCTAGTTTAATCTGTTTAGTTCTAATCCTATCGTTGCCTAGAGTCCTCGTGGATTCGATCCCTAAGTACTACATTGATATACTGTGCACTTGCAGTTAGTATAGGGTAAAAATTACAACCTATCA
The DNA here is from genome assembly GCA_030180135.1 of Orychophragmus violaceus. Taxonomy (NCBI): domain Eukaryota; kingdom Viridiplantae; phylum Streptophyta; class Magnoliopsida; order Brassicales; family Brassicaceae; genus Orychophragmus; species Orychophragmus violaceus. Next base: position 63,525,947 of record CM058229.1, on the reverse strand, counting down.
ATCAGCCTGTGCGTCCGTAAGGACCGGACGATCGTCCGCGTTGACGAAGACGATGTACCGCGATCGCGTACGGCCGATCGTTCGTGACATCCAGCGCTCGCGTCCGTGGGTCGACCAGCGCGTACGTGCGATCGTCCGTAAGGATGCCGCGTTCGACCAATCTATCGTCCCGCGGTCGTAGCCCCTGTCCATGTACGAACAGTCGCGATCGTTCACCGCGAACGGATGCGATGGTCCCTGGACGGTTGCCATCGATCCGTGGCCGCGTTGTGTGATCCGCGCCTCTCGTCCATGATCCGACGACCATCGTTCCCAGCCCGATCGTGATTAATTCGGTTATGCCCAACCGTTCGCGCCGACTAAGCCCATGAGCGGTTATGATCCGACCGTGCCTCCAAGCAAGCCGTCCGACCATCCGCTCCCATGGTGTACCGTGTGCGATCGCATGACCCGGCCATGCCTTCTCGGCATGCCGTCCAATCACTTGCGACCCATGGTTTGCTTATGTCCCTTGGCGCCTAGGATCCAACCGTGCACTTGGCCAACGCGATCATGGCCTTTGGCCGATCGGTTGTAACCCGAGCATGAACGCCCTAAACCGTCCCAAGCCTAAGCCCGGTTCTAGTTCCAGAAATAGAAGGATAGAATGTAATCCGGCCACAATCCTAACTGGCCCTCAGACCAACGGGTTGGCCAAGGCCGAGAGAATAAAGGGCTCGGACTAACCTTAGAGGTCGCAGTAGATTTTCCTTGGTCCTTGGCCGCGTTGGAAGCCATCTTCTTCCTTCGGTTCACGCCTTGAACCCTACACTAAACCGCCTCTTCTTGCCTTCTCAAACCGCCGGAAATCTCCCTTGGAAACCGCCGGCCTCTCTCTCTCTGTTCTCTCGGTTTATGGCCTTTGCCTTTAAGAGAATTGTTGGGTCTTCCCCTTGTGTGTAATGTGTCGATTTTGGCCTCCTCATGGTCTATTTATAGACCACAAAATCACAAGTAACTTCCCATGGGAAGGGATGCTTCTTTTGAGCCGAATGGGTGCATCCTGAAAAGGTGCCCATTCGCTAATGGTCAGCTAGTGACACAAGCTGACCAGCTGATCTGACACATGAACACTCCAGCTAGCTTGACCTGAGCTGGTTCCCAACTGACTGTTCAGCCGAAAACTCTTTCCCAGCTGGTTCCCTTTAGTTCAAGCTCCTTTCCAGCTGAGCTTGAGCTCCTATGTGTCTACGAAACACTCTTCTTGATCACTCTCGATCTTAAGTCAAACTTTCTGGTCCCATAGACACCCAACGGCCCTAAGGCCGGTTCGGGGATGTTACAAGTTCTCCCCCCTTGAAATGGATTCGTCCCCGAATCCTCTCCAAGAAGTTCGTCCCTTGTAAACTCCTCAAAACACTCTCGGTAATCAGCCTTCATCCGGGCCTCTGTCTCCCAAGTGATATCCTTAACCCCATTGCAAATCCATTCCACCTTGACCATCTGAATTACCTTCTTCGTGGTTGCTTTTTCCAACCTATCCAAGATCCTTAAGGGTCTAGTTTCCAAAGTAAGGTTTGCCTTAAGATCTGCGGGAATCTCATGCATAATCACGTCTTGATCCGATAGGCACTTGAGCAACTACGAGACATGGAACACATTGTGGAATGCTTCCATTTCGTTTGGCAAGTCCAATTTGTAGGCGACCTTCCCGACCCTTTCCAGAATCGTGAATAGCCCTAAGTATCTCGTATCAAGTTTTCCTTGCTTGGAAACCCTTGCCCTTCCTCTGAAGGTAATCATATTGAGATAGACTCGGTCCCCAACTTGGAACTTGAGGTCCTTTCTCCTCTTATTTGCGTAACTCCTTTGGCGATCTTGCGCCTCCTTCATCTTTGCATTCAGGAATCAGATTTGCTCGGTGGTCTCGGCAATTATATCCGGTCCAATGACATTGGACTCCCCCACCTGTGTCCAACACAATGGGGTCCTACACGGCCGGCCATACAACGCTTCATAAGGCGACATCCCGATGCTCGCTTGGTAACTGTTGTTATAAGCAAACTCGGTCAAGGGCAAGTACTTCTCCCAAGAATCGCCCCAATCCAGAACACATGATCTTAACATGTCTTCTAGTGTTTGTATGGTCCTCTCCGACTTTCCATCCGTTTGAGGATGGTAAGCCGTACTCATGTTCACTCTCGTTCCTAGGGCTTTCTGAAAAGCTTTCCAGAAATAAGAAGTGAATCGACCATCCCGGTCTGAGACTATACTTGCTGGAATACCGTGAAGTCTTACGATCTCATCAATGTGTTTCTCAGCAAGTTTGCCCACTCCATCAGTCTTCTTGATGGCTAAGAAGTGTGCAGACTTGGCCAGTCTGTCCACCACAACCCAAATCGTGTCCTTCCTCAACCGAGTCGCAGGCAGCCCCGTTATAAAATCCATAGTGATGTGGTCCCACTTCCATTCCGTAATGGGCAGACTTTTCAACAGGCCACTTGGGACTTAGTGTTTGATCTTAACCAACTGACACGTTTGACACTTAGACACCCATTCTGCAATGTCTCTCTTCATCCCGACCCAGTGATAGTACCGTTTGAGGTCTTGGTACATCTTGGTCTGTCCGGGATGAATGGAGAACTTAGACTGATCAGCCATCCTTAAGATCTCTTCCTTAAGGACTTTCACGTCCGGAACACACACCCGTCCATTCACCACAATGGTTCCATTGTTGGTAAACTGGTACTCGGTGTTGTTGTTGTTCACCGACTTGATCAGCTCTTCATCATGCTCCTGAGCCAACTGAACACGAGTCAACAGATCCGCCTGATCTGCTGCTCCAAGGCCGAGAGGCTCATTGTCCACTGACAATGCGTTCAGATGCAAGGACCTGACCAATCCGACCAAGGTCTCTGCATCCTTCTCCACGGCACCTCGGTCCTCTTCCGACTTAAGGTGTCTGCTACCAAGTTAGCTTTTCCAGGATGGTAGGTGATGTCTAGATCGTAATCCGCCACCAACTACATCCATCTTCTTTGTCTTAGGTTCAAGTAAGGCTGAGTGAACACATACTTCAAACTCTTGTGGTCAGTGAATAATTGCACTTTGGCTCCGTAGAGATAAGATAGCCAGATCTTTAGTGCAAATACTACCGCAGCCATCTCGAGATCGTGAGTAGAATAGTTACCCTCGTGCTTCCTCAACTGCCTTGATGCTTAAGCAATCACCCTTCCCTCCTGCATCAGAACGCAACCCAGGCCGATCCTGGATGCATGTGTGTAGACCACGTAAGGCACATTGTCTACGGGCAGGGTTAGGAATGGCGCTTTGGTTAGCATAACCTTCAAGTCCTGGAAACTCTTCTCGGCAGCCTCCGTCCATTCGAACTTTACGTTCTTTCCGGTTAGCTTAGTCATGGCCTTAGCCATACTTGCAAAACCCTGGACGAACCGTCTATAATACCCGGCCAAACCAAAGAAACTTCGGACCTCGGTCGCGTTCCTTGGCCACGGCCATTCCTCTATCGACCGAATCTTTTCTGGATCGACCTCCACTCCCTTGTCAGACATAATGTGTCCAAGGAAGCCGACACGGCTGTGCCAAAAGCTACACTTGCTCAACTTGGCGTAGAGCTGTTGTGTCCTTAAGGTCTCCAGTACAATCCTTAGATGATCCCGGTGTTCTTCACGGTTCTTGGAATAGACAAGTATGTCATCAATGAATATGATCACAAACTTATCTAACCATTCCTGGAAAACCCCGTTCATCATCTCCATGAAGGCAGCTGGTGCATTTGTCAGACCAAATGGCATGACTACGAACTCGTAGTGTCCATATCGGGTTCTAAACGCGGTTTTCCTCACGTCCTCAGGTGCAATCGGGATTTGATGGTATCTCGACGCTAGATCGATCTTGGAAAACACGGTTGAACCTTTTAGTTGATCCAACAACTCATCTATCCGAGGCAACGGGTACTTGTTCTTCACAGTGACCCGGTTAATACCTCGGTAGTCAATGCACAACCGGAGGCTTCCATCCTTCTTCTTGACGAAGAGAACGGGCGCCTCCCATGGAGAACTGCTTGGTCTAATAAAACTTTTGTCTAGCAGTTCTTCCAGCTGCTTCTTCAGCTCGGCCGTTTCGGCTGGAGCCATTCTGTACGGAGCCTTAGATAGAGATTTCGTCCCTGGTTCAAGCTCAATGACGAACGGGTCGGACCGGTCAGGCGGTAAGCCTTCTAAGGCCCTGAACACGTCCTCAAAGTCTCAAACCACTGGGATCTCCCCAATCTTCATTTCTGTCCCAACCTCCTTAGTTGTGATGGTGGCTAGGTATGCTTCGCATCCCCTTTCCAACATCTTCTCTGCTTGGATAGCAGAGACGACCAGACTTCCTGAAGTCGGCCTCACACCCTGCAACATCACCTTGCCCTCTGGTCTATCAAACTTTACCCTTCCCCGGTGACAGTCGATAGTGGCTCGGTTCTGTCCCAACCAATCCATACCCAAGATAACTTCGTGATGCTTGAGATGGACCACCACTAGGTCAGCTGGCATACTTACGCCCCCTATGGAGACCGGTATACCCTTGACTAAACCTAGCACGGGCATCACTTGCCCTCCGGCCGCGTTTACAATGCCTTGGCCGGCGACCCGTTCCTGTTGGAACAAGCCCTTTCCAATCATCCTAGGACTCACAAAACTATGTGTAGCCCCGGAATCAAACATAGTCAATGTCTCTACACCTCCTACCACAACGGTCCCTACATATTTCCTAAATGTATAAGCGCCCCGCTCTTTCCCCCAATATGTATGCAATGCATTACTAAATTGAAGAAGTCAGGGTTCGAGTGACATACCAGTAATCGCATCAAAGGAGCCAGCCTCTCATGAGTCCTTCACGAGCTCGTAGATCCGGGGATTAGCAGCCGTACCCTTGGTTGGTCCAGTACGACCCTCACGACCCCGCTCCACTTTCGGAGCTCCTGACCGTCCGTCTCGGCCATTCGTACATTCCCGGACAAAGTGTCCGGATTGCCCACAACGGAAACAAGTGCTTGGTTTCTCAGTCACCTCTTTTCGACCCTCAGCCTGTGGACAGCTCGCAACCTCATGGTCCTTACTGCCACACTTCACACAAGTCCTCCCTTTCTTCCAACATCTTCCGGAGTGTTGCTTTCCACAGGAGGTAAACTCTGCGCGGTCAGAGGATTGGTTCTCGGCCATATGGCACCATTTCCTCTTCAGGTCGTTCCAAGGTCGGTTGGTCGCTTTGTCTTGCGACTTGGCCGCCGCCTGGTTCTCCTCGACCATATTGGCCTCGACCGTTGCGGCCCGTTCGACCAGCTCCAAGGCAGAGTCGTAGGAGCAAACCGAGCAATGAGTCTTAAGTTCCGGTCGCAAGCCGCGAAGGAACCAACGGACCTGTGCTGGCTCGTCCTCGACGTCCCTTCCCACATAGCGCCTGAGACGATCGAACTCGGCCTTGTACTTCCGAACCGTCCTGCAACCTTGGACTAAACTCAAATACTTTCCTTCCATACGATCCCAAGCCTCTGCCGGGAAGTACTTCCGGTTGAATTCAGTCTCAAAGTCCGCGAACGAATCGAGGAGGCCCTTGGTGCGCCTGTCCACTGACAGCCACCAATTATGCGCATCCCCTTCCAGGAAGTGGATCGCAATGTCCTTGCGGTAATCCTCTGGACAACGGGTGGAACGGAAGTTCCGAAAAAGCCGTGACTTCCATTCGTCAGCCTCAAATGGGTCAGCACTCCCTTTAAAGTGCTTTGTTCCCAACTTGGTAATGTGGCCCAAGACGTTGAGATAGTCCACCTTACGGTTCTTCTTAAGAACCGGTGACTCTATCACTACTACATCTGGATCATCATCACTCGGATCCGTAGTCTCGGGGACTTGGACCCGCGGCTCACCCTCAGCTGACTTCTGACCAGAGATGTTCTTGTTCAGAACCGTAAGCTGGTCCATGACCGTCTTAAGCAAAGTCCACATCTGACCGATGTTCGGGACTGCTATCAATAGTTCACCGCCACCACCACTTGTGGCATCGTCCTTCTCATGACCGGCATCTGTACGAGCCGCATGAGATGAGGACTCGCCCATCTGCTCCTCTTCGTTCCGAACTTGGACTTCCAGTTCATTAACCCTAGTCCCGTCAGGAATCTGAGAAGTCGTGGGCTCAGTGCCTGTCTGGTTAACCTCAGGACCAGTTAACCCAAGCGCGACAGGGGTGGTCTGGACTCTTGGGCCGTGGCCGGTCGCAGACGCCTCCCTATCCTTAGTCCGCTTGGACTTACTCTTTCCAACCTGAAGATTCAACGAGATAAAATATATATCAAGCAAGCAATCTCCAAGTCCTAACAGTTCTAATGCATTTCTACGCAGACCTCTAACCCGGGCGAGTGGTGTAGCCCTTAACCCATAGCCAAGGAAATAACTCCGCTCTGATACAAACTTGAAACACCCCATCCCGACCCTAAGGCCGAGACGGACGTTCCACTAACCGAATGGTCTAACTTGAGGTTCGTTCTTAACATCAAGTCCGAACATTCTATACTTAATCAATTTCAGCGCGAGTTCTTTACTTAGCCATTTCATTCCGACTTAACTAAGGGAATAAGCAAAGGGATAAATAGACATTTTATTAATAATATCAAAGGTACCAAATACAATGTGTTTATAGTCATTATGCTAATAGAATATATCGGTCCTAAACAGTCTATCTATCAACACACACCACTCGTCCTTGGGCCTCGGTCCGCTCCTATGCATAATACGGTAATAACCAACAACGTAACAACAATCGATCTATATGATCCCAATGTTCCCATGCAACAAGTAACCCTAATCCATTCTAAGTTCCTCTATGCGGTTCATGCCTTAGTTAGAAACCGCAATCCAACCGCGTCCGGATTCACGATCGTATCGAGAATCCACGGTCGTCCGCGTACAACCAAAATGCCGCGTTCACGTCCGTCCCGGACGTCCGTGTAACCCGCCCCCGCGTACCGTGGATCGTCCATGTACGTTCAGCCCGTGCGTCCATAAGGACCGGATGATCGTCCGCGTTAACGAAGCCGATGTACCGCGATCGCGTACGACCGATCGTTCGTGACGTCCAGCGCTCGCGTCTGTGGGTCGACCAGCGCGTACGTGCGATCGTCCATAAGGACATCGCGTTCGACCGCGAACGGATGCGATGGTCCGCGGATGGCTGCCATCGATCCGTGGCCGTGGTGTGATCCGCACCTCTCGTCTATGATCCGACAGCCATCATTCCCAGCCCAATCGTGATCATTTCGGTTACGCCCAACTGTTCGCGCCGACTAAGCCCATGAGCGGTTATGATCCGGCCGTGCCTCCAAGATAAGCCGTCCGACCGTCCGCTCCCATGGTGTACCGTGTGCGATCGCATGACCCGGCCATGCCTTCCCGGTATGTCGCCCGATCACTTGCGACCCACGGTTCACTTATATCCCTTGGCGCCTATGATCCAACCGTGCACTTGGCCAACGCGATCATGGCCTTTGGCCGATCGGTTGTAACCCAAGCATGAACGCCCTAAACCGTCCCAAGCCTAACCCCGGTTCTAGTACCAGAAATAGAAGGAGAGAATGTAATTCGGCCACAATCCTAACCGGCCCTCAGACCAACAATTTTGGCCAAGGCCGAGAGAAGAAAGGGCTTGGACTAACCTTAGAGGTCGCAGTAGATTTTCCTTGGTCCTTGGCCGATTTGGAAGCCATCTTCTTCCTTATGTTCACGCCTTGAACCCTCCACTAAACCGCCTCTTCTTGCCTTCTCAAACCGCCGGAAATCTCCCTTGGAAACCGCCGGCCTCTCTCTCTCTATTCTCTCGGTTTATGGCCTTTGCCTTTAAGAGAATTGTTGGGTCTTCCCCTTGTGTGTAATGTGTCGATTTTTGGCCTCCTCATGGTCTACTTATAGACCACAAAATCGCAAGTAACTTCCCATGGGAAGGGATGCTTCTTTTGGGGCGAATGGGTGCATCATCAAAAGGTGCCCATTCGCTAATGGTCAGGTAATGACACTAGCTGACCAGCTGATCTGACACATGAACACTCCAGCTAGCTTGATCTGAGCTGGTTCCCAACTGACTGTTCAGCTGAACACTCTTTCCCAGCTGATTCCCTTTAGTTCAAGCTCCTTTCCAGCTGAGCTTGAGCTCCTCTGTGTCTACGGAACACTCTTCTTGATCACTCTCGATCTTAAGTCCAAATTTCTGGTCCATAGACACCCAACGGCCCCTAAGGCCGGTTCGGGGATGTTACACTTCTAGCTGTGAAGTTTAAAGAATTTAACGTTAAGTATTTCGAGCAGGTGTTTAACTTTGAGCTCGTATATCATTTTGGTGACCGTTTCTAGGTCGCTCTTTGAGGATCCTACTAGATCTCTATTTTTGGGATCCTTTAGATTGCTAATTTTGAGGGACAATTTCAGATCTTTGTTTTGGGACCATTTCAAGTCGCTAATTTTGAGGGATCATTTCATATCTCTATTTTGGGACCATTTCAGGTCGCTGATTTTAAGGGATCATTTCAGATCTCTATTTTTGGGACCATTTCAGGTCGCTAATTTGTGATAGATAGAATTAAATATTTTATTTAAATAATCTGATTTTAATACAATGATGACGAACTAAATAATCGATCTTGAGTGAGAATTTAGAATGGGATTGGCCATGTAGAATGATTCTTCAGCCTGTTCGAGATCGTAAGTCGCGAAGGAATTTACCTTAAGGGGCGGCTGCGCTCGAAGTCAAGCTGCCTATGTACCCTTTAGAGGGATCAAGCCATTTCGTAGTTCGATTATGGGGGTATTTTTAATGAAAATACTTTTTGAGGTTGATAAGATTCAAGGTCGCGGATCGGGTTTCTAGGTGTCTACCGATTTGAGTCGGTAGATCCCGTCCCAAACGACATCGGTGACCTGATAGGGTCCTTCCCATTTTGCCCCTAACTTTACAGCGTGTTCTTCCTTTTTATGGTCGAACAATTTCCGTAAGACGAGCTCTCCTAATAGAAACATTCAGGTTTTAATTCTAAAGTCATAGTAGCGAGATGCATCCTGTTGGTAATTCTGGATTCAGGCTAATGTAAGGTTCCTTCCTGCATCGACGAGATCGAGCTCGTCTGTTATCATATGATTGTTTAGCTCCTCAAGTTGTGGGCATTCTTTTTGCGAATGCTGGACACAAGGATCTTTGCAGGAACTAAGGCCTCGATGCCATAAGCTAGAGAGAAGGGTGTCTCTCCGGTGGATTTGCGAGGAGTAGTCCTATAGGCCCAGAGCACAGCTGGGAGTTCGTCACTCCAGCTTGATTTGCATTTGTAGAGCCTTTCTTGAGGTTGTGCATGATCGACTTGTTGGCTGCTTCAGCTAATCTATTTCCTTGAGAATAACGAGGTGTCGAGTAGTTCATTTTGATGGTCCAAGGTCTACGAAACATTTAGAATGTGTTCGATATGAATTGGGATATGTTATCGGTGACGATCTCATGGGGTAGCCCGTGGCGACAGATGATTTTCCGCCAGATGAACTCCTTTACGTGGACGTCTTTAATTTTTTGGTTGACTCGGCTTCGATCCATTTGTGAAGTAGTTCGTCATGACCAGTAGGTGCATGGATTTCTTTTTGCCTGATGCGACCAAGGATCCCACAATATCTATTCCCCATCACATAAAAGGATATGGCGACAAAATCAAAGAGAGTTTCTCCGACAGTTGATGGATAATCGGATCGTGCCTTAGGCACTTGTCACACTTATTGGAGAAGGACTCGCACTCGAGTGCCATGGTTGGCCAAAAGAAGTCTTGCCTCTTGATCCGTATGGCCAGAGCTCTTCCTCCGGAATGACTTCGGCATGATCCCTCATGAGCCTTTGTGATCACAGTTCGAGCATGTTTTCCTCAAAGGCATTTGAGATAGGTCTGGAGAGGCTTTGTTTGAAGATCTCTCATTTTGTTACGAAATATCTCGCAGTTTGTGCTTTGAGTTTCCGGGCAGCCCATTTATCATTAAGTACTTTGCCATCGGTGATGTACCGAATAATCGTAGTTCTCCAATCTTTTTCGGTGTCAGAATTAGGTCCTTGTCTGGTGGAGGCAGCCTTTATGGGGCCATCGAGTACATAAGCTACGTAGACATCCTTTCTTGGGTCGATATCATCATCGATTTCGACGATGTTGGGGCATACCTCTTTATGGAGCGTTTTTTCATCGATATCGTCTTCCTGGACGGGGTTGTCTTCGTTTAGGGATAGAGCTTTTAACACTACGTTTATGCTTGGCTTCTCGAATCCTTCGACCAATATGATCCTTTTTATGTTGGGATCGGATGTCGAGGCCAATGCAGCGAGGGCATCAACTGCATTGTTCTCGGCTCGCGGGATTTGGGTTAGATTTAAGAAGTCGATTTGGTCAGCGAGACTATGAACTACTCGTAGATAAGCTTACATGCGCTCGTCTTTGGCTTCCTAGTCGCCATGGAACTCGCTTGTGACCAGTTGGGAGTCGCTGAAAGCATCTACTTCTCAGGATCTTATCGTTATGTGTAGCCTGAGTCCGGCTATCAATGCTCCATATTCCGCTTTGTTATTTGAGGCATCGAAGCCTGGCCTCAAAGATTGTTCTAGCACTTCTCCGGTACGAGATACTAGTTTAACTCCGACCCCGGACCCTTGTCTTGAGGACACACCATCGACATGGAGAGTCCATCTCTTGGTAGAGTATGGCTCAAAATCGATGGTAGGGGGAGTTCGATTATGAAGTCAGCCAATACTTGAGAATTTATTCGCTTAGTTCGATAGCTCATTTAACAAGTCGGCCTGACTGGCTTGGACTGTGGAGAATTATTCTCAAAAGTTGAGAAGTCATGACAATGATTGAGTGTGATTAGAAGTAAGGTCGAAGCTTTCGAGCCGATGTGACCAATGCTAATGCAAGTTTTTCCATCGCGGGGTACCTCGTTTCAATGTCAATTAAAGTCTTACAAATATAATAGACTGGTATTTGACCGTTTTGTTCTTCGTGAACTAGGACCCCTTTTATCGCCGCTGAAGAGACATATAGGTAGAGGTAAAGGGGATCTCCTTCTACTTTCTTCGCCAATATCACTGGTTCGCTCGAGTAAGCTTTGTGCTGGGTGAATGCCTCTTCACACTTTACGTCCCAAAGAAATTTTTTGTTCGCTTTGAGGAGGTGATAGAAGGGAATACATTTGTCAGTCGACCTCGATATGAAGCGATTTAAAGCAGCTATATTTCCAGTCATTCTCTGGACCTCTCACGTTTTCTTTGGAGACTGCATCTCCAAGAAAGTTGCAATCTGTTTAGGGTTAGCTTTGATTCCCTTTTCGGTTACTAAGTAACTTTGGAATTCTCCCGATGGGACACTAAAGGTGCACTTCACTGGATGAAGTTTCATCCCATACTTGTTGAGAATGACGAAGAATTCCTTTAATTGGGGAATCTGATCCTCGCACCTAGATTACTTGACCAGCATATCGTCGATGTAGACCTCCATGGTTTTGTCTAATAGTCCGGAAAACATTTTGTTAACGAGACGCTAGAAGGTAGCTTCTGCGTTCTTTAGTCTGAAAGGCATGACCTTATAGCAATAAGTTCCTCGATCTTTTATGAATATCTGATTGTACCCAGAGAATGAATCCATGAAGGATAGTAATTGGTGACCTGCTATTGCTTCGACCAGTCGGTCGATGTGTGGGAGCGGGAAGCTGTCTTTTGGACAGGCCTTATTGAGGTATGTGAAGTCGACACACACTCGCCACTTTCCATTCTTTTTCTTGACCACAACAGGGTTCGTGAGCCAGTCGGGATATTTTACTTCCCTGATCGACCTAATTTTGAGTAAACGATCGACATTGTCGTTAACGGCTTGGGATCGTTCTGGGCAGAGTTTTTGACGTTTTTGCCTTACTGGTTTGTAAGTTGGGTCGATGTTCAGCTCGTGACTGGTTACGTCGATGCTGATTCCTTTCGTGTCGCCCGTAGACCAGGCGAAGGACTCAATGTATTGTTTGAGAAAGACGATCGGCTCGTTTTTAACTGATTCTAGTATGTCGGCTCTGATACCGACGTATCTTTCGGGATGAGCTTCGTGTACGCAAACTTGCGTCGTGAGGTAATTTGGGGGTCCTCTATGACTGGGGTCGTTATGATTTTTAGTTCGCATATTAGCGAGCTCCTCCTCTTTATGCAACTGCTATGCATGAGATTTTTCGATCTGTTTATACCCATTCATGTAGCAGTTTCTGGAGGTATTTTGACTTTCGTAAACAGTTTTTACATCTTTAGAGTTGGGAACTTAACACATTGATGGTAGGTCGACGGTACGGCCTTCATGTCGTATATCATGGGTCGACCTAGGATGGCTTTATAAGGAGCTGATCGATCTACTACGACGAACTCTGTCATCATTCGTACCACTCCAGCTATTACTGGGGCAAAAACTAGGCCCATCGAGTATGTCATTTCAACAGCGAACCCTACCAAGGGCGTTTTTCCTTCTACAATCTCGGACTCCTCGAACACCATTATTATGAACGCGTCAAAAAAGAGACATCTACCAAACTTCCGGTATCGATCATTATTCCCGAGAGCTCGACATCCCCGACAATTAAGCATACGAGTAAGTGCATCATCATGCGGTTTGTCGAGATGGATTGTTTCGCTCCTGTAGAAGGTGATTTCGTTATTCGAGCCTTGCATTGGGATCTTTTCCCGTTTGATGGTCTTGACCCTACACCCCCCACCCCCACAGAAGCGAGGGAGGTTGATGCGTGAGCTTAAATTTTTCCTAGGAGCTGGAGGTGGTGATAATGTGATCCCTCTGTGGGTGCCGCACAAACTGAATTCATCGAGTATTAGCTCGACTCGTTTCCGCGACCTTTGGGGGGGGGGGGCGTCGACCGATCCTTCTTCCCTAGATCCCTCCTTTTTGTTTTTAGATGGCTTTTTAACGTTCGATTCTTTGGTATACTTGGTCTCCTTGTTATCAGAAGGTGTTTCTCCTTTGACTTCGGATTCCTGGTTGTTTTCAGCCTCTCGTTTCCTCGATTATATCTTAGCTCAGGTGTAGCATTCTTTTGTTGAATGACCCTCTTTCTTGTGAAATTCACAAAATTTGTCTTTATCGAACTCGAACTTTTGCGAGCCCTTTAGGAAATCCACCGCGTTAAAGGTTCTGGATTGGCGAGAATCCATTTTGGCATTTAGGTTCTGCGAACCTGACTGGTTCTTTTCTTTATGATGCTTTTCTATGAGTGCCTCGGTTTCTTCCTCAAGGCGAGTAGAAGCCCGAGGCACGATGTAGAGCATCTTCGAGTGCTACTGGTCGCGCATTGTGATTTCTTCACGGAACTTGGTTGAGTACCATAATTCTCGCTCTAAGGCGACTTCGTCGTTTGGATTTGCGATTTTTGATTTGATTTCCTTAAAGCGATCAATATACGAGCGAAGTGATTCTTCAGGTCGTCGAGATACGTTAAACAGGTCTGCCTCTGTAGTTTTGACTCCGTTATAGACAGAGTACTGTGTGTGGAAAGCCGTCATAAACTGAGTGAAGTTGTCAATCGACTTTTCTTCTTTTCTGGCGAACCATTCAAAGGTTGGGGCCGATAAGTTCTCGGCGAAGAGCCTGCAAAATGCATGATGTCTTTCTTCATCGGACAGGTAGACTCTAGATATCGCTAGCCTAAATACCCTAATGTGGGCTTTAGGGTCCGACTTCCCCGAGTAGTCCGGGAATTTAGTATTCTTGATTTCACGCAATCTCGCGAAGGTGATTCGATCTATGAATGGCGTTTGACCCATTTCTTAGATCACTTGATCGATGTCAGGTGCCGCGCTGGCTGCCATGTGAACTCGAGAGCTTAAGCTCATGAACTGGGCGTTAGCCTGCTCGATATATTGCCTGAGCATGCCGTGTTTATCGCTTGCTACGGGGGCGAACTATGTATGCAGTTGAGGTGACGGTTGTTGGTTACGAATTGGATCAACTAGATCAATCATTGGGATCAGTCTTGGATTAATTGAAACGGTATCGGGTTTGGCCCGACGGGAGGTCCGGAGCTCAAAGCGAAAGCTGAACCTCCGAGCCACCTTGGTCTAATGCCAAATTTGTTCTGTAAGGGAGGTGGTCCGGGTAGTGTCTGGTTCGCTGATCCACTCAGATCTGCTTTCATCGAGCTTGAGCTAAAGGGAATCAGTGTCGCCGTAGATGTCATCGTACGGTAGAACCCACTGTTTGACGTTCCAGCGACATTTCCCGAGACCTCGAGAGGAGATTCCACCTGAGAGAAGTCCATACGTATATAGGAAAGGGGACTTAGAGGAGGTCATTTACCGTCTGTAGATCGATCTCCTAGGTTTTGACTGGCGAGCTCTTCGAAACGAGCATCAAGGCGTCGTTCTTGTTCGGCGAGCTGGGTAGCCAGAGCGAGATTAACGATCTCTTTAGCCCGGGTGTTAGCCTCATTACTTCTAGTTTGATTAACTAGAAAGTTAAGCATTGTACGGATCTCAGCGAAGTCATCCGGACTTTGTCGTGGAAGCACATGAGACTGTGGCGAGCTGGATCTGAGTGTTCCAGATCCGCCTCTAGATTCGGAAGCGGAAGTGGATTCAGACCCGATCCATACCCGGTTCATGTTCGGATCATTAGTTCTTGACAATATGTTTGTCGGAATCTGGCCCGTCGCTGTTGTTTGAGCGACTGGGCCGGTTGGTGCTGATGTCGTGGAGATAGAGGCAGAGCCCGTCATCACGCCATCGATCTGACCTGTCGTGTTGTTTACTCCGGTAATGTTCTGTGGAACGGTGTCGATCATTTTCTGGTGAACTGGTGGCAGAGTGTTGGAAGAGTCATGTTGATTCAGATTCATCTCGATCTATCGAACCCTATATTTGATTCTTAAGATAGGAAGTTTTACGGTAGTCCCCACAGACGGCGCCAAATGTGAGATCGTGGATTCACTTGAAGGATTTGTTTATACGTGTATTTGGACTTTTGAGATAATAAATGTAAATTTCCTATGAATCAAAGATGTATTGAGGATTGAATGTCGAAATAAGAACTTATACAATCGAATTGAGAGTATACAAATGAGGTCGAAATAATCTAGTCGGAGCGGTTTTTTCTATCTAAGTTGGAATGCCATTTATGAAGATCTCTCTTCTTCTTTTATAGCCTTGAACCTCGATCCTCTTGTTCCGATTTTAGTCTTTTCTGGCTTATTTTGTAACTTTTGCTTTCTAGACATCTTTGTACAAGCTTCCCCGATATTGGGCCTTTGTAACCTCAGCTCCAACATATCTTGAATCCCATAGATTGTATCAACTTCACACACAACTGTTTATTCAAGAATCAGAAGAAGAGATTAGCCCTCTTCTGAGAAAACCAAAGACATCTTCATATCAGCTTCCACCAAAACTACACATATGACGTCTAGTACATTCCCTACTCCATGCCTCAACTGAACAACAATCATATATGTCATTTTGTGTGGCAAAGACTTGCTCTTGAACATGAAGCGCCAAGACTTGGACCCCTTTTGCTTCTTCTTTGTAATTTGTAAATGTCCTTTATGGTGAGATATAATGTCAAACACCTAATATGCAGAATCAGATATCGAAATATCAGCCCAATCAGAAACATCTTGCCAGTTTCACCAACTTTTGTCACATGGAAGAGGATAAATGTCAGTGTATTTCTTTGAACAGATAAAACCATATCATTAGAGCGGAATGGTTGCATCAACAACAGAAAAAAAAAACACTCTTCTCCCCCAAAAAATTTGTAGTCACATAATTTTTATCTTCCTGAGTAGATAATTCTTCTTGAACACTCTCAGCAATTGATTCCTTCTTTAGAAGTGCTTCTAAGATAAATTGAGGCTGGAATTGAAGTTTCAGATAGAGGCTTCAAATGGCACTCCGATTTAGGTGTGATTATGATTTATATGTGGGAGTGATTCATTTTGGAAGCGATGCGATTTGGTAAAATTATGAACGAAGACATAATTTGGGTGCAACTATCCTATATTTTTGAATGGGAAAATCACTTAGGGGCGATGCGATTAACCAAAAATTCAAAATTATGTTTTTCTACCAAAAACTTAAATTCTATTTTCTTGCCAAAATAACAAATTTTTTTTTTTGTCATAAATGCAAAATCACATTTTCCAAAAAAAAATCTAAGTTCATTTTTTTGGCGGGAAAACAAGATTTTGCGTTATTGGCAGGAAACCGAGATTTTGCAAATATGACGAAAAACGAGATTTTGCGTTTTTGGCGGAAAAATAGAATATAGCGGTTTTTAGGAAGAAAACATGATCTTACATTTTGCGGGGAAAATGGATTTTGCGTTTTGGCGGGAAAATGATTTTTTGTGATTTTGACGGAAAAATGAGATTTTGTATTTTTGGCGGGAAAACAGGATTTTTTTGTTTTTATAGAAAAACAAGATTCTACTTTTGTGGTGGGAAAACAAAATTTTACGTTTTTGACGGAAAACAAGATTTTACGTTTTTGGCGGGAATACATAATTTTGAGGTTTTTAACAAGAAAACGTGATTTTACATTTTTGGCGGGGAAACTCAATTTTGTGTTTTGGTGGGACAACGACATTTTGCATTTTTGGTTAGTAAGCGGGATTTTAAGTTTTTGGTGAGACACAAGATTTTGTGTTTTTGGCGAGACAAGATTTTGCGTTTTTGTAGAAAAACATGATTTTACGTTTTTGGCGGATAAACAATATTTTGTGTTTTTTTGGTCAAAAACGAGATTTTGGGTTTTTGGTGAAAAAACAGAGTTTTTTTTTTGGTGAAAAACGAGATTTTGTATTTTTGACGGATAAAACTCATTTAGCGATTTTTATGGTAAAACATAATTTTATCTTTGTAGCAAAACCATATAATTTTGATGATAAAAAAAAGAAGATTTTAATCATTAATTGGTTGACAAAACGATAACTTGATTGGTGAAGCTACAATAAAAACGTTAGAGGCATATCGATTTCTTTGTTACCAATAACGAAAACGTTATTAAAAGTTACTGTAAAAACCGTTACTCTCAGTTTTTTTGTTACTGTTTCGATAATAGTTTTCCCTAACAACTTTCACTTATAATTTTGCATTATTCAACTGCTTACCACTTCCGTTAACCTCTAATATAATGATATTCATACATTTTCATGCATTTAGGCTTGTATATAGTTCTTGTTTTGACTTCATTTCACCATCATTCATACCATTTTGTATAGTCCTTGTCGCATCTAGAGTATAGAGTTGTTTAGGACTAGGAGTAGGCACTTTAAGCTTGCATTTGGAGTGTTTCTTGTGTTTTGCAGGTGATTGGAGGTGTCTAGGAGCATTGGTGAGCTTGGAAGTGGAGTCTAGAGCTCGAAGGACTAAGGAAGAAGCAGTTGGAAGGCATATCGGCCACCATATCGGTTGGGGTGGCCGATACACACTCTCGGACGAAAATCCGAGGACTCATATCGGCTTGGATATCGGCCAGGCAAGCCGATACAGTTCCTCGACCAAAACTCAGGAGACCGTATCGACATGCATATCGACTGACTGACCGATACAGGGTCTCGGATTAATTTTTGTGCACGCATATCGGCCATGATATCGGCCAGGTGGGCCGATACACTTCTTGACCAGGAAATCCGAGAGCTCGTATCAGTCGGTGTATCGACCGACCCGACCGATACGCGCCCCAAAAACTGTTTCGGATCCGGGTCAGCACCCGGTTTGTTCCGGGTTGACCCGGTTCGCACCATATTGACTATTTAAGCCAAAAACCTATTTTCATTTGTTTCTGAAGCTTGTTTTGTTGCTAAAAACCCTTTCGTAAGAACAACTTTGATTTTGGATGAATCGAGTACTCTTTTCTTGTGATTTCTTCCTTTGATTTTCCAATCTATCTCTAATTCTCAATGATCAACACTATTTCTATGGATTTTGTTGTTCATATGATGATTAGTGAGTAGTTCTTCATAGGGCTTATGGGTTAGGTAGGATTAGGTTGATTAGGGGTGATCAATAGATTTCTAATGTTTAATTATTTAAAATCTCGTCTTTCAAAGTGTGTTTAGTGCCTAATTAACCTTGATCACGTTGATTAGGATGTTTAGGATTTCTTGCTCACCATGTGTTCGATGAAATTCCAATTTCTAGCTTTGGTAGAACTTTCATATTCTAGCACATGAAAATGTATGTTTAGAGTGATTGTTGGTTGTTTGGAACTTGTTTGAATGCTTGCTTGATTTTAATTCACAAATGAGAATTTGTTCTTGGATTAGGATTAAGTAAAGAGGTTAGTATTAAGAGATTAAACTGATCGACTTGTTGTGTTCCATGCTAGGAGGTAAGCTTCTATGAAGTTTGAATTAGGATCTATGATCATCCCGAGTCACCTGTCCGTTGACCTTAACCTTTAGGCCTTATCTTTATCATTGATTGAATCAATTTCGTTTATTTTCCTTTTTGTTTACTTCTATTTGAACTGTTTTTGTTAGGATTGTTAGAATCAAAAATTCAATTGTCTGATTTGACTCTAGAGGTTGGTGTGTTCTTATTGGTTTTATCCGTCCCAAAAAGGTTCGATACCTCAAGACTACACGATAAGCTTGAGGAATTGGCACCTCAAAGGATTGCAAAATCCTAGTTACCAATTTGGCGCCCTTGCCATTTTGGGATTCTGGATATATCAATTCGATTTCTATTCCTTTTTAGTTCAAGTCTTTGTTACTAATTTGCTTCTTCCTTTCTCTTTGATGTTAGGTGTATGAACTTGCGCAGCCGAGGGACAACAAACTTAGTTGCAAGAGTTGAGGACATCAAAGCACACGAGAGGAGATTAGCAAAGGAACGCCGCGCACAAGAGAAAGCTGCTCACGTAGAGAGACTTGGGTTGGAACCAGTTGTAGAAGTTCAGCAAGACTTTGTGGGTTTTGAGCAGCCGGTTATGGATAATAATCAGGATCAACAACAGCAGCAAGAGCAAAGGCCACCTAGGGCCATTGGTGATGGCGATGCAGCGGATACAAATGCAAACCGGCAAGGGATCATTCCACCACCGGTGAACAACAACAACTTCGAGATCCGGGCAATGGTGATGAACATGGTGCAAAACAACCAGTTTCACGGGCTTGCATCTGAGGATCCACTGCAGCACTTGGACACATTTGACAAGATTTGTGCTACTACAAGGCTCAATGGTGTGACTGATGATGGATTGAAGATGCGTCTCTTCTTCTTCTCTTTGGCGGATAGAGACAAGGATTGGGAAAGCACCATCCTTCCGGGATCCATTACTACTTGGGGAGACCTTAAGAAGCCTTTCTTGAAGAAGTTTTTCTCAGCTACTAGGACTGCCCGTTTTCGCAATGAGCTATCCGGGTTTGTGCAACGCAACAATGAGAGCTTTGCTGAAGCTTGGGAGAGGTTCAATAAGCTAACTACTCAGTGCCCACACCATGGTTTCACTAAGGAGACACTACTCAGTAACCTCTATCGCGGAGTGCTTCCTAGAATGAGGGCGATGCTAGACTCTTCTAGCAATGGACACTTCCTAGGCAAGGGAGTTGACGAGGCTATGGAGCTAATTGAAAATCTTGCTACAAGCGATGGGAACTACAATGAGGATTACGAGCGGACTAATAGAGGATCATCTCCTACGGATGAGAAGTATGAGAAGGAAATCAAGTCCTTACATGAGAAGCTAGACAAGATGATTTCTTCAAGCCAAAAGCAAATCAGCTTTGTGGGCAACTATGAGGATTCTCAGCCACTCCTCTATGGTGTGGACGAAGATATGACACAAGAGGAGATTAACTTCATTGCGGGACAGGGTGGTTTCAACAAGGGCTTCAACCAAAACTATAGAAACCACCGAAACTTCTCATACCGCAACCCCAATGTAGTCAATCCTCAAGACCAAGTCTATCCTCAAGCTCCATCTCAAGGACAAGTTACTCAACAAGGGAAACATGCCTTTCAACAAGCTCAGCAACCAAAGCCATTTGTCCCTTACACTAACCAACAAAGGTTTGGTAATAAGCCTCAGTTTCAAGGTCAACAAGGCTATGCTCCAAAGCAACAATACCCACCCGGTTTTGGACAACAACAACCACAAACTTCTTCTTCCTCGGGAGTGGATAATGAGCTGAAGAGTATGATGCAACAACTTCTTCAAGGGCAAGCCTCAGGAGCTATGGAAGTTAGGGATCTAAAGAGTGAGCTTCAGAACTTGACTTCAAGGGTCACAAACATGGAAAACAAGAATTCCTCTACATCCCGAACTCAAGGTACTTTACCCGGAAAATCTGAGCAAAACCCGAAGGAATACATTAACGTTATCACATTGAGAAGTGGTAAGGAGCTGCAACAACGTCAAGTGCCCACGCCTAGGCTGATTCCTTCACTCAATGAGGACATTGAAGTTCAAGAAGGGGAGGAGAATTCTGAAAATTCTGCTCTCAACAATGAGAGTGATAGTGAGATGGCTAAGAGGAAAGGTAAGGCTGTAGTGGAAGAAGTAGTGAAGGATACACTCAAGAAGAAGGATGGTGTGTTTGTGCCACCACCCTATGAGCCCAAGCTACCCTTTCCGGGCAGATTCAAAAAGCAACTACTAGAGAAGTACAAAGCTCTCTTTGAAAAGCAGATGAAGAATGTTGAGTTAACCATGCCTTTGATTGATGCCTTCTTGCTAGTTCCTCAATATAGCAAGTTTCTCAAGGAAGCAATCAAGGAAAGAACCAAGGAAGTGCAAGGTATGGTTGTGTTTTCTCATGAGTGTAGTACGATCATCCAAAGGAATATTGTACCAAGGAAACTTGAAGATCCGGGCAGTTTTACTCTTCCATGTGCTATCGGTCCTTTTAGGTTTGAAGGTTGTTTATGTGATCTTGGAGAAAGCGCAAGTTTGATGCCTTTCTTGGTAGCTAAAAAGGCTAGGCTTCTCCACCTACAAGGCTTGTAGGATCTCCTTGGTTCTAGCAGATAGATCAGTGAGATACCCAATTAATCTCCTAGAAGATCTTCCGGTGAAAGTAGGAGGATTTGAAGTATCGACAGATTTTATTGTATTGGAGATGGATGAAAAACCAAAGGATCCTCTAATCCTTGGGAGGCCTTTTCTTGCCACAGCTGGTGCGATCATAGATGTCAAGAGAGGGAAGATAGACCTCAACCTTGGTAAAGACATAATGCTCAACTTTGACATCAATAAGGTGATGAAGAAGCCAACCATACAAGGGCAGATGTCCTATATTGAGACTATGGAGGAGCTAGCTGATGAACTCCTTGAGGAGTTAAACATGGATGGTCCGTTAGAAGTGACTTTGACCAAGGAATGTGGGGAGTATGGGTACTTCAAGAGGAAAGCTGGGCTTATATGAGAGCGCTTGATTCGCACAAGCCTTTGCTAGGAGAGGTTGAATTCATTGAGCTTGGATCAGATTCAGTGGGTAAGGAGCTAGAGGTCTTTCCTATGGATATAGATGCTGATTGCGCAAAGGAAGTTGAGTTGTGCAAGGAGCAGCTTGTAGCTGATGATTGGAGTGAGCTCAAAGCGCCAAAGGTAGAGTTAAAGCCCCTTCCGCGGGGACTTCGGTATGCATTTCTTGGCCCTAACTCTACTTATGCTGTCATTGTGAATGAGTTGCTGAGTGATGATGAATTGATTGCTTTGACCACTGAATTGAAAAAGTTTAGAAAAGCAATAGGATACTCGCTTGATGATATAAAAGGATTGTCACCTAGCTTGTGTACTCATAGGATCCACCTTGAAAATGAATTCATGTCTTCAATTGAGCATCAAAGAAGATTGAATCCTAATCTTAAGGAGGTAGTCAAGAAAGAGATTCTTAAATTGCTTGATGCAGGGATAATCTACCCTATCTCGGACAGCACCTGGGTTTCTCCCGTGCATTGTGTTCCGAAGAAAGGGGGGATTACTGCGGTTAAAAATGACAATAATGAATTGATTCCCACTAGGACTATCACCGAGCATAAGATGTATATCGATTATAGAAAGTTAAATGCCGCATCTAGGAAAGATCACTTCCCATTTCCATTCATTGATCAAATGCTTGAGCGTCTTACTAACCATCCTTTTTATTGCTTTCTCGATGGATACAGTTGGTTTTTCCAGATCCCGATACACCCGAATGATCAAGAGAAAACGACATTCACTTGTCCTTATTGTACCTTTTCTTATCGAAGGATGCCATTTGGCTTGTGTAACGCACCGGCTACCTTTCAGCGGTGCGTGATGTCTATTTTCTCGGATCTTATCGAGGATATTGTAGAAGTTTTCATGGATGATTTCTCTGTGTATGGCTCTTCCTTCTCTTCCTATTTGCTGAACATGTGCAGGGTCTTAAGGAGATGTGAAAAGACGAACCTCGTGCTCAATTGGAAAAAATGCCACTTCATGGTAACATAAGGGATTGTGTAGGGTCACAAGATTTCAGAGAATGGCATTGAAGTGGATAAGGCAAAGATAGAGGTGATGACAAGTCTTCAGCCGCCGAACTCTGTGAAAGGGATCCGAAGATTCTTGGGTCATGCAGGGTTTTACAGACGTTTTATCAAGGACTTCTCCAAGATCGCTAGACCACTTACACGTCTACTGTGTAAGGAGAAAGACTTTGTGTTTGATGACGAGTGTTTGACTGCGTTTCACAGGATTAAGGAAGCTTTGATTTGTGCTCCGATTATCCAAGCTCCTGACTGGGAGTCGCCTTTTGAGATCATGTGCGATGCAAGTGACTACGCAGTTGGAGCAGTCCTTGGACAGAGGAAAGACAAGAAACTCCATGTCATATACTATGCTAGTAGGACATTGGATGATGCTCAAGTGAAGTATGCAACAACTGAGAAAGAGCTTCTAGCTGTGGTGTTTGCCTTTGAGAATTTCAGATCATACTTGGTTGGATCTAAGGTTGTGGTGTACACGGATCATGCTGCGTTGAGGTATCTACTTGCCAAGAAAGATGCCAAGCCAAGGCTTCTAAGATGAATCCTGCTGCTATAAGAGTTTGATTTGGAGATCAAGGATAAGAAAGGTATTGAGAATGAAGTAGCAGATCACTTGTCGAGAATGAGAATCGAGGATGGTGTTCCTCTAGATGACTCTCTCCCTGAAGAACAGTTAATGGCTTGCAAGGTTATCAAAGATGCTCATGATACAAGAATGAGGATTGAAGAGGTGAGTTCTATTGAAGACAAGGAGCCGTGGTATGCAGACATAGTCAATTTCCTAGCTGTTGGGAAGGAACCCCCAAGCCTTGATAGCTACCAAAGGAAGAAGTTCTTTAGATATGTCAATAGGTACTATTAGGACGAGCCTTACCTCTACACTTTGTGCAAGGATCAACTCTATAGAAGGTGCATAGCTGATGTAGCTATTAGGACGAGCCTTACCTCTACACTCGCCACTGCTTCTACCCATTCTTGAAGTTGAAGTGTTTGATGTGTGGGGCATTGACTTCATGGGACCTTTCCCATCCTCTTATGGGAATAGCTACATCTTAGTGGCTGTGGATTATGTTTCCAAATGGGTAGAAGCAGTGGCGAGTCCGACGAATGACGCCAAGGTTGTGATAAAGCTATTCATGAGCATCATCTTCCCAAGGTTTGGAATTCCGAGGATTGTGATTAGTGATGGAGGCTCGCACTTCATCAACAAACTATTTGAGGGTCTTTTGAAGAAGAATGGAGTAAAGCATAAGGTTGCAACACCATATCATCCTAAAACAAGCGGGCAAGTTGAAGTGTCCAATAGGAAAATCAAGGCTATCTTGGAGAAGACTGTTGGAGCCTCAAGGAAAGATTGGTCTAGAAAGCTTGATGACGCATTGTGGGCGTATAGGACTGCTTTCAAGACTCCGTTGGGCACTACACCGTTCACCATGCTGTATGGGAAGTCATGTCACTTACCGGTGGAGGTGGAATATAAGGCTATATGGGCTGTCAAGTTGCTGAACTTTGACATCAAAACCTCGACTGAGAAGAGATTGATTCAGCTGAACGAACTTGACGAGATTAGGCTTGAGGCTTTTGAGAGCTCAAAGATCTATAAGGAGAGGACCAAGATTTTTCATGATAAGATGATCCAGAAGAAGGAGTTTAAAGAAGGAGATCTTGTGTTGCTCTTTAACTCCCGGTTGAAACTCTTTCCCGGGAAGCTCAAGTCTAGATGGTCGGGACCGTTTAGAGTGAAGGAGGTGAGACCATATGGAGCAGTGGTACTTTTGGGAAAATCCGATGAAGAGTTCACGGTCAATGGCCAAAGACTCAAGCATTACTCCGTCTCAGAAGCTATAGAGGAAGGGACTTCGATTCCACTCTCTAGCCCTCCCTCAGCTTAATATCACGGTTTACAAAAGTCGAGCTTAACGACTTTAAACAAAAGCGCACTTGGGAGACATTCCCATGTTTATCCCTGTACATATTATGTTTTGCTTGTTATTTTTGATGTTTTGCTTTGAGTTTTATCAGGTTTTGGTCTTTAGGTGAGGTTGTGGACCAGTTGGTGTTGAGTAAAGGCCACGGGAATGAAGGAAAAGGATACAGGAATCGGTATCGGGTTCTGTATCGGCTAGCCAGGCCAATATGGTTTTGGGCAGTTTAATCCGAGACTTCATATCGGTCACCGTATCGGCTGGCCAGGCCGATACGGATTCTCGGGAAGAAACGATATCGGCCACAGTATCGGCTAGCCAGGCCGATACGTGCGTTCACAGAAATAATCCGAGACTTCATATCGGGTTGCATATCGGTCTGCCAAGCCGATATGCCCCTTCTCTCAGGTAAGTTCTCTCGACCCTAAATCGATTTCAAACCGGATTTTGACCAAAATTGATTTAATGAACCAAATTAAACCGGTTTGGACCGATTTTCTCCCTTGTTTTCTCCTCCCCATCGCGATTCTTCATGCTTTCACCTTCCCAAATCCACTATTTTCCCTCAAGAACACAAAGGCTTTGAAACTCCCTTTCTCTCTCAATTCAACTCGGTTTTCAGTGATTCCAAGCTCTAAACTCACGATTATATTAGCTTTTTACTAGCTTTCACTCTCCACCATCATCCTTCATCACAAACCAAGGTAAACCTCTCAAACTTTCTCAAGATTTTCGGATTGAAAAACCCGGAAATTTTAAACTTGAATTTTTCGGTTGTTGATGATTGATATTGCTTGAAATCCTCCCCAATATGTGTTTGAATGAATGCCCATAGCCAATTTCGCCCTAGGATTGAAGGAATTTGATTTTTGGTGAATTAGGGTTCTTGAGAAATTTGGATTCCGAAAATTTTGGGGGTTTTCTAATTTGATGGTTTCTAATGATGCATTGGGTTGTTAAAAGCTTAAGTTTGTGATACTACTCGATTTGATTGAGTTTCGTTTCACAAAAATTTCCAAAATGCATGTTGAGAGTCTTTGTTTGATGAGAATGTGAGTTGCTTATGAATGTGATTGACTTGTTGGTGAATTATGCCTATGATGAGCTTGAATTGAGAATGGTTGAGTTGGTTTTAGCTTGTTTACTCCATTGAAAACGAAAATTTATGCAATTGTTAAGCTTTTACAATTGTTGATCATGGATGTGTCAAGCTCTTATTGATTTTGTGTTGGTGGATTGTATTGAGTACTAACTCTATCTTTGAGTTATCTTTTGTAGGAAAATGATTAACACATCCGCCAACCCGAGATCACGAGCAAAGGCACCGAGACAAGATGCGGGAACATCCTCGAAAGGAAAGGGGATCGCTATTGAGGAAGAAGCTCCAGAGATCACAGGGAAGGTGATTCATGCGTCACCAGTGTAGTATACTCCTTCTGAGATCAATGACAAGCTGGAGAAGATACAATTTTGGCCAACATATGGTATCCTCACGTCCCGACCCTTACAGCTCTTGGACTGCTAGAAGACTACGATCAGATTGTGGAAAACATGGGGCTCAAGACCTTCTTCAGCATTACCAGTGACGGCTACCAGAGCTCGGCCTGCCAGTTCCTTGCAACCATGAAAGCGACAATAAACCTGAGAAAGGCAGCCTTGAGAGGACAAGTGAGCCGCGGAAAGATAGAGTTCACGATGGGCCGGAAGAAGTACTCTATGACTTTTGAGGAGATAAGTTCCATCTTCGGTTTTGAGGAGAATGGTGCTCATCTAGGCCCTTCCATTCCCATTGAAAAGGAATACCTCGAGGGATTGTGGCACATGATAGCCGATGGACCATTCAAGTTGGGAGCCATGAAATCTGCAAGGATCCGACACCCGGCTATTAGGTACATGCACAAGGCATTAGCCCACACTCTGTGTGCTAGAAAGGAGACATGCCAAGTCACTGAACTGGAGATGAAGCTTCTGTACATCGGATTACAGCCACTTCTGCGCACATTCCCCAACGGTACGACGATACCACCCGTTGAGCGCCCACCGAGCTTCACAGCCATTCTAGTAGAGCAGTTTGGGGTTCACCGAGATTTGGCAACTTCCGTCAAGGATTCTGACCCCAAGTTCACCATGGGTGGTTTAATCACGCCTTTACTTAAGGCAAAGAAGATTAAAATGGAAGGCAGTGTGGAGGAGAAGACA
Source organism: Orychophragmus violaceus (assembly GCA_030180135.1). NCBI lineage: Eukaryota > Viridiplantae > Streptophyta > Magnoliopsida > Brassicales > Brassicaceae > Orychophragmus > Orychophragmus violaceus. Next base: position 63,499,291 of record CM058229.1, on the reverse strand, counting down.
TTTGGACAGCCTACGCCGGTGGGATGGTTAGACGTGCCTCAGCTGATCAGATACCACATTCTCGGTTCTAGACCGCCTCCGGGTCGCCAAATCTACAGGATGTGCTCAGATACGCCAATGGAAGAGAAGTACCTGCTTCGAACCCCACCATCACAAGCCTTGCAACAAACCAGGCTAACGTGAGGTTTCTCCCGGCTATGGAACACCAATTCGAGCGTCGCGGACCGCGGAGAGCACCTGCAGCCGGTTCAGATTCTTCCGACGCACCTGCTGGGGTGTATGGGCTGCACAAGTACTACATCGAGCCATTGGATGATCCGATCGCGAACCGGACGGTCAGTGCGCTAAGGGACCAGAACAAGGACCTCCAAAGGCAGAGCAAATTGCATGGAAGAAACATCAAGAAATTAGCTAGCTGCCTGAAGAAAGTCACCAAGGTTCTGAAGATGATAGCGGGGAAGAAAGATAATAGTGGCGCTACAGGACAGACTTCCACATCCCGAGAGGCCCCGACTGGTTTGGATGAGGAGCTACGGGCAGCGACTGAGGAAGTGATCGGTGAAGCCGATGATCTGGTTGAGAAGACAGAGTTAGAGCAGGGGAGGTACTCAGTTGCTGGATATGAGACGGGAGGAGCGCGCATGCCTGCCGATTCCTACTACGAGCCTCACCGCCACTCCGCACGAGAGGACATAAGGTGAAAGAGAAGAGCCATGAGGACACCATCCTGCTCTTCATCCAACCCGACATACTCCATGGGGGAATCATCACCTCCATCATTCCACAACTAGCAAGGTAACACTCCATCTTTGTACATACTTCTTTTCTTTGCATTTTGTGTGTTTTCGGTCTCTTCTCCTTTCATAGATCACACAAGGGACCGTGTGATTTAAGTTTGGGGGAGAGACCAGTTGCTAATCATTTTTTCTTTTCATCTTATTTGTGTTGTCTTTGAGTCTCATGCATTGCATCTAAGGCATAGAAAAACCAAAAAATTAAAAAAAAATTTGAAATTTTTTCACAAAAAGAAAGCATCTTAGGATCGAGTCTAGTTGCATCATATAGGATGTGTTTGCATAGGGAGCAATGATTTAATTTCCTCATAAATTTTAAGCGAGTAAAACTTGTTTCATACGCTAGCTTTGCTAGATAGATTACACTAAGGTTGTAACCCGAGAAATGCTTGAAAGCTAGAACGAACCCTACATGGATAGCTTGCTTTGAACCTTGATTCGATGCTAGAATTTGTTGTGAATTGATACTAGCTCTATTTAAAAGTGAGAACCTTAACTTGACTTACAATTATCTTGCTCCTTCTTAGTGTTTTAAACTCATGGATACCTCCAAAATATTCAAGCATTCTTTTCCCTTTTACCACACTTGCTTGCGCTTGAATAGCTTCCACGCCCTTAACCACCTTCCTTTCCACCCATAAACACTCTTTTGAGAGGTAGGCCTCTTGGAATGAGCTAAGTAAATGGTGTTGAGTTTGAGGCGACTAGTTGAAAATTTCCGTGTAGACGCAAGCTTGACCACCTTTAGCTTGCACTAGGCTAAGATTGAAGTTTGGGGGAAGGGTTTTGAAAGGGAAAAGACAAAAGGGAGTCTGATTTGGGATCTTATGTTGTTGGCAAAAGTGTTTTGAAAGAAAAGCTCTTAAGTGTTTTAAAAGAAAAAGTGCCTCATGTTTTGAAAATGAAAAGAAGCCAAAGTGCTCAACTTAAAGAAAAAGAAAGTTTGTGAAAAGAGGCCATTGCTAAAGAAAGAAGTATTTGAGCTAAGTCTAAAGAAAAGAATTGCCACTGTTTTGAAAGGTTTTGAATGATCCTTGGGAGTATTCCTGGGAAGTGTTTGGTTGAGAAAGAGGGATGAGGCAAAAGTAGCCTTGACAAAGGGTAGACTCAAACTAGGTGGGCTAGAGTAAGAGTAGAAGTCATTAGGAAATGGGTAGACGGAAATCGATTCTAGTATGCACCAATTGCTTCTATACTCTTAGCCTTTTACTATGTGCTCATTCATTTCTTCTTGAGAGAACCTAAATGCTTATGGAGAAACCCCTCTTTTTGATTGAGATCATCTTTATCTCAAGACCTTAACCCTTGCCAAATGAGTTTGAACATTTTGTTGTGTGTAAGAGCCACTTGAAATGCTTAATCAATGTCAAAGAGCTAGTTGATTTGAATGCTTGTGAAGGTTGAAGGTTAAGCTAAAAGTATTGTCTTAATGAGTATGGCTATATCCTTGGAGTAGGCATTTTCTCGGTTGCACTTTAGTTGTGTAGACTTGAAATGAAGTTTGAAACTTGATTGAACCTTTGGATATTAGCTCCCACCTTCAAACATTTTCCCCAACTTATTTTGATTGACTTATGCTTGCTTATGGACACGCAAGATTCAAGTTTAGGGAAATTGATATTCATATATTTTCATGCATTTAGGCTTGTATATAGTTCTTGAAGTGACTTCATTTCACCATCATTCATACCATTTTGTCTAGTCATTGTCGCATCTAGAGTATAGAGTTGTTTAGGACTAGGAGTAGGCACTTTAGGCTTGCATTTGGAGTGTTTCTTGTGTTTTGTAGGTGATTGGAGGTTTCTAGGAGCATTGGTGAGCTTGGAAGTGGAGTCTAGAGCTCGAAGGACTAAGGAAGAAGCAGCTGGAAGGCATATCGGCCACCATATCGGTTGGGGTGGCCGATACACACTCTCGGAAGAAAATCCGAGGACTCATATCGGCTTGGATATCGGCCAGGCAAGCCGATACAGTTCCTCGACCAAAACCCAGGAGACCGTATCGACATGCATATCGACTGACAGACCGATACAGGGTCTCGGATTAATTTTTGTGCACGCATATCGGCCATGATATCGGCCAGGTGGGCCGATACACTTCTTGACCAGGAAATCCGAGAGCTCGTATCGGTCGGTGTATCGACCGACCAGACCGATACGCGCCCCAGAAACTGTTTCGGATCCGGGTCAACACCCGGTTTGTTCCGGGTTGACCCGGTTCACACCATATTGACTATTTAAGCCAAAAACCTATTTTCATTTGTTTCTGAAGCTTGTTTTGTTGCTAAAAACCCTTTTGTAAGAACAAGTTTGATTTTGGATGAATCGAGTACTCTTTTCTTGTGATTTCTTCCTTTGATATTCCAATCTATCTCTAATTCTCAATGATCAACACTATTTCTATGGATTTTGTTGTTCATATGATGATTAGTGAGTAGTTCTTCATAGGGCTTATGGGTTAGGTAGGATTAGGTTGATTAGGGGTGATCAATAGATTTCTAATGTTAAATTGTTTAACATCTCGTCTATCAAAGTGTGTTTAGTGCCTAATTAACCTTGATCACGTTGATTAGGATGTTTAGGATTTCTTGCTCACCATGTGTTCGATGAAATTCCAGTTTCTAGCTTTGGTAGAACTTTCACATTCTAGCACATGAAAATGTATGTTTAGAGTGATTGTTGGTTGTTTGGAACTTGTTTGAATGCTTGCTTGATTTTAATTCACAAATAAGAATTTGTTCTTGGATTAGGATTAAGTAAAGAGGTTAGTATTAAGAGATTAAACTGATCGACTTGTTGTGTTCCATGCTAGGAGGTTAGCTTCTATGAAGTTTGAATTAGGATCTATGATCATCCCGAGTCACCTGTCCGTTGACCTTAACCTTTAGGCCTTATCTTTATCATTGATTGAATCAATTTCGTTTATTTGCCTTTTTGTTTACTTCTATTTGAACTGTCTTTGTTAGGATTGTTAGAATCAAAAATTCAATTGTCTGATTTGACTCTAGAGGTTGGTGTGTTCTTATTGGTTTTATCCGTCCCAAAAAGGTTCGATACCTCAAGACTACACGATAAGCTTGAGGAATTGGCACCTCAAAGGATTGCAAAATCCTAGTTACCATATAATCGTTCCGCTTTTGTTCACCAATCGGATCCAACATTTTAAATATTGTTTTTGACTTTTAAAAGAAGTAACAAATTTAAATTGCAATATCAAAAGAGGATAAAAGTATATATATATATATATATTAATTGAGAAATGCTTTTGATCTTATATTCACTCTCAAAAATGGTTGATTACTAATTTACCATTAATGAAATTAAGCTAATTACTGTGCTAATCTTAATTTATATTGATAATTTTATTATGTTATTTTAATTTTATTATGGAGATATACATATCTTTGGATAAAAAAATGAGATGATAAATTTGAAACATTTTCAAAGATTTTCTAAATTTTATTTTGGAGATATACATAATCTTGAATAAAAAATGAAAAAGTAAAATGAGATGATTAATATGAAACTATTTATAAAGATTTTAAATTTTATTTTAGAGATATACACAATCTTCAATAAATAAATGAAAATAAGATGATAAATATGAAAACATTTATGAATATTAATAAATATTATATTTTAATTTTAAATAGTAGATTCATATTATTTATATAAATTTTAATATATATATATATATATATATATATGATAACATATTTTAAATAAGATATTTATGTATTTATTTTATACATAAAATATATAATTACAATTTGTTTTATTACTATTAATTTATTTATAATAAATTATAAAATATCTTATTAAATATAATAATGTATGTATGTTTAATTATAAATAGTCTTACATAGAATTTTGGGACGATTGCAAAAATGCCCTCGAAATTGAAGTCAACCCTGATTATACCCTCGGCCTTCTCCTTCCTCTCCATCGCTAATATATCCCCTTATTAATCTGGATATTCACAGGAATGTCATCGTCAGACTTCATATGAAGTCTGATATTTGAAATCAAAAGACAAAAGGACCCAAATTTGTTTTGGATATTCACGAAAATACCATCGCCATGAATGCTCAACAACCACGACACCCACCATCGCCGATGAGTTAATGTGTAATCCAGCTCGTTTTTTCACCATTAAAGCTCAATTAAAGCTCAAGAATCTGAGCTCGGACGTTCTCCTCACCGATTTCTCTTTTCCCCTTTGATTTTTGGGGATTTTTCGATATTTTTCGATTCAAAAGTAGCGAAATCGTTTATCATCTAATAAAAACAGCAAAACACGTTTCGGATTTGGGGCTTTCGGTGATTTTAGACGTTCTGGGAAATCGACGCGGCTAAAAACAAACGGAAATCGGAGATTGGTAAGAACATTTTCATATCGTCGATTTTCAGATCCGATTTTGTAGTCTGCATCTTTTCATAAGCCTCAATATGGTCAACAAGAGGGTAGTTTTGCAATTGACTTTCAATTACCAGACCTCCATAGAAGTCTGTTAAATTCCTTTGAAAAAAAAAATACATCGTTAAGAAGTCCAAATAAGAAGATGGTAGTTTTTTTTGTCAGACTTCTGGCAAGAAATTGACCGATTCTTGACTTTTTGTCAGACGGAATCCGTTGTCTGAAAATAATGGGGGGGGGGGTAGAAACTGCAATTGACCCAAATTTTCAGATGTTGACCAAAATAAGCGAAAAAATTGTCAAACATGTAAATCTGTCTGAAAATAAGAAAAATAATCTCAGACGGCTATAGACATCTGAATTTCCAAAACTTTGCCAGACGGCTATAGACATCTGAACAATTGAATTTTGGTCAACGCTCGAAAATGCGATATTTTTCATCAGACTTCATTCGCTGTCTGAAACAATTGTCAGACAGCATAAGAAGTTTGATGAGATATCAGACTTCCGAAGATGTCTGACATTTCAAAATAAATTGCAAAACTACCCTCTACTTTTTCTTCAGACTTCGGCAGAAGTCTGATTACTTTCAGACTTCTGCGAGAAGTCTGGCATTTCAAAATCAATTGCAAAACTACCCTTTTTCAGACTTCTTGAGCTGTCTGACAAAAAATTTAAAAACTTCCAAAGCAGACAGCCTGCGCTGTCTGAATTGTTTCAGACTGCATCCGCTGTCTGGCATTTCAAAATCAATTGCAAAAATACCCTCTTTTCAGACTACCATAGACGTCTGGTTTCATAGAAAGCAGACTTTTATAGACGTCTGAAATATGTCAAACTTTTAAAATGCATTTTTATTGTATAATTGTGATTAATTTCGTTGACATTAATTTTTTTAAATGTGTGTTAGTGTTATATGTTCCTTCTGCGTGAGTTTTACATTCTTATATATGGTAATTATTTTTAAATAAATTTTTGAATAATATTGGCAATGTAGCTAATAGCATCCCCATTAGACTTCACAAAGAAGTTTGGCTTTTCCCAAAAGATCTCTAATGTTGTTTATACGTGTTTGTTTATACAGATAATGGTTCAGTTACCTGTTAATTTTGGTGAATGGGTTGTGAGAGACCAGATTTGGCATTTTGTGGTTGATAAGCTCAAAGGAGGGCGGTTTATCACTCTGCGTGATGGTTCTACACATCAAGAACTAGTTGAGATGGTACAAGATGATTATATGCTGGACAAGAAAACCGACCTGGTGGAGTTATCATATCCATTGCCGGAAGCACTCTTGAAACAAATGGATCCGGATAGCCCTCCGGTTTATGTCACAAATGATAGGCAAGTAAGGAGCATGGTTGAGTTAGCTAATACGTATTTAATCCGTCTATGTGTCTCGAGCCGATCCGGTATGGATGATGAAGATGCTGTGAATCATGATGACAAATATGAATCTGAAGATGTAGACGAAGATGACAAAGAAGAAGACTGGAATGAGGAATATGTGGACTCAGTCTCGGAGGATTCTGTTTGTGGTGGTGGTGGTAATGATGGTGTTGGTAACTTGGATGTGCCTGAGAATGTTTTCATGAAACACGCTGAGGCTTACCATGACGATGCTGATTATACCCTATATGGGAAAGTGAAACATGAAGATGTAGATGTGGAAGAAGATGAAGATTATAAGAAATATGAGTTGGAGGGTATGAATAATCAGAGTGTTCGCAAAAGGGACTTATCTGAGGGTATCATTCTCAATAAGTGTTTTGATAGCAAGAAAGACCTAATATCAGAGCTACGTTTGACGGCGATAATGAAGAAATTCGCGTTTAGGACAGAGAAGTCTGACAAGACACGTTTTGTGGCTAAATGTCGTGTGGAAGGATGCAAGTGGATGCTTCGAGCATGTGTGAAGAGCGAACCAAACAAGTACTGGGTGATGATCTATTCAAAAACACATTCATGTTCGATGGCGGACCGGATGTCTACGCGCAAACGTTTTACTCCAGTTTATATTGGTTAGTTGTTTACTGAAACTTTTGGTATGATTGAGGGGATAACACCAAAGCATGTCAAAGTATCAATGAAGAAGCAGTTTGGGATTAGGATGAGCTACACAACCGCATACAGAGCATTGTTACATGCTCAAAGGATTGTGAGAGGAACAGCGGAAGATGGGTACGCGAGACTGCCTTCTTTTTTGCATTGAATCAGGTAAACCAACCCGGGAACAGTAACTGGGCTTGAGCTAGATGAGAAGAATAGATTTAAGTATCTATTTATAGCATTTGGAGCTTCCATACATGGGTTTACGTATCTTAGAAGAGTCATTGTGGTGGATGGTACTCATCATAATGGAATGTATGGCGGTGTTATGCTAGTGGCGGCCGCACAAGACGGAAATTTTCAAATATTTCCGTTGGCTTTTGGAATTGTAGACTCTGAGAACGATGACTCGTGGAAATGGTTTTTCACCAAACTGAAAGAATGCATTTCAGACCAATATCCTTTGGTCATAGTCTCGGATAGATGTGAGTCGATCAAGAATGCGTGTGAAGCAGTTTTCCCTTGGGCACAGTGAGGGATATGCTATTACCATCTACAAAATAACATAGTTACCAAGTTCAGGGGAAAACATCTTCTGTACTTGGTGAAAAACGCGGCTTACGCTTATACGATTTACGATTTTGACCGAAACATGGCTTCCTTACGAGCGGCAAATCTTGAACTTGCTGATTACTTAGAAGAGGCGGATGTGAGTCTATGGTCACGCGTGCATTTCAACGGAGACAGGTACTTATCGGTCTGACAATAGTTATCAGACTTCTAATGATGTCTGATACAATTATGAGACCTCTCTTGCTGTCTAATTATTTTTCCAGACGACTGGAGAAGTCTGAAAGCATAATGTTTTTATGATACTTTTTAATTCTTACTTGGGTTAACCTCTTTCAAATTGGTGGATACAGGTACAACATAAAGACGAGCAACATTGCTGATTCTATAAACTCCGCAGTTAAGAAGGCAAAAGGATATCCCATATCTTTCCTTTTAGATTTTATACAAGAGAAACTAGGGACGTGGTTTTGTAAAAGGCGGCTAGATGCAATGAGTCTCTCAACAACATTTAGCCGAGGAGTTGAATATTTGCTGGCTATTCGTGAATATTATGCAGATATGATGACGGCAGAACGCGTAGATACGTATAAGTTCGTTGTTAAGGGAGGACATAGGGATTGTGTTGTTGATTTGGAACATCAGAAGTGTGAATGTGGTGTTTGGGATTACGAAAAGATACCTTGCTCACATGCCATATGCGCTGCACCGGAACTTGAGCTACACATTTCTACCCTTGTATGTCCATCTTACAGAACAGACTACTTGTACGCTGCATACTCGCGCAACATCTTACCAAAGAATGTTACCGGAAAGGCCAATCATGACATTGTGCGTGTCTTTCCGCCGGAAGAGAGGCGGAAGCCTGGAAGACAAAAGAAGTCGAGGTGGCAATCTATGCTAGAAATCGCCAAGAAGAAGAGCATTAAACCGCGGAAACTACACAAGCAATATTGTTGTTCGAACTGCAAACAACCAGGCCAAAAACAACCTAATTGTCCACAACCTCAGGCTGATTAGAAATGGTTGAAATCTTATATGTTTTAGGGATTTCTGAAGTCTGATTTGTGTTCGTGTTCAGTGAAGTCTGATAAGTTTTAGGGTTTACAGAAGTCTGATATTTTTTTAGGGTTCACTGAAGTCTGACGTAGTGATGTATTCCAGAACTCTAATATTTAAACTTGTCTCAATTGTTTGGGTTCTGTTTCAACAAGCGTAGTAATAAACATAACTAGAATTAGTGCTTAAGTTTGTTACATAACTAAAAAACAAGCACAAAAGTAGGCCAAAAGATTGATGTGTTTTTTACAACCACAATAGATATGTATTGTTTAGGAATGCAAAAGATAGAGGCGGTCTATTTATCACCGTAGGTGTCAAGCAAAGCATACTCGGAACGTTGCTCTTCACCTGTTCGCTTGAGTTCAAACAATATGTCAAAAGCTAGCCTGTCCCTGATTGACTTGATGTTCTTATCACAAAGATACTTTGGAAACTCCATTCCAAGTGAATGGAACTCGATGAACTTCAAGCAGAACACTCCACAGTCACCTGTTTGTTTGTTTTGAGGAAGATCGTCGCTCCTAACAATCGAGTGGGTGTAACGATCGACTGGGTAAGGCCATCCATCAGCATCAGGTATTTTCAAGATGTGCATCGCATAAGGAAACATCTCGCAGATTGGTGCCACTGCCGCTCCGACCAACTCATCAGTCCTATCATTAATGATGATGTCTCATACTGTTACGTGCCTATCCGGGATAGAAATCATAATTGCTACCCAATGATTTCCGCCAGTGTGCAGTGCGGTGTAAATATAATCAATATCCACCGCCCAAGCCTTCGGTGATTTGCAGAATAGTGGTAGGTCACCAGTGAAGTAATCAAAACAACCAGCAGGAAGCATTCTAGTTTTGGCTGGTTCATTCCCTCCAGCACCACTACTAATAAAAGTTGGATAGTGTTGACGCCACAAGGCTTGAAGGAGTGTGTCAATGAAACACAGCCTCTCGCTCCTGAACCATTCTGGATGGCTGTGTTGGCGAAGCCTCAACAGATCAATACCCGCATAAATTTGCTGCATTAAGCCAAGCATGTGTTAATAAAAAAAAAAAAAAACACAACCAGACAGCTATGGAAGTCTGGATATACAACCAGACTTCTATGGAAGTCTGAAATTACAACCAGACTTCTTTGGAAGTCTGAGTATAAATCCAGACTTCTTTGGAAGTCTGAATAAACAACCAGACTTCTTTGGAAGTCTGAATATACATCCAGATTGGAATGGAGTTCTTAATTCATAACCATTGGAGTAATACTGACCGTGTCATGCAGCCATTCCTTTGGAGTGCGAAGATCGTAATACCATTGTAGTGATGTGTTCAATTGCCTAGTTGGATAACCCCTACAAAGAACAATACACTTGTTAGACATCGAGTTAGGTGTACATACTTACAATCTAAGCAGAGTATCAACACATACGGCTGTCTTTTGTTGTAATCATTAAGTGCCTTCACTTGCATCCTGGTGATAGCAGCACAAGGGTCATATCTCGGTGTAACCTGTGCTTGGACAACAGGTTTAACTGGAGTCTTCACCTTCTCCTTTTGTTTAACCTGGGTTGCCTTTGCTTGCATGTAAACTTCAGCTGCCGCCTGCTTAGTGTCCTGTTTAAACTGCCGCGTAGAATCGAAGTCTATGCCCGTAGCCGACCGTGCAACGACCATGACACTCGGATCTGTGCCATCGGGTATACTCTGCATAGACAATTTGACAACCCATGTTAAACATAATGTTCGACCTAAAATTCACACAAGAACCAGACTTCACTAGACGTCTGGTAACTAGAATACATAACATGTCAGACATCCATAGACGTCTGTAATGTGCTAAATGCCATCGAAAAATCATAGCAAGCCAATGCAACATAAGTCTAATGCCATGAATCCATGTTCAAAGCAAATACAAGAACCAATGGGGAAAAAAACAAATACTATTATGCTTCAGCCTTTACAATGTTCATAAAGCAATAGAAGGCTACTTCCCCTCAAGTGATTTCTTCATGAGCCTGCTACTTCTCTTAGGCCCAACGTTCTTTTCCTTATTTGTATCCAGAGATTGAGGGTTTTGGAGACTAACTCCATCATCAGTCGCAATCGGTATGATGGCCTTAGAGGGATTGGCGGATTTGTCTGCTGCTACTTTAGGCTTCGCTTTCCCTGCATGTTCAGGTTCGGATACCTTCAGTACAACTTTCTTCAGGTTCCTCTTAGGCCTTTCATTTTTCTTTCTTCCTCCCTCTTCATCAACCGCAGCAGCTTTTACCCCTTCTTGAACCTGAAGATCTTCAGCTGGATCTTCTTCATCCTCACCAACTCCAGCCTTCTTCATTTCATCGGCAGCAGCAGCAGCAGCAGTTTTTGCTTCTGCCTTCTTCTCTCTTCCTTTCCCTCCAGTAGCAGCTTTCTTCTTCTCATTTTCCTTCACTTCAGAAGAATCTTTCTTCTGGTCTTTCTCCTTCTGCTCAACTCCAACACTCTCTTTCTTCAAACTATGGAGGATCTTGGCAAGATCATCAATTCTGATACCCATCAGACGCAAACCCTCGTTTAAAACATCTACCAATACATCAATCCGAGTTTCAAGTGATTTTTGCAAACCCTCAATCATTTGAACAACATCCCCATTCGTAGGACCAGCCTTCCCTACTCTAGGTTTCTTTCTAACTACCTCAGCCTCTTCTTCCTCATCTTCATCATCAGAAACAACCTGCAACAACTTCCTCTTGACTCCCACAACCTTACGCTTTTTCTCACCAGTCTGATCAGCATCTTTCTCAGACTTAATCTCAAGCTTAACAGGACCTCCAGCTTTGGTCTTGAACACACCTTCGCTCTTCCAGTGTTTTGAACCCTACCTCCAATGCACAGTCCCTAGCTGTCCGAACATTGCCTTCACAATGTTCTCAACTTTGTCGTCCTCCTCATCAGGGTTGTCCCATACGGGAAACATGTCATCGTATTCCTTGACTACAAACCTGTTGACGCGGGTCTGCAAATTACAAGTCACATAGAAAAACAAATATAAGCATTTGTAATATCAAAGCGTCAGACATCATACGAGACTGGGTCATATGAAGTCTGACATTATGTGTGTCAGACTTCTTATGAAGTTTGACATAAAAGTCAGAGTTCATAAGTACAAGAAATACCTGTTTGCGTAAGGCTTCGTCGGCTTTCTTTTGACTCCGTGATCCCTGGTATGCCAGCAATAGTAGGTCTGGGGCATCCGGAAAGGGCTCTCCATAAGTTGTCGCCATAGCGGGACATGCCCAGTATATCCAGATGTTCAGGACCTCAGCAAAACCTCCGATCTGATAATTTTTTCCATCCACGAGTTTTCTGTTTGCCTCTTTAACAGAATCTATCAGAACCTTGAAGGTGAATCTTCCCCATGGATAGGATTGTATCGATCCTGGAAACAGCAGAAGCTTGGACATGTCACCCCTTGTGGAGGTTGTCCAGTGATGAGCCTCAATGAAGGTTGCATAGATCGCTAGATAGCCCAGCCATATCCTTTGTTCTGGTTCCCATTCAGAACATCTTGTACAAGCATCCATTAGTTGCGTATAACTTGGGCCTAAATCGAAATCCACCCTAAGAAGCTTCCACATTTCTCTCATCTCATCGGTATACTGAATTTCAGGGAACTCGAGGTTCTCAATATAGTCGCATTTGAGTCCGGTTATGGCATGAAACTCATTCAGGGAAAACCTAACTGGATTAACGCTGAGAAGAAACCATAACTCATACTTCTTCTTGCAGTCTAACTGCAGACAGAGCATATAGTGCACCATCCTTGAACACCATTTGAAATTCAGTTCATCGAATTTCAAAAAAACGCCAAGTTCTGAATCGAGGAGTTCCTGCCATTCAGCCGGTAACAGCGCTAGTTTAACATCAGTTATCAGATCTCTCCTTCCACTAAAGTAGTGTATGCTTTTATCCGGAGACGGTTCATAACCGGCAGTGAACATCCTTTGTGGGAATTCAACATCTTCCATAACGGAAACCTGAAACAACGAGGGCCTTACACAGTCAGACATCTTATGCCGTCTGCCAACTATAGTTATGTAAATATATAGAAGAGTAGAAGAGTCGAGGAATCTTACTGTCGAAGGAAGACGACGGAGGAACTACAGTAAAACAAGATCGGGGCCCAACAAGATCTGGAATTTAGAAAAAAAAGAAAAAAAAAGCTCAGCGCAAGTATGAGAGATATTCAGACTCCACCTGGAGTCTGAGCATGTAATCAGACTCCATATGTGGTCTGAGATCTACAATCAGACACCAACAGCCGTCTGATTACTAATAGTTTAACTTGGAATTCCCCCGAAGAAGTTTTAGATTAATCTTACCGTCGAATGTAAGCGGCGGAGCAGAGAGAAACCAGATCTGGAAACGATACCCAGAAAAAGTGCACGATGTCGATTGAGTGGATTTGAGAGAGAATAGTTTTTTTTATATCTTTCCTGCGAAACTGTAAAAAAAAAGGTTAAAAAATCATATTTATATATGTCTCATAGGGGGCAGTTAAAACGAGACGGTTTTACCACTGTCGGACGGTTTTACTGCAGACGTAACTGCCGCGCTTTTTTCGTCTCCTTTTTACATAACTCCCGCCCGTTTAATTTACAAAATATTTAAATTCCCGGGCATGCAAGAGGCCACGTGTCGTTACGCACGCGAAGTCTGGTGAAAATTAATTATTGTAGATTCAGACTCCATACGAAGTCTGAGGAAAATCATTTAAGTCTTAAAACTAATTATTGTAGATTCAGACTCCATACGAAGTCTGAGGAAAATCATTTAAGTCTTAAAACTAATTATTGTAGATTCAGACTCCATACGAAGTCTGAGGAAAATCATTTAAGTCTTAAAACTAATTATTGTAGATTCAGACTCCATACGAAGTCTGAGAAAAATAATTTATTAGTCAGACTTCTTTTGAAGTCTGACAATTCGCATATTTGGATGATGAATGAAATTGGACGATGATGAATGAAGAGAAATTGGGTAAAACCCTAAAATTTGTCTCATAATACATAAAATTGTACTTGGATACATAGGACTTATATTACAAGAAACCAAAAGCCCTCAAGATAATCGGGACGATGATAACAGCACCAGCAACCATCAGATACTCATACTTGGCGCCACGCACCGTCTGGCTAGATGGTTTCTCAGTCAAGAGCTCCTTTAGTTGAGCTATCTCTGCCTGCGCTTTCTTGATCTCATCGTGCAAGTTGGTTACACAGTCAATTTCAGCATAACAAAGGAAGATGTAATCAACTTGTTCGCCATGTTGGTCCACACTCAGATTTAACTCGTGAAACTCCTCCATCATAGCCTCATCCCACCACTTCATTATATGGTAGCCACCATCCTATACAGCCACATTTTAAATATGCAATCATCTTCAAATTCCGAAAATAAGCTCGAATAAGTCAAAACGAAATAAAACTGGCTACAAAACAGAAGAGAAAGGCAATTACATCCCAGTTACGACATCCAAAGAATCTTCTTCCCGGATTATCGGCTGTAGTGGATGTTCGCATGACAGGGTCCAGACCGCAGAAACATTTTTTGGGGAATCCATTGAATGAACCGGATCTTTGTCGGAATGTGGAAGTTGAGAATGAACTACTACTACTCGAGGTTGGAACCTGACTGAATCGCCCCATCCTGTGTACAATAAAACGATTGTAGGTCAGACTTCTAAAACAGTCTGAACAAAAACAATTCCAATTTCAGACTTCTAATAGAGTCTAACTCAAGCATAGAACCTAGGGGCCCTAGAACCTATCTATTTTTTGTTCAGATCTAGACAAAAGACATGTGAAAAAGAGGATGATTGGGACTCAAAACCGTATGGATTTAAAACGATAAATATATTAAAAAACAATTTTTTTTGTTCAGATCTAGACAAAAGACATGTGAAACCGGGGATGATTCGGTCTCAAAACCGTATGGATCCCATGGATCTAAAACGAGAAATATATAAAAATCTATCTATTTTTAGTTTTATTCAGATCTAGACGAAGTACAAAGTACATATGAAAAAGGGGATGACTCGAACTCAAAACCGTACGGATCTAATACGAGAAATATATAAAAACCAAATTTTTGTTTAGATCTAGACAAATATCAAAGAAAAAGTGACTTCTTTCGTATAGATCTCAAACATTTAAAGAACGAAGAGCTTAGAATATGATGGCGGCGGTGTATGGACTGGTCAGGAGAGACGAAAAGGAGAGATAATTACAAGAATGAAGAAGATGACGACGGCGGTGGCGGTGGCGGTGGCGGCTGAGGGTTCGCGGAGAGTTATTAGAGGGTATTTAGAGAGTATCTAGAGAGGGAGTGTGTTTCCGTTTTAGAGAGAGAAGTTTGATAATGACTTTTACGATCTAATGTCGGTAACTTCCGTTTATATATGGGGTAAATTCCCAAGTAGGGTTTAGTTTTTGGTCGAGATTAGTCAGACTTCTTCGGTAGTCTGAGAAATCATGTACGTTAATCAGATTAACATGGAAGTCTGATATACCCTAAATCTACTAATTACTACTTAAATACCATCATATTATATAGAAAACTTATAAAAAACATCAAACTCGTTTAATATAATCACAACCTAACCAGTATATGCAAATGTAACAACATGGATGAAAATTCACAAACCCTCAGCCTAACCCTACAGATAAAAATATGATATCCAACTCCATATGTCAAGCATATGTCTGAGAGATAATTAAGTTGAAAATTTAAATTATAAAATTATTAAAAAAAATATTTTGAGGAAAATTTTGGATACATAAATTAAATATGGGACTTTTGGACATATGTAAATTAAAATTACATAATATTTAGTCAATTTTAACCATTTAAGATATATTTGGTTCAAAGTATTTGCGAAACCCCAAAATTCAGACTTCTTTGGAAGTCTGACAAACCCTAAATCTAATGGGGACTTTTGGACATAAATTAAACATGAGACTTTTGGACATATGTAAATTAAAATTACATAAAAATTAGTCAATTTTAACCATTTAAGGTATATTTGGTTGAATCCCAAGTATTTACGAAACCCCGAAATTCAGACTTTTATAGAAGTCTGATAAACCCTAAATCTAATATTTATCACTTAACATTGGAAAATATTTAAACAAAACACCTAGGACACATCAAATTCGTTAATTATATCACCATTATAACATACATGTGCAAATGTAATTTTTTCAAATGTGATCATTTCCTAAACCATGAATCTAACTAACCCTAAGGTTATATGTAAGTTATATGTAAATGTTCCATTATGTTCCATTACAAAGTATGTTCTAAGGCATACTTAACTAACATAGTTTAATATGACTCACTTTTATAAAATTTTAATTTATATACTACTAAATTGTTTATATATAATTTATGTATATAAAAGTTTTGACAAAATATTTTTTAATAATTTTAAAATTTAAATTTAGTAATTAATTCTGTGTCAGACTTCTATTGGAGTCTGACATCTCAGACATCCATAGAAGTCTGAAATAGTCGAAGGTTATAATGGTAATTGCGTTTGACGTTTTTTTGATTGGTCGTAAGGACAGCGCGGTAATTTCATAAGGCCGCAAAACCAGTTTTATATTTGATTCAAGTTTGGGGGTACACTTTTATTTAAATTCAAGTTTGAGGGCATTTTAAGCAATTTCCCCTAGAATTTTATAGTATTATTATTGTTTTTATCTTAATTTGATTTTTAAAAAATTTATGTTTAATAATATTTGTGCTCACACATAGTACGAAGGAATCATACTAGTATATATATATATTACCCTTACCGCACAACAAGTGTCTGAGTAGTTAGTCTAAGCAAAGTATTCGTTTGGAAGATTCGGGAGATACGTTCTTCTTGGAACTTTCAAGAAAATGTGTTATGCTCGGAACTATCGAGCAAATGTGTTCTGCTCGGACTTCCGAGGAATGGATCTTGCTTGGAACTTCTGAGGAAGTGCGTTCTGCTTGGAATTTCCGAGAAATGGATCTTGCTCGAATTTTCCAAGGAATTGTGTTCTGCTCGAAACTTCCGGGGGATGGATCCTGCTCGGAAATTCCAAGCAATGCGTCATGTTTGGAAATTCCAAGCAGTGCATCATGCTCGAGAATTCCGAGCAGTGTCCGAGCAGTGCATCCTGCTCATAATTTCCGAGCAGGTTGTTCTGCTTGAATCATCCGAGGAGGTTGTCTGAGTGTCTACGCTCGTCCATGGATTTTTTTCGGGTGCTATGCTTGTCGGAGCGTATCATTCGAGCAGTTTTGATTGCTCGAGAATTCAGCCAAGTGGTTTCGTTTGTTTCACGCAAAACGTTATTCGTACGACATGTTATCCATATGAAGTGTTGTCTATGTGGAAAATGGTTATTTTGTATTGTTTTAACCGTTTTCGACTATTGATTCGTCGAGGGAGATTTTGACCTCAACAGTTACCCCCAACTCGCCAGACTCGAGAACGATGATGGCGAGCTTTAGATGGTCGAGGCGAAAACAACTGCTCGATAGTTTTAGTCTAGCCGTTTCTTTCTTCGACGACAGTTTATCCATGACAGAAACTTATCTGAATTGTCATGGTTCTGTTGATGACTGGTATGCCGAGCAAGGTTGGTCTTCGAAATGGTATTGCTGAACAGGCTTCTCTACAATTTCCAAGCAGGAAGACTTGGACCGGTGAACGCCAAGTGCGAGGGTTATTTCGGACCCGTTGGTCGTAAAAAAAATCATACTTTTGAAGTATTGCCGATTTTTAGGCGATGCTTAATCATGATAAGTTCTAGTATAATTAGCATAAGCATGCTTATCCTAAGGTAATTTAATGTAATCATGATTAACGCTCCATGCCTTCGTAAATTCTATAAGTATTAACCATTCTTCACTTCACTCTCACACTTCCACCATAAATAAAATTTCTATGATAACTTCTCTCTCTAGCTTCTTTCTAGTTTTGTGGTTTTTGCAAAAGTTTCCTCCTTGTTTTCGGCCGTTATTAGGCATTCTAGAGTTTTTGGTGGAATTTGTGTCTTCAATTTTTCTTCAATTTTTTTATCCTTTCTTTGTTGTGTATTTCGATGGATAGGTCTAGTGGTGCGACTAATCTTGTACCGAGGTGTGGGCATGCCGATCTTTCTTCCGAAGACGATTTTTCCGGGACTTAGCGGTCGGTTATGACTCGCGCTGATCGATCACGTTCCTCAAGGGGACTTGCGGGTGACTTGTCCCACGAGGCAGGAACCTCCATCCCAAATAACGACCAATGCGTTGGTGTAGACGATGCCCACAACCATTTTTTCTCCGTGGCTGATGGGCCTTTAATCAAAGAAGAGTTTGAGGATGTTATCGTTAGCCAGGAGGAGTTTATGCGCTATTGGGGTTATCTTCAAACGAAGCAAAAATGGTTCCTCGTAAGAATAAAAATGAGAAGAGAAATATTTCGGACCCTCCTCGTTCGATCTTATTGATATTCATACATTTTCATGCATTTAGGCTTGTATATAGTTCTTGTTTTGACTTCTTTTCTCCATCATTCATACCATTTTGTCGAGTCCTTGTCGCGTCTAGAGTCTAGAGTTGTTTAGGACTAGGAGTAGGCATTCTAGGCTTGCATTTGGAGTGTTTCTTGTGTTTTGCAGGTGAATGGAGGTGTCTAGGAGCATTGGTGAGCTTGGGAGTGGAGTCTTGAGCTCAGAGGACCAAGGAAGAGCCAGCAGAAACTCATATCGGCCTGAGTATCGGCCAGGCGGTCCGATACGACTCTTCGACATAGTCCCAGAAAACCATATCGGCTTGGATATCGGTCCAGCCAACCGATATGGACTCTCGGATTAATTTTCGGAATTCCATATCTGGTTACATATCGGTCAGGTGGACCGATACGCTTCCAGGCCAGAAAAAACCGAGAGTCCATATCGGCCTGGATATCGGTCCAGCCAACCGATACCGTCCCCAGATTTTCACTTGGATCCGGGTCAACACCCGGTTTATTCCGGGTTGACCCGGCTCGCACCCTATTGACTATTTAAGCCAAAAACCTATTTCTATTTTGTTTCTTAAGCTGCTTTTGATGTTCTAAACTCTTTTGTAAGAACAAATTGGATTCTTTTGATTAATCTAGTACTTCTTTTGTTATTCCTATTACAAATCTCTCAATCCATCATTAATCTCCCATGATCAACTCTATTTCTATGAGTTTTTGTTGATCCAATGATGATTAGTGAGTAGTTCTCCATAGGCTTATGGGTTAGGTAGGATTAGGATGATTAGGGGTGATCAATAGGGTTCTAGTGATTGATTGTTTAAAATATCATCTATCAAAGTGCGCTTAGTGCCTAATTAATCTTGATCACATTGATTAGGATGTTTAGAATTTCTTGTTCACAACATGTTCGATGAAATTCCAGTTTCTAGCTTTGTTAGGAATTTCACATTCTAGCGCATGAAAATGTATGTCTAGAGTGATTGTTTGCTGTTTAGAACCTGTTTGAATGCTCGTTTGATTCTAATTCACAAATGATGATTTGTTCTTGAGTTAGGATTAAGTGAAGAATTGGTATTAAGAGATTAAACTGATTTACTTGGTATGTTCCATGCTAGGAGATTAGCTTTTAGAAGTTTGAATTAGGATTCCTTGATCATCCCGAGTCACCTGTTGTTATACCATGGATTTTAGGGATTTTAACCATGGTATATATCTTATTTATCGAGTCTTATGTTATGTTTTGGAGTCTTTTTAGTATGTTTACAGGTCTAGGTATGTTTGGAGTGGAATTGGACGTTATGGTGCATTCTGGAGCATTTTGGAGTATTGACCCGAGAGGAAGACTTCACTGTCAAATTCACAGACCTGTGTCGATCGACACAGAGGGTGCAACGATCGACACAAGGTCGACACAGACTTTTCTCGGCGGTTAATGAAGAGTATGAAAATTGCAACTTTGCCCAGAAGTTCCTCATAATTACAAAGAAGCCCCAGCCGACTTTAGACCATTATATTAGGGTTTTTAAGCCATTGTTTAGGCTACGCTTTACTTACGCATTATTTTATTCAGAGAGAGTTTTAGGGGCTGATCTTGTTCTCAAAAGAGACTTGATTTCGAACCCCAGTTCTTTATTTGATTTTATAATATTTGGTTTTCTATTCAAGATGTTTTCTGTTTCGATGAACATGTCTGAGTAGATTACATGTTAAGTTTAGGGATTCTCATTAGGGATTTCATGGAATTATAGTTTAATCAGTCTGTAGGAATTCGTATCTGCTATTTCTTCGCCTAGGATTGCTCTTAATGCTTAATCTGAAGTAGCTATCCAGATTTATGATGTTAGGTTGATTGATGCAACGACAGTTGGTTAATTAGCTAGAAAGAACCTAGATGAGCAATTAAATTACTCGCAAAGAGATTTGGTTTAGTTTAATTGTGAACATATCAAACTTGGAATTAAAGCTGGTTTAATCTGTTAGTGATTGCAAAGAGATTTGGATTGCTGCACTTAGACTTAGAGAATTCTCGCAACGAGAGTTGGTTAATTCTATATCTGTGTTTTTAGTTCTAGAACAGTTTCTGATTAGATCCCGATTGATTGATTGCTTGTGTTCCTAATTTCCTGAGAACTTCCTAGACTTAACACTTCGCTTCCTTGCTCACAACTCGCTGCTATTTACTTTCTGCTTACTGATTTACTGCTTTCCCATATTGCTTTCTCCTAGTTTTAACTTGATCGTTCTAAATCTATCGTTGACCGGAGTCCCTGTGGATTCGATACCCTAAGTACTACAACTACATTACTGTGCACTTGCAGTTAGTATAGGGATTAAAACTAGACCCCTATCACCTGTCCATTGACCTTAACCCTTAGGCCTTATCCTTGTCATTGATTGAATCACTTGTTTAATTGCTTTTTGTTTACTTCGGTTTGAATTGTTTTCGTTAGGATTGTTAGAAACTAAAACCAAATTGTTTGATTTGACTCTGAAGGTTTAGTGCTTGCTTATTGGTTTTATCCATCCCAAAAAGGTTTGATACCTCAAAGCTACATCGATAAGTTTGAGGAATTGGTACCTCAAAGGATTGCAAAATCCTAGCTATCAATTTGGCGACGTTGCCATTTTGGGATTCTGGATATATCAATTCGTTTTCTATTCCTTTTTAGTTCAAGTTATTGTTACTAATTTGCTACTTTCTCTCTTTTTGATGTTAGGTGTATGAACTTGCGCAGCAAAGGGACTACAAACTTAGTTGAAAGAGTTGACGACATAAAAGCACACGAGAGGAGATTAGCAAGGGAACGACGAGCACAAGAACGAGCTGTTCACGTTGAGAGACTTGAGTTGGAACCAACTGTTGAAGATCTACATAACTTTGAAAGTGTTGAGCAACCAGTTATGGATAACCATGAGGATCAACAGCAGCAGCAACAGCAGCAACAAGAGCAGCAAAGGCCAGCTAGGGCCATTGGCGATGGAGATGCACCGGATACAAATGCAAACCGGCAAGGAATCATTCCACCACCGGTCAACAATAACAACTTTGAGATCCGGGCTATGGTGATGAACATGGTGCAAAACAACCAATTCCATGGGCTGGCATCTGAGGATCCATTGCAGCACTTGGACACATTTGACAAGATTTGTGCCACTACAAGGCTCAATGGTGTGACAGACGATGGTTTGAAGATGCGTCTATTTTTCTTCTCACTGGCAGGCAGAGCTAAGGATTGGGAAAGCACCATCCCTCCGGGAACCATCACCACTTGGGGAGACCTCAAGAAGGCTTTCCTAAAGAAGTTCTTCTCAGCTACTAGGACTGCCCGCTTTCGCAGTGAGCTTTCCGGGTTTTTACAACGCAACAATGAGAGCTTTGCTGAAACTTGGGAGCGGTTTAATAAGCTCACTACTCAGTGCCCCCATCATGGTTTCACAAAGGAGACACTACTCAGAAACCTCTATCGCGGTGTGCTTCCAAGAATGCGGGCTATGCTAGACTCTTCTAGCAATAGACACTTCCTAGGCAAGGGAGTAGATGCAGCTATGGAGTTGATTGAAAACCTAGCAAAAAGCGATGGTAATTACAATGAGGATTATGAGAGGACTAATAGAGGATCATCTTCTTCAGATGAGAAGTATGAGAAAGAGATCAAAGCTTTGAATGAGAAGATGGACAAGATGATCTCCTCTAGCCAAAAGAACATCAGCTTTGTAGGCAACTATGAGGATTCTCAGCCACTCCCCTACAGTTTGGATGAGGATATGACACAAGAGGAGATTAACTTCATTGCGGGACAAGGTGGTTTCAACAAAGGTTTCAGCCAAAACTATAGGAACCACCCAAAATTCTCATACCGCAACCCCAATGTCGCCAATCCTCAAGACCAAGTCTACCCTCAAGCTCCACCTCAAGGACAAGCTCAACAACAAGGGCAACAAAGCTTTCAACAACCTCAACAGCAAAATCCATTTGTCCCTTACACCAACCAACAAGGGTTTGGAAATAAGCCTCAGTTTCAAGGTCAACAAGGCTATGCTCCCAAGCAACAATACCCACCCGGTTTTGGTCAACAACAACAACAAACTTCTTCTTCCTCGGGAGTTGAGAATGATCTGAAAAGTTTGATGCAGCAACTCCTTCAAGGGCAAGCCTCAGGAGCTATGGAAGTACGGGATCTTAAGAATGAGCTTCAGAATTTGACTTCAAGGGTCACAAACATGGAAAACAAGAATGCATCTACATCCCGCACTCAAGGTACTTTACCCGGAAAATCTGAGCAAAACCCAAAGGAATACATCAGCGCTATCACCTTGAGAAGTGGTAAGGAGTTGCAACAACGTCAAGTGCCCACGCCTAAGCTGATACCTTCACTCAATGAGGACATTGAAGTTCAAGAAGGGGAGGAGAATTCTGAAAATTCTGCTCTCAACAAAGAGAGTGATAGTGACATGGCTAAGAGGAAAGGAAAGGCTGTAGTTGAAGAAGTAGTGAATGATACACTCAAGAAGAAGGATGGTGTGTTTGTGCCACCACCTTATGAGCCCAAGCTACCCTTTCCGGGCAGATTCAAGAAGCAACTCCTAGAGAAGTACAAATCTCTTTTTGAAAAGCAGATGAAGAATGTTGAGTTGACCATGCCTTTGATTGATGCCTTCTTGCTAGTTCCTCAGTATAGCAAGTTTCTCAAGGACGCAATCAAGGAAAGAACCAAGGAAGTGCAAGGAATGGTTGTGTTGTCTCATGAGTGTAGTGCGATCATCCAAAGGAATATTGTTCCAAGGAAACTTGAAGATCCGGGCAGTTTTACTCTTCCATGTGCTATCGGTCCATATCGGTTTGAGGGTTGTTTGTGTGATCTTGGAGCAAGCGCAAGTTTGATGCCCTTGTCAGTAGCCAAGAGGCTAGGTTTCTCTACCTACAAGGCATGTAGGATCTCCTTGGTTCTAGCAGATAGATCGGTGAGATACCCAATTGGTCTCCTAGAAGATCTTTCGGTGAAAGTAGGAGGATTTGAAGTACCAACAGATTTTATTGTATTGGAGATGGATGAAGAGCCAAAGGATCCTCTAATCCTTGGGAGACCTTTCCTTGCCACAGCTGGTGCGATCATAGATGTCAGGAAAGGGAAGATAGACCTCAACCTTGGTAAAGACATAGTGCTCAAATTTGACATCAACAAGGTGATGAAGAAGCCAACCATACAAGGTCAAATGTTCTATATTGAGACTATGGATGAGCTAGCTAATGAACTCCTTGAGGAGTTGAACATGGATGATCCGTTAGAGGTTACCTTGACCAAGGAATGTGGGGACTATGGGTATCTTCAAGAGGAAAGCTGGGCTTATATGAGAGCGCTTGATTCGCACAAGCCTTTGTTAGGAGAGGTTGAATTCATTGAGCTGGGATCAGATTCAGTGGGTAAGGAGCTGGAGGTGTTTGCTGTGGACATAAGTGCTGATGGCGCCAAAGGAGAAGAGCCGTGCAAGGAGCAGCTTGTAGCTGATGATTGGAGCGAGCTTAAAGCGCCAAAGGTTGAGTTAAAGCCCCTTCCGCGGGGGATTCGGTATGCATTTCTTGGCTCTAACTCTACTTATACAGTCATTGTGAATGAGCAGCTGAATGATGATGAATTGATTGCTTTGACCACTGAATTGAAAAAGTTTAGAAAAGCAATAGGATACTCACTTGATGACGTAAAAGGATTGTCACCTAGCTTGTGTACTCATAGGATCCACCTTGAAAATGAATCCAGGTCTTCTATTGAGCATCAAAGAAGATTGAATCCTAATCTTAAGGAGGTAGTCAAGAAGGAGATTCTTAAATTGCTTGATGCAGGGATAATCTACCCTATCTCGGACAGCACTTGGGTTTCTCCCGTGCACTGTGTTCCGAAGAAAGGGGGGATTACTGTGGTTAAAAATGACAATAATGAATTGATTCCTACTAGAACTATCACTGGGCATAGGATGTGTATTGATTATAGAAAGTTAAATGCCGCATCTAGGAAGGATCATTTTCTATTACCGTTCATTGATCAAATGCTAGAACGCCTTGCTAACCATCCTTTTTATTGCTTTCTTGATGGATACAGTGGATTCTTTCAGATCCCGATACATCCTAATGATCAGGAGAAAACGACATTCACTTGTCCGTATGGTACCTTTGCTTATCGAAGGATGCCATTTGGCTTGTGCAATGCACCGGCTACCTTTCAGCGGTGCATGATGTCTATTTTCTCAGTTCTTATCGAGGATATTGTGGAAGTTTTCATGGATGACTTTTCTGTGTATGGTTCTTCTTTCTCTTCTTGTTTGCTGAACTTGTGCAGGGTCTTAAGGAGATATGAAGAGACGAGCCTCGTGCTCAATTGGGAAAAATGCCACTTCATGGTAACGGAAGGGATTGTGTTGGGTCACAAGATTTCAGAGAATGGTATTGAAGTGGATAAGGCTAAGATAGAGGTGATGACAAGTCTTCAGCCACCTAACTCAGTGAAAGGAATCCGAAGCTTTTTGGGTCATGCAGGGTTCTACAGACGGTTTATCAAGGACTTCTCCAAGATCGCTAGCCCACTTACACGTCTGCTGTGTAAGGAGACAGATTTTGTGTTTGATGATGAGTGTTTGACAGCGTTTCACAGGATTAAGGAAGCTTTGATTAGTGCCCCGATTGTCCAAGCTCCCGACTGGGAGTTGCCTTTTGAGATCATGTGTGATGCAAGTGACTACGCAGTGGGAGCAGTCCTTGGACAGAGGAAAGACAAGAAACTCCATGTCATATACTATGCTAGTGGGACATTGGATGATGCTCAAGTGAGGTATGCAACAACTGAGAAAGAGCTTCTAGCTGTGGTGTTTGCCTTTGAGAAGTTCAGATCATACCTGGTTGGATCTAAGGTTGTGGTGTACATGGATCATGCTGCGTTGAGGTATCTACTTGCCAAGAAAGATGCCATGCCAAGGCTTCTGAGGTGGATACTGCTGCTACAAGAGTTTGATTTGGAGATCAAGGATAAGAAAGGCATTGAGAATGGAGTAGCAGATCACTTGTCAAGACTGAGAATTGAGGATGGTGTTCCTCTAGATGACTCTCTCCCTGAGGAACAGCTAATGGCTTGCAAGGTTGTCAAGGATGCTCATGATACAAGAATGAGGATTGAGGAGGTCAGTTCTATTGAAGACAAGGAACCGTGGTATGCTGATATAGTCAATTTCCTAGCTGTTGGGAAGGAACCACCAAGCCTCGATAGCTACCAAAGAAAGAAGTTCTTTAGAGATGTCAACAGGTACTATTGGGACGAGCCTTACCTCTACACTTTGTGAAAGGATCAACTCTATAGAAGGTGCATAGCTGATGAAGAAGTGGGAGGCATTCTCCTACATTGTCATGGGTCAGATTATGGTGGTCACTTTGCTACCTTCAAAACGGTTCAAAAGGCTCTACAAGCTGGGTTTTGGTGGCCTACAATGTTCAAAGATGCCCAAGAGTTCATTACTAAGTGTGATCCTTGTCAAAGAAAGGGGAACATCAGTAGAAGGAATGAGATGCCTCAAAACCCCATCCTTGAAGTTGAAGTGTTTGATGTGTGGGGCATTGATTTCATGGGACCCTTCCCATCCTCTTACGGGAATAGCTACATCTTAGTAGCTGTGGATTATGTTTCCAAATGGGTAGAAGCAGTGGCGAGTCCAATGAATGACGCCAAGGTTGTGATAAAGCTATTCAAGAGCATCATCTTCCCAAGATTTGGAATCCCGAGGATTGTGATTAGTGATGGAGGCTCACACTTCATCAACAAGCTATTTGAGAGTCTCTTGAAGAAGTATGGAGTGAAGCATAAGGTTGCAACACCATATCATCCTCAGACAAGCGGGCAGGTTGAAGTGTCCAATAGGCAAATCAAGGCTATCTTGGAGAAGACTGTTGGAGCCTCAAGGAAAGATTGGTCTAGGAAACTTGATGACGCACAGTGGGCGTATAGGACTGCTTTCAAGACTCCATTGGGCACTACACCATTCACCATGATGTATGGTAAGTCGTGTCACTTACCGGTGGAGGTGGAATACAAGGCCATGTGGGCTGTCAAGTTGCTGAACTTTGACATCAAGACCGCGACTGAGAGGAGATTGATTCAGCTGAACGAACTTGATGAGATACGGCTTGAGGCTTTTGAGAGCTCAAAGATCTATAAGGAGAGGACCAAGCTTTTTCATGATAAGCTGATCCAGAAGGAGTTCAAAGAAGGAGATCTTGTGTTTCTCTTTAACTCCCGGTTGAAACTCTTTCCCGGGAAGCTCAAGTCTAGATGGTCGGGACCGTTTAGAGTGAAGGAGGTGAGACCATATGGAGCAGTGGTACTTTTGGGAAAATCTGATGAAGAGTTCACGGTCAATGGCCAAAGACTCAAGCATTACTCCGTCTCAGAAGCTATAGAGGAAGGGACTTCGATTCCACTCTCTAGCCCTCCCTCAGCTTAAGATCACGGTTTGCAAAAGTCGAGCTTAACGACTTTAAACAAAAGCGCGCTTGGGAGACATTCCCATGTTTATCCTTGTACATACGTCTTTTGCTTGTTACTTTTGATGTTTTTCTTTGAGTTTTATCAAGTTTTGGTCTTCGGGTGAGGTTGTAGGCCAGTTGGTGTTAAGCAAAGGCCATAGGAATGGAAGAAAGAAGATGCTTGTGGTCGATATCGACCTCCGTATCGGCTGGCCAGGCCGATACGGAGTTCCGGGAGAAAAACCGAGAGTCTGTATCGGTCACCGTATCGGCTGGCCAGGCCGATACGGATTTCCCAGAAATAATCCGAGGGTTCATATCGATGCCCGTATCGGTTGGCCAGACCGATACGGACTTGCGGATTATTGGCCGATAGAAATTCGACAAATGATATCGGTCCCCGTATCGGCTGGCCAGGCCGATACGGGATGCAGCATTTAAAACCCGAGACTTGATATCGGGCTGCATATCGGTCTGCCAAGCCGATATGCCCCTTCGCCCAGGTAAGTATTTTCGCCTCTGAACCGATTTCAAACCAGGTTTCGACCAAAAATTGATTTAATGAACCAGATTAAACCGGTTTGGACCGATTTTTCCCTTGTTTTCTCCTCCCCCATCGATTTCTTCTTGTTTTCAAGCTCTCCATATCCATTTTTCTCATCAAGAACACAAAAGCTTTGAAACTCCTTTTCTCTCTCAATCCAACTCGGTTTTAAGTGATTCCAAGCTCTAAACTCACGATTTCACTAGCTTTTTCACTTGCTCTCGCTCTCTACCACCATCCTTCATCACAGACCAAGGTAAAGCTCTCAAACTTTCTCAAGATTTTCGGATTGAAAAACCCGGAAATTTTGAACTTGAATTTTTTTGGTTGTTGATGGTTGATATTGCTTGAAATCCTCTCCAATGTGTGTTTGATTGAATGCCCATAGCCAATTTCGCCCTAGGATTGAATGAATTTTATCTTTGGTGAATTAGGGTTCTTGAAAATTTGGAATTCCGAAAATTTTGGGGTTTTTCTAATTGGATGGGTTCTAATGATGCAATGAGTTGTTAAAGGCTTAAGTTTGTGATACTACTCGATTTAATTGAGTTTCGGTTCACAAAAATTTTCAAAATGCATGTTGAGAGCTTTTGTTTGATAAGAATGTGAGTTGCTTGTGAATGTGATTGACTTGTTGGTACATTGTGCCTTTGATGAGCTTGAATTACAAATGGTTAAGATGCTTCCGCTTGTTTGCTCCATTGAAAACGAAATTTATGCAATTGTTAAGCTCCCACAATTGTTGATCATGGATGTCTCAAGCTATTATTCATTGTGCCGTTGGATTGTGCTTTGTGCTAATTCACTTTTTGAGTTGTCTTTTGTAGGACAATGGGTAGAAAACGCGCCAACCCGAAACCACAATCAAAGGCACAAGAGCCGGTACAAGATGAGGGGACTTCATCAAAAGGAAAAGGGAAAGCAGTTGAGGGAGAGGTACCAGATGTTGGAATTGTGTCCAGTAATCTCGGTACTGTCTCTAGAAAGTAAGAGTATGTCAATGATCAGACATAAGTCATATAATACTGGGGGTCATGATGGCTTGCTAGAGTCCGCTCATGATCTATAAGTCTTGGACTTATTGCCTTTATTATATGATCCCATATGGGTCACACGCCTAAGCTAACAGGAAAATGTGTAGGAACGGTTTAGCAGAAGTACGGTAAAAGTGCTAGGCATTTACTGTACTTAGAGAGAATAAAATGGTTTAGGCACTGTGTGTCGATCGATACACAAGGGGTATCGGTCGACACAGTGCGCGAATGCCGTCTAGTTAATTGGTGTTTGGGCCAAATGGCCCAAACGGAATCAGACAAGTTTTATAATGTAAAACTCGAGTTTCTGAGCAATTAACCCTAATCCCTCAGCCGAAAACTCTCTCTCTCTCTCTGCGCCGAGCTCCTTGTGGTCTAGCAGCCGTTTTCTGTGATCGCGTGTGTGAACCTTTGGAGGATTCATCCCTCGGTGTTTCTCTGATCTCAGACATACCATCTCTTTCCGCTGCAAACAGGTATAAGGTGAGATCATCATTTGTTTCTATTCTGAGAAGAACCTAGATCGCATGTTTAGGTTGATATGAATCTAAGAATTGAATCAGGATCAACTAAACAATCCTTCAGTGGTATCAGAGCCAGGTTCTGGTTTTTCTTGTTTAGATTCAATGTTTAGGATTGTTTTCTTGTTTAAAAGTGTTTTGAATCAACTACTGATAAGAGAAACCATTTAAGCAACAAGAATTGAAATCTAAACACACATAAAATTGCAGAAACCAAGCTATATGATTTGGTAGAATGCGATTTCAAGAGGTCTGTATCGACTGCGATCGCATGGATCGATCGATACGATCGCATGGATCGGTCGATACAGTCTATCGGCTAACCCTGTTAACGCGTGAAAGCATCGATCGATGCAGGATCGATGCAGGTTCGATATTGGTGCATCGACCGATGCGGTTGGTGCACATCGATCGACACGGTTAGGGTTTTGGCTCGGTTCAGTGCATGCGTGAGAGCATCGATCGATACAGGATCGATGCACGATCGATGCAGGATCGATGCTGAGAGCATCGACCGATGTGGTTGATGGATCGATCGACACGGTTGGTCCATCGATCGACATGGTTGGTTTAAGGCTCGGTTTAATATTTTGATTAAAATTAAACGTCACGGTTTAATAAACAGATTTAATAATTTTATTAAGTCTGGTTAAACCGGGACAAGAAATCCAATGTCGAAAGAATTATTGGATTTAGTGCCTAAACCAGGATTTTCTAATTTGATTTGGTTGGACCAAATAAATTGAGAAAATCCGGTTTAGTAAATAACCGGTTGACAATTGTGGTCATCGTAGTAATTAAAATTTGGTTAGACCAATTTTAATGAACCAGACCGGTTATGTCATTTAATTGGACAATTGGGTCATGTCTTGGACATGGACCAATTCTTGGGCCTCGGGCCAAGAAGTTAAAACAATTGGGCCAATTATTTGAGTCTTTCTTCAGATTAATTTAAAATTTATTTTATAAAGAATATAAATCGATTTTAAATTAAAGTTTCCGATATTTTGAAATTAGAAAGTTTCTTAATTTATAGAAGTTTCTAGATTTGCATGATTCGGATTTTAAGAAATTTCTAAAGTTAGAAAGTTTCCGTTTTTAGAAAGTTTCCAATTTTAGAAAGTTTCCAAAAATAGTAGGTTTCCAAAAATGGAAAGTTTCCCGAAATAGTAATCTTCTATTTTGGGAATGAATTTTAAATAAACCTACGAACCTCAAATAATATCAAGCGTTGGATGTCTTGTCCATTCTATGTCAGCTGTCGAAGCCCATTCAATTGTATTCATGGCCTTACAGTGTGAGGGTGTCTGCTTTTGCGTGGATAAGACGGTTTGTGATTCATAAATGTCATTGGGAGTCCCAGACATTAATGATTACATGACTGTATAGTCTGGTTTTCTTGACTGGGCCATCGGGAGTCCCGGGCATTGAGACATCAGAGTGAATTGGGCCTCGGGCCCAGATTCACAACCAAGAGTTATATCACGGATATAATTAGCCGATATAGGGCTTACCGATATAAGCTAAGGTTTGGTGACGGCCAGTGGCCCACTTTAATCTTAGTTATATGTGGATCTTGGAATCATTATATTCTATTGAGGGTAACTTATGTTATTGAATATAATGCGTGATTAATCATATTAAATTTAATACGAGATTAATCATATTGAACATTTTAACTAATAACCTTTTTATCTATATATTTCAGCTATGACTACTACAAGCACACAAAACTCATTCTCGATCCGGTCTGTTCTCGAAAAGGAGAAGCTGACTGGAACGAACTTCCTGACGTGGTCAAGGAACTTGAGGCTAGTCCTCAAGCAGGAGAAGAAGGATTATGTCCTTCGTGATCCTCTCCCCGAGAGGCCTCCTGCCAATGCCGCCAGGACTCTGCATAATGCTTGGGAAAAGCATTCGTCAGATGAAAATGATGCTTATTGCCTGATGTTGGTGACAATGACTCCTGAGCTGCAAAAACAGTTCGAGAGTGTATTGTCACCCATCGAGATAATGGCAAGCCTGAAATCGCTTTTTCAGGAGCAGGCTAGGACTGAGAGGTTTCAAACAGTTAAGAACCTCTTGGACTGCAAGTTGGCTGCGAATGCGGCAGTGAGTCCTCATGTCTTGAAGATGATGGGTTATCTCGATCATCTTCAGAAACTCGACTGCCCAATCAGCCAGGAACTTGCCTGCGACATCATTCTGCAGTCATTACCTGCAAGCTATGATCAGTTCATTCTGAACTTTAACATGCATGGCTTGAGTAAGACATTGCCTGAGCTTCACGGAATGCTCAAGACTGCGGAGCCCAATTTGAGGAAAACCGCCAAGGACCCAAATGTGCTTATGGTGCAGAAGGGCAAGGGGTTTAAGAAATCCTCTGCTAAGGATAAGGGAAAGGCCAAGGCTGTCCAAGTCGCGGACAAGGACACGCCAAAGCCCAAGCCCAAGTCCAAGGCTGGGCCAACTGACATATGCAGGTTCTGTAAAGAACCAGGGCATTGGAGGAGAGAATGTAAGAAATTCCAGGAAGGTCTAAAGGAATTGAAGAAGAAGACTTTTGAGACTTCTTCAACAGGTATTTTTGTTATAGAAGTTAATACAACTACTTCTGATAATACCTCATGGGTTATGGATACTGGTTGTGGGGCTCATATTTGTACTAATATGCAGGCACTCAGCAACAGTAGAAGGCTGAAGCAAGGACAAGTGGAGCTACGAGTTGGGAATGGAGCGAAAGTTCCAGCACTAGCTGTAGGCACTTACTTGTTGTCTTTACCTTCGGGATTGATTTTAGAACTGAATAATT
The DNA here is from genome assembly GCA_030180135.1 of Orychophragmus violaceus. Lineage (NCBI taxonomy): Eukaryota > Viridiplantae > Streptophyta > Magnoliopsida > Brassicales > Brassicaceae > Orychophragmus > Orychophragmus violaceus. The sequence goes on along the minus strand of CM058229.1, from coordinate 63,467,467 downwards.
GTTATTTTGTACCTGCTATAAGCAGAAATATTATTTCAATTTCTTTGTTGGATTTGGAAGGTTATGATTTTTCAGTTAAGAATAAATTATGTTCCTTCAATCGCAACAATTTGTTCTATGGTTCTGCCCCTCTTATGAATGGGCTTTACATACTCGATCAATCCGCGCCAATTTATAACATTAATACCAAACGGTTCAAACCTAATGAGGAGAACCGAACGTTTCTATGGCATTGTCGTTTAGGGCACATCAGCGAGAAACGCATCAAGAGGCTCCATTCGAATGGACTTCTTGGCTCATTTGACTTTGAGTCATGTGAGAAATGCGAATCCTGCATGATGGGCAAAATGACACGGGCCCCCTTTAATAAACCTAACGATAGGGCCAGTGACGTATTGGGCCTGATACACACTGATGTGTGTGGCCCAATGTCCACAAATGCAAGAGGAAACTATCAGTACTTCATTACCTTTACTGATGATTTCAGTAGGTATGGATATGTTTATTTAATGAAACATAAGTCTGAATCTTTTGAGAAGTTCAGAGAATTCCAAAATGAAGTACAGAACCAACTTGGCAAAAGCATTAAGGCTCTTCGGTCCGACCGAGGAGGAGAATACTTAAGCCAAGAATTCAGTGATCATCTGAGAGAGTGTGGGATCGTATCCCAACTCACTCCTCCTGGAACACCTCAATGGAATGGTGTGTCTGAAAGGAGAAATCGGACCTTATTGGATATGGTTCGATCTATGATGAGTCACACAGACCTTCCAATATCCCTTTGGGGATATGCTCTGCTAACAGCAGTGTTCACTCTAAATAGAGCGCCATCGAAAGCAGTAGCAAAGACACCATATGAATTATGGACTGGAGAAGCTCCAGTGCTGTCTTATCTCAGAATTTGGGGTTGTGAAGCCTATGTCAAGAGATTGATCTCAGACAAGCTTACACCAAAATCTGACAAATGCTACTTCATTGGTTATCCACGGGAAACCAAGGCTTATTACTTCTATCTACGTTCCGAGAACAAGATCTTTGTTGCCCGGGATTGTAACTTTCTTGAGAGGGAGTTTCTCTCTAAGAAAGACAGTGGGAGTAAGGTACTGCTTGAAGAAATTCAAGATGAACAGGATACTGCTCAACCTAATGAGGAAGAGCAGCAGGAGGACCTACAAGAAATTGTAGAGCCTGAACCTGTAGTACCTGAAGTTCGAAGATCCGGGAGGATCCGTCACGAACCCGAGAGATATCAAGGATTCCTCGTGACTGACTGTCATGATCTTCTGATCATTGATGGTGATGAACCATCGAACTTCAATCAAGCCATGATGGGCCCAGATTCCTCTAAGTGGCGCAAGGCCACTGATTCCGAAATGGACTCCATGTCGGTCAACCAAGTGTTTTCGTTGGTTGACTTACCCGCTGGTGTAAAAGCCATCGAGTGCAAATGGATCTTCAAGAAGAAGATTGACGTGGATGGAAATGTCCAGATTTATAAAGCCATGTTGGTGGCAAAAGGTTTCAGACAAGTTCACGGTGTGGATTACGATGAAACCTATTCACCAGTGGCTATGATGAAATCTATTCGGATTCTACTAGCAACTGCAGCTTTTCATGATTATGAAATTTGGCAGATGGACGTGAAAACCGCCTTCCTGAATGGAATTCTGGAAGAGGATGTGTATATGACACAACCTGACGGTTACATAGATCCAAAGAATGCTGGAAAAGTATGCAAGCTTCATAAATCCATTTATGGATTGAAGCAAGCATCGAGGAGCTGGAATCTTCGTTTTGATGAAGCGATCAAGCAATTTGACTTCATCAGAAACGAAGAAGAACAATGCGTGTATAAGAAATCTAGTGGGAGCAAGATTGTATTTCTTATTCTGTATGTCGATGACATACTGCTTCTCGGAAACGACGTTCCAATGCTGAAGTCGGTAAAGGACTGGCTTGGAAGTTGTTTTTCCATGAAAGACATGGGTGAAGCTGCATACGTTCTTGGAATCAGGATCTACCGGGATAGATCTAGAAGGCTGATAGGCTTGTGTCAAGACTCATACATTGACAAAGTCCTACAAAGATTCAGCATGAAAGATTCCAAGAAGGGCTTCACGCCAATGGTACATGGCACAACGCTAAGCAAGAAGCAGAGCCCTACGACGGCTGCTGAGCTTGAGCGCATGAAGAATATCCCTTATGCATCTGCAATAGGATCTGTCATGTATGCCATGATCTGTACTCGTCCTGATGTTGCTTATGCATTGAGCATGACGAGTAGATACCAGTCGAATCCAGGTGAAAACCATTGGATTGCCGTAAAGAATATCTTGAAGTATCTAAGACATACTAAGGATAAGTTCTTAGTGTACGGTGGAAGTGATGTGCTTAAAGTCAGTGGATTCACGGATGCAAGTTTCCAGACAGACCAAGATGATTTCCGGTCACAGTCCGGTTATATCTTTTGTCTGAATGGCGGTGCAATCAGTTGGAGAAGCTCCAAGCAAGACACCGTTGCAGATTCCACTACAGAAGCTGAATATATCGCCGCCTCAGAAGCTGCGAAGGAAGCTGTTTGGATACGAAAGTTCATTATTGAACTAGGTGTGATACCAGATGCGGCTGAGCCTCTGGCACTGTTTTGTGACAACAATGGTGCTATAGCTCAGGCAAAGGAACCAAGATCACACCAGAAATCTAAGCATGTTCTAAGAAGATTTCACTTGATACGTGACATCATTAATAGAAAGGAAGTCAAGATCAGCCGAGTTCAGACTGATGATAACGTCGCTGATCCGTTGACAAAGCCACTCCCAAGGCCTAAGCTCGAGTTTCTGACTGAAGCTGTAGGCATTAGAGACATTGAAATGTAATCTAAATTTGAGTGGGAGTTTGAGGGCTTTTATTTAGTTATTTGATATGTTCTTGTAAAACATTCTTATGTTTAATGAAATTATTATTTCAAGATTATTTTAACTGTGATGAAATAATCGTTCCAAAATGATATGAACCATTTTATAGGTCATCGAAGTAAATGATTTGATCTTGAGTCATCGAAGTCATTTAGCTTGATCATGAGACCCTATATTTGATAGATGTTTTATATCATCCCGTCCCTAGTCGAAGGTTGTTGAAATTGGAACACCAACAACCGTGTGAGACTGGATTGGTACGTGACTTATGACAAAGTCTCAGTGTGTCATAGATGCGCGGCATCAAAGTCAGTACATAGGTGTATGTTTGGGAACATACGACCGGACAAGACCCGCTTATAAGAACTCTTCAGGATATTTATATCTGTGTCATAAGAGATTCTTACTACGACTATAGAGTATAGTCCTTAGACCTGAGTTCGCATGCATGTGACTGCACATGGACTGATGCACTTTGATCATTGTCTAACGCTATCGTTCTGCGATAGTTATAAGGACCTTGTTTGGGTACATTATGAAATGAATAGTTTACAGTGATGGAACAAGACGGAATTTGTCCCTCCAATATAAATGGAGTGAATATCTCTAGGCCAATCGGAGATTTGAATACTGGAAAATGCATGGCCATGCTCAAACGGACTGTCCCGAGTCGTTTGGATTGTCAGTATCAAATCAGAGTCCGATGAACAAGATTAGGCTTTATAAGGATGACACCAATCTTGCCTTATGACTAATCGAGATATTGTGACAAAAGGATTATGAATACAGAGATTCCAGTACAAGTGGGAGATTGTTGGAATTGTGTCCAGTAATCTCGGTACTGTCTCTAGAAAGTAAGAGTATGTCAATGATCAGACATAAGTCATATAATACTGGGGGTCATGATGGCTTGCTAGAGTCCGCTCATGATCTATAAGTCTTGGACTTATTGCCTTTATTATATGATCCCATATGGGTCACACGCCTAAGCTAACAGGAAAATGTGTAGGAACGGTTTAGCAGAAGTACGGTAAAAGTGCTAGGCATTTACTGTACTTAGAGAGAATAAAATGGTTTAGGCACTGTGTGTCGATCGATACACAAGGGGTATCGGTCGACACAGTGCGCGAATGCCGTCTAGTTAATTGGTGTTTGGGCCAAATGGCCCAAACGGAATCAGACAAGTTTTATAATGTAAAACTCGAGTTTCTGAGCAATTAACCCTAATCCCTCAGCCGAAAACTCTCTCTCTCTCTGCGCCGAGCTCCTTGTGGTCTAGCAGCCGTTTTCTGTGATCGCGTGTGTGAACCTTTGGAGGATTCATCCCTCGGTGTTTCTCTGATCTCAGACATACCATCTCTTTCCGCTGCAAACAGGTATAAGGTGAGATCATCATTTGTTTCTATTCTGAGAAGAACCTAGATCGCATGTTTAGGTTGATATGAATCTAAGAATTGAATCAGGATCAACTAAACAATCCTTCACCAGAGGCCCCAGGAAAGGTGATTTATGTGCCACAGAAGTACTCCACCTCCGAGATGTATGACAAGCTGGAGGGGATATCATTTTGGCCGACCCGATATCCTCACATCCCGACACTTACTGCACTTGGGCTGTTGGATGACTACAACGAGATTGTAGAGAACATGGGCCTTAAGGAGTTCTTCAGCCTTGCCAGTGACTCCTACCAGAGCTCAGCATGCCAATTCCTCTCATCTATGCAAGCGACGGTCAACATGAGAAGGGCAGCTTTGACAGGAGAAGTGAGTCGAGGGAAGATTGATTTCCAAATGGGTAGGAAGAAGCTCAGCATGACGTTTGAAGACATAGCTTCAGTCTTCGGCTTTCAGGAGCATGGTGCTCAGCTGGGATCTTCCATCCCCATTGAGAGGGACGACCTCGAGGATATGTGGCAGATGATAGCTGATGGGCCATTTAAGCTAGGGGCTATGAAGAATGCAAGGATCAGACACCCGGCTATCCGATATGTGCACAAAGCACTAGCACATACTATGTTTGCTAGGAAGGAGACGGGGCAGGTCACAGAGATGGAGATGAAGATTCTCTACATTGGGTTACAGCCTCTCCTGCTCACATTTCCCAACGGTCAGCCAATACCACCCGTTGAGCGCCTTCCGAGCTACACTAACATTTTGGTAGAGCAGTTTGCTGTCCACCGGGATTGGGCAATGTCAGTCAGGGACTCTGCTCCGAAGTTCAGCATGGGTAGTTTGATCACGCCATTGCTAAGGGCAAAGAAGGTGAAACTGGAAGGAAGTCTGAACGAGAAGACATTTGGGGAGCCTACACCGGTAGCATGGTTGGATGTTCCACAGCTTATCCGAACTCACTATCTCGGCTCCAAGCCGCCTCCGGAGCGTCATCTCTACCGGATGTGCTCGGGTACGTCCCACGAACAAGGGTACCTCCTCCCAAACCCCGACATTACAAGCTTTGCCAACCGGGCTCATATCAGATTTCTACCGGGGGTGGAGCATCAATTTGGGCCTCACGGATCGCGAAGAGAGACTGCAGCGGAGTCTGATCCTTCCGACGCACCTGCTGGGGTGTATGGGCTGCACAGGTAATACATTGAGCCTCTAGATGATCCTATCGCGAACAAGATGATCAGAGCACTGAGGGACCAGAACCGGGACATTCAAAGGCAGAGTAAATGTCACGGAAGGAACATCAAGAAGATGGCTACCTGCTTGAAGAAAGTGACCAAGGTTCTGAAGATGTTCGTGGGGAAGAAAGATAAGAGTGGTGCTATGGGACAGACTTCCACATCCCGAGAGGCTCAGGCTGGTGTGGACGAGGAGCTTCGGGAAGCAACTGAGGAAGTGATAGCTGAAGCCGATGATCTGGTTGAGCACGTAGAGTTAGAGCAGGGAAGGTACTCGGTTGCTGGACACGAGACAGGAGGATCTGCGCGCATGGCTCACGATTCCTACTACGAGGATCCTCACCGCCACTCTACTCGCGAGGACAGAAGGCGAAAGAGGAGAGCCATGAGGACACCGTCCTGCTCTTCCTCCAACCCGACATACTCCATGGGGGATTCATCACCTCCACACCTCCACTTCTAGCCAGGTTACACTCCACCTTTGTACATAGTTTTTCTTTTTCTTTGTTTGAATTTTGCTTGTTTTCGGTCTTTCTTCCTCGCTTAGATCACACAAGGGACCGTGTGATTTAAGTTTGGGGGAGAGACCAGTTGCTAATATTGAGTCTCATGCATTCATCTAAGGCATTGAAAAATCCAAAAAAATCGAAAAATTTCAAAAAAAATTTAAAAAGAAAGCATGTAGTTGCACTTGTATCATAGGATCGAGTCTAGTTGCATCATATAGGACACATGCATAGGGAGCAATGATTGAATGTCCTTGTAAGACTGATTGAGTGATGACTTGTTCTTTATGCTAGTTGTTTGAGCTAGTTGATTGTCCTAAGATTGAAATTCATGAAAGGCTAGAAAGATAAGACGAACCATGCTCGGATTGCTTGCTTTGAAACTTGATTTGAAACTGAAATAGGCTTCGAATTGACACTAACTCTACCAAAGTGAGAACTTTAATGATGACATCTAATTATCTTACTCATGCTTTGTGTGCTAAACTCATGGATACTCTGAAAATATTCAAGCATTCTTATCCCTTTTACCACTCTCACTTGCTTGAATAGACTCCACACCTTTCACCACCCTTCTTTCAAACCTTAAACACTCTTGTTGAGAGGTAGGCCTATTTTCTTGAATGAGCTAGGTAAAAAGTGTTGAGTATGAGGCGACTAGGGAAAATTTCCATATAGTGCAAGCTCATCACCTTTAGCTTTGCAATAGGCTAGAATCCAAGTTTGGGGGAAGAATTGGGAATGGAAGAAGAGAGTAAAGAAAGGGAAGAATGAAAGGGATTTCGGTTGGGATCTTATGTTTGTTGGCAAGGTGTTTTAAAAGAAGAAAAGCTCTTATGTGTTTAAAGAAAAGAAATATGTCTCATATTTTGAAATGAAAAGAAGCCAAAGCCTCACCTTAAAGAAAGAAAAGAGACCATTGCTAAAGAAAGATTTGAGCTAAGTTAAAAAGAAAAGATTTGCCACTGTTTCGAAAAGTCTTTATTGATTCTTGGGGAGTTTGATTGGAAATTGTCTGATTGAGAAAAGGGGTTGAGGCAAAAATAGCCTTGGTCAAGGGTAGTATCCATTTAGGTGGGCTAGATTAGGATAAGAAGTAATTGGGGCATGGGTAGATGGAAATCAACCTAGTATGCACCAATTGCCTCTAACTCTTAGCATTTTACTATAGCTCATTCACTTCTTTATGAGAGAACCTTCATGCTTTTGGAATAAACCCCTCTTTTGATTGAGATCACTTTAATCTCAAAACCTTGTCCCTTTGCCAAATGAGTTTGATCACCTTGCATTGAGTAAGATCCACTTGAAAACCTAATGAATGTTAAAGAGCTAGTTGATAGGAATGCTTGTCTAGGTTGAGAATTGAGCTAAGAGTTTTGTCTGGATGAGCATGGCTAAATTTTTGGAGTAAGCCTAAATTGGTTGCATCTTGGTGACGTTGACTCGAATTGGAACTCGTTGATCTCAGTTTTGTCTTTGGATATGAGCTCCCGCCTTCAAACATTTTCCCCAACTTGTTGTGATTGACTTATGCTTGCTTGTGGACAAGCAAGATTCAAGTTTGGGGGAATTGATATTCATACATTTTCATGCATTTAGGCTTGTATATAGTTCTTGTTTTGACTTCTTTTCTCCATCATTCATACCATTTTGTCGAGTCATTGTCGTGTCTAGAGTCTAGAGTTGTTTAGGACTAGGAGTAGGCATTCTAGGCTTGCATTTGGAGTGTTTCTTGTGTTTTGCAGGTGAATGGAGGTGTCTAGGAGCATTGGTGAGCTTGGGAGTTGAGTCTTGAGCTCAGAGGACCAAGGAAGAGCCAGCAGAAACTCATATCGGCCTGAGTATCGGCCAGGCGGGCCGATACGACTCTTCGACAAAGTCCCAGAAAACCATATCGGCTTGGATATCGGTCCAGCAAACCGATATGGACTCTTGGATTAATTTTCGGAATTCCATATCGGGTTACATATCGGTCAGGTGGACCGATACGCTTCCAGGCCAGAAAAAAACCGAGAGTCCATATCGGCCTGTATATCGGTCCAGCCAACCGATACCGTCCCCAGATTTTCACTTGGATCCGGGTTAACACCCGGTTTGTTCCGGGTTGACCCGGCTCGCACCCTATTGACTATTTAAGCCAAAAAACCTATTTCTATTTGTTTCTTAAGCTGTTTTTGATGTTCTAAACTCTTTTGTAAGAACAAATTGGATTCTTTTGATTAATCTAGTACTTCTTTTGTTATTCCTATTACAAATCTCTCAATCCATCATTAATCTCCCATTATCAACTCTATTTCTATGAGTTTTGTTGATCCAATGATGATTAGTGAGTAGTTCTCCATAGGTTTATGGGTTAGGTAGGATTAGGTTGATTAGGGGTGATCAATAGGGTTCTAGTGATTGATTGTTTAAAATCTCATCTATCAAAGTGCGCTTAGTGCCTAATTAATCTTGATCACATTGATTAGGATGTTTAGAATTTCTTGTTCACAACATGTTCGATGAAATTCCAGTTTCTAGCTTTGTTAGGACTTTCACATTCTAGCGCATGAAAATGTATGTCTAGAGTGATTGTTTGCTGTTTGGAACCTGTTTAAATGCTCGTTTGATTCTAATTCACAAATGATGATGTTCTTGAGTTAGGATTAAGTGAAGAATTGGTATTAAGAGATTAAACTGATTTACTTGGTATGTTTCATGCTAGGAGATTAGCTTTTAGAAGTTTGAATTAGGATTCCTTGATCATCCCGAGTCACCTGTCCGTTGACCTTAACCCTTAGGCCTTATCCTTGTCATTGATTGAATCACTTGTTTAATTGCTTTTTGTTTACTTCGGTTTGAATTGTTTTCGTTAGGATTGTTAGAAACTAAAACCAAATTGTTTGATTTGACTCTGAAGGTTTAGTGCTTGCTTATTGGTTTTATCCATCCCAAAAAGGTTTGATACCCCAAAGCTACATCGATAAGTTTGAGGAATTGGTACCTCAAAGGATTGCAAAATCCTAGCTATCACTTATCTTCAAAAGAATCAGTTGAAGAACTTCAGCACAATTTCGGGGTCTCTAAAGCAGTGACTTTCATGGTTCTGTCGCCTCGTGGCCAAGTTGATTCCCCACCAGCAGGTTAGTTCTCCGTGTATGAATATTTTTGCAAGTCGTTCTTCCATTGGTTTCCGGTCCCCAGGCTGATAGTCTGCAATCTTCGACATCATGGACTAGCTCTTATAGAGCTCACTCCTCTAGGCTTGCAAAATATGATTGGGTCATCGATTCATAGCTTCGAATTGATGGATTATAAGTTTTACATGGTTCAATTCTCAGATTGCAACCTAACACATAATCTTAAACAAGGATCTAGGTTCTTGTAATCGAATCATAAAACAAACCTGATCTTTACCTTTGCAGCGGAATGATTGGTGGTAATGACAAGATCAAATTAGAGCTGATGAGAACCGGCTCCTCCTAGGTATCCACACGCTTACAAGCTACGGATCAGGCTGCTAGACCGAGGTGGAAAATCACAGAGAGAGAGGACGGCACAGCTCAGAAACTCGCAGAAGAGGTAGGGTTTCTGGCGCCTCCCTCTTGCCTTATATAGGCCCAAGTTATTAACTAATGGCCTATTAGGCTTTTGGGCCCAAAACACAAATCAGACAAAAAACCCGTTTTTGTCTTGGCCCAATTCTCTGTACAAATACAGTAAATGCCTTTGCATCTTACCGTATTATTTCCATTTAACTTTCCCGTTAGCTATGGTGTGTGACCCTTTGGGATCATACAATACTGGTAATAAGTCCTAAACTTATAGATCATGAGCGGGCTCTAGCAAGTCATCATGATCACCCAGTATTTATGACTTATGTCTGATCTCGACACTTATCATACTTTCTAGAGATAGTACGGTAGATTTCAGGACATTCCCAACAATCTCCCACTTGTACTGGAATCCTACACAGGACATTCCCAACAATCTCCCGATTGTACTGGAATCCTACATTCCCTAATCCTTTTGTCTCAATATCTCGATCTGGCATAAGGCAAGATGTGTGTCATCCTTATATAGTCAGACCATTTTCATCGGACCAGATTTGATACTGACAATGCAAACGACTTGGGCAAGTCCGTTTGGGAGTGGCCACTCTCTTACCAGCTATCAAGTCTCCGATTGGCCTAGAGATATTACCTCCATTAAACGGCAGGGACAAATCCCATCTTGTTCCATCACTATGAACTACACACTTTATAATACACCCAACCAAGGTCCTTATAGCTCCCAGTTACGAAACAGCGTTAGACAATGATCAAAGTGCATCAATCCATGTGCAGCCACATGCATGCGAACTCAGGTCTAAGGACTATACTCTATAGTCGTATATGAGAACCTCTTATGACACAGATATTAATATCTTGTAGAGGTCTCATCAGCGGGCCATGTCCGGTCATATGCTCCCCTACATATACCTATGTGTCGACTTTGATGCCGCGCATCTATGACCCCTCGAAACTTGGTCATAAGTCTCAACACAATCTAGTCTCAAGTGGTTGTTGATGTTCCAATTTCAACAACCTTCGACTATGGACACTATGATTTATGTCATTTCGTCAAATATGGGGTTTCAGGATCAAGTCTACTCATGTACTTCGATGGCCCATATATAATGACATGAATCATTTTGGAACGATTATTTATATCACAGTTAAAATAATCCAGAAATCATAGATTTCATAAACATAAAATATTATGTTTACATGAACCTTTCAAAACAACTAAGTAAAGCCCTTTACAAACTCCCACTGAAATTAATACTACATCTTAATTTCACTCATCCTACAGCTACAGTCCGCGACTCGTGCTTAGGCATAAGGAGTGGCTTCGTTAATAGATTAGCAACGTTCTCATTCGATGAAACTTGATTATCTACTTAACACCTCTGTCATTTATCTCACGGAATAGGTTATACCTACCCTCAAGGTGTTTGGACCTCTGATGTGCAGCTAGTCTCATCTATGTTGGGAATCACATCTAGTTCAGTGATGAACTCTTCTTTCCAAACAACCTCTTTCGCCGCTTCTCAAGCTGCGAAATGTTCAGCTTAAGTCATGGAGCCAGCAACAGTGTCTTGCACCGCCAGTCGGACACAAGATATAGCCGGACTGTGACCGGGAATTATCTTTGTCTATTGGAAACTTGCCTTTCAGACTCTATCGACTTGTAGCACCTCACTTTCTCCGTAAATCAAGAATTTATCCTTAGTATTCCTCAAATACTTTAGGATATTCTTTACGGCAATCCAGTGATTCTTTGCTGGATTTGACTGGTCTTTACTTGTCTTGCTTATCATTAAAGCAACATCAAAACAAGTACGTGTCATGGCATACATGATAGATCCAATTGCCGACGCATATGGAATCCTATCCATGCATTCAAGCTCAGCAGATATCGTAGGACACTGCTTCTTGCTTAACGTATTGCCATGTGACATTTGCATAAAACCCTTCTTGGATTGCTGATTACGTGTAGGACTTTGTCAATTTAAGAATCCTGACTTTGTCCTACCAGCTCTTTTGGATCTCTATCTTTAGATCCAAAATCCAAGAACATATGTGGCTTTACCCATGTCAACCACAAAACCAACTCCCAAGCCAGTCCTTTACCGACTGCAGCATTGGGACGTTATTTCCGAGAATCAGTATGTCATCGACATACATTATGAGAAATGCAACATCGCTCCCACTTATCTATTAGTAAACGCACAGTTCCACTTCGTTCCTGTTCAAGTCAAAACCTTGACTACTTCAACAGAACGAAAATTCCAACTCCGATATGTTTGCTTCCATCCATGAATGGATCAATGAAGCTAACTTACACATAGTGTAATTTTATGGAGTCCGGGCTGACTTTCGCTTCTTTGAATTTCGCAGGTTCGTCGCTTTCAATGATCATAAGATCATGCGACTTTCAATGATCATCAGGTTCAACTAATGACGAGAAATCACTCTCGGATTAGCAACTGATTCATTCAGATCTGCGAACTTCAGGCTTTACAGGTGTAGATTCTACAGAGATCTGTAAATCCATCTGCTGCTCTCCCTTAACAGGTTGAGCAGCCTCCTGTATTTTTCGAATTTCTTCGAGTTATACTTTTACTCCCACTGTTCTTCTTGGAAAGTAACTTCCCCTCTTAGAAAACAGAATGGACGTAAAAGGTAACAAGCCTTGGTTTCCCTAGGACAACCAGCGAAGTAGCACGACTACAAATACTCAGTAAAGACGAATTTGGATCGATTCCAGTCCACATTTACGTGATGTCTTTCAACTGATACTAGTGGAACTATTTCAACGTAAACTTAGATATTTCTAGAGCGTAATTCTTAAAGAATATCATGGAAGATTCGTGTGACTCATCTTTAATCATTTCTAATAAGATCTGATTCTTTCTCACAGAAACACCTCCAGGTTTTTCAGGAGAAATGAGCTGTGAAACGATTTCACACTCATTCAGATGATCACACAATCAATGACTTAAGTATTCTCACTCGTGATCTAATCCAGAGTCTTAATACTTCTGTCATTCAGATTCTATACTTCATTCTGGAACTCTTTCGACCATGTCAAAGAATTCCGACTTGTGTCTCATCAAATGAACACATTCACACTCACTGAAGTAATCAGTAGAGACAATGAAGTACAGGAAATTTTCTCTGGCATTACTGCTCATCGGACCACATACATGAGTATGTTCAATCTCCAATAAGCCTTTGGGCCTTTCTCTAGCTCGGCTAAGATGGGCCCTTTGACTTTTGGTCCAGTAAGCAGAATTCAAGTCTCATAAGATATCTGATCAAATGAGCCCAAAAGTCCATAACTATGGGGTTTCTGAATCTGACTTACTCTATGTGACCAAAACATTTATGCCAAGAAAAATCAGATTTAATTCATCAGATTTAAACCAATTGCGGTATTTATGTTACATTTTAGGCACTCTATGGTTGAAGACATAAAACCCATTCCTTGAATAGGGTGCTACAATTAATATTTCATTAAGATTAAAAGAACAAAACTTGTCTTTTATCAAAATAAAAACATTCAAATTCTTACAAGAAAATAAAAGACAACTCTGCTTAAAGCAGGTACATTGTAGCAATTACTTAATACAAAACCAAGCCTCAAAGGCATCTACAAGTGAAAACCCTACGGCTGAGGCAGCATCCATAGCTCCTTCCAGACACGCAGTTCCACTTGTCCTTCCTTCAACGTTCTACTGTTGCTCAGGCTCTGCATATTATAACAAATATCAGTGCCACAACCAGTATCCAATACCTATAAGGTATAACTTGAAGTAATAACATGAATACCTGAGGAAGTAGTCTCATACATCGACTTTAACTCCTCATAATCTTCCAAGAATTTAATGTAATTTCTCTTCCAATGCCCAGTCTCTTTACAGTAGCAGCACTTACCAACGTAAGAGGTATCTGACTCGGGCTCAGAAGACACACTCTTGTCATGATTCAAAATCTGGACAACTTTGTCTTCACCCTTGTCAGCATTAGGTTTAGTAAACCTACCCTTCTCATTCATGAGATTGTACAGGGTACTCTTCACGTTTGGCTCAACTGTCTTGAGCATATCATGCAGTTCAGTCAACGTCTTCGTTAAGCCTTTCTTGATATAGTTCCTTACGAACTTATCATAGCTTGACGGCAGTGACTGCAGAATGATCTCAGTTGCCAATTCCTGGCTAACTGGATAATCCAGTTTCCTCAGGTTATCAATGTAACCCATCATTTTACTGACATGAGGACTTACTGGATGATCATTTGGTAGCTTGCAGCTAGTGAGAGATTTAATCAACTGGTATCTCTCCACTCTTACCTGCTCCTGAAATTTCAATTTCAGGCTGCTGATCATCTCTATTGGCGACTCCATGTTCTCATATTGCTTCAGCAAATCTGAGTCCATGGTAGCCAATATCAGACCACGCACATCTACCGCATCATTATAATGCTTATTCCAAGCATTATATACTGCATGAGAGACATTGGACCCGATCCTCACGGGGAGAGCTCTCTCAAGGACATAGTCCTTTCTCTCCTGCCTGAGGACTAGCCTCAGGTTCCGCGACCAAGTCAAGAAATTTGATCCGTTCAGTTTGTCCATCTCAAGGACAGACCGGATCGAGAAAGTGTTTTGATTGTTTGTGCTCGTCATAGCTGAAATTTAGAGATAAATAGAGTTTTAGTTATTTAGTTCATAAAAGAGTAATCTTAATAACTTATAAGAAAACTCGCATTGCATTCAAAATTTCTTTGTTTAACCTCATAAGAATGCAATGATTCCGAGACCCATGTTCAACTAAATCCAAAGTGGGCCACTGGCCGTCACCCGGAATTAGCTTTACTTGGTAAGCATATACACAGCTAGTTATATCCAATAACTCTCGGTTGTGAATTGGGCCCAAGGCCCAATACACCAGATGTCTCAAGGCCCGGGACTCCCGATGGCCCAGTCAAGGAAACCAATCTCTTACAGCCAAATAATCACTAAAGTCTGGGACTCCCAATGAAATTAGTGACTATATACTACTTTACTTACGCAAAAACAGACACCTCACACTGTAAGCCATATCTGTAATTGAATAAGCGTTAAGTAGCTGACAAGATTGGGCAAGACATCCAAGCTTGATATTGGTTTTGAGGATTTTCAGTTTTATTTCCAAAAATAGAAGATTACTATTTTGGGAAACTTACTTATTTTAGAAACTTTCTAAATTTAGTAACATACTAAAAATAGAAATTTCTAATTTAATATTTTATAAATATTTTCGGGTTGGGTCACAAATTATAGGCCCAATTCTTGGCCCAAGACCATAGAATTCCAGTTGGCCCAATAATTTGACATAACCGAGTCGGTTTATTAATTCTGGTCCAAGACCAAATTAACTATCAAAACCATCGGTTATTTACTAAACCAGACCAGCTCTAAATTATTTGGTCCAACCAAATCAAACTTAGACCAGCCTTCGGTTTAGGTTAAAATTCAATTTTATGAATTTCAATCCGGTTTAACCAGAAATTAAATAATACCAATTGTATTAAATAATTTCCAGTAAACCGCGATTTGGGTTAACCGCTTGAACCATACATTAATTAAATAATGATTATTTAAATAATTATACCAATGATTCAATAATTGAACACGACATAAGACAATACAATAATTCAAACGATTTTGACCTATTCCACAACGCAGGATAATTAATTTTCCTTAAGTCAATATCGATCGTGACAATCACTAATGTACAAAACGATTTTGACCTTGTCAAAATTAATAATCGATTCAGAACATTAAAACCAAAAACGATCATGTGATTAAACAATCAAAGGATCGTGACAATCACTAATGTACAAAACGATTTTGACCTTGTCAAAATTAATAATCGCTTGATTAAACAATCACTAAATCTCACGATCATAAAGTAAAGTCAACAAGCACTTATGAAAGACAAAAGAGATTCTTAATTCAATAATTGATCAATCAGGCGATCATAACATTCACTAAATGACAAAAGTGATTCCAATTCGATTCATGACATCAGATCGCTAACTTTGACCAATTCGACAAGACACAACTTTATCAAACCGGTTGATAATTAATTCAATCATCAATTATTATCGATCAACAGCAAAGTTATCGATTCATAACATACACAAAAGACAAATCCTTTTTGACTTTTCCTATTCGAATGATAATTAATTTAACAATCGATTAACAAGCGAATATGACATTGACAAACCTTATGAGTTAATACGATCACATCAACAATCGATTCTTAACATCAACATTTGATTCAGTTATGATCCAAATTACAAGCAACCTAATGACCTAGGCTCTGATACCACTGATGGATTATAAGTTTTACATGGTTCAATTCTCAGATTGCAACCTAACACATAATCTTAAACAAGGATCTAGGTTCTTGTAATCGAATCATAAAACAAATCTGATCTTTACCTTTGCAGCGGAATGATTGGTGGTAATGACAAGATCAGATTAGAGCTGATGAGAACCGGCTCCTCCTAGGTATCCACACGCTTACAAGCTACGGATCAGACTGCTAGACCGAGGTGGAAAATCACAGAGAGAGAGGACGGCACAGCTCAGAAACTCGCAGAAGAGGTAGGGTTTCTGGCGCCTCCCTCTTGCCTTATATAGGCTCAAGTTATTAACTAATGGCCTATTAGGCTTTTGGGCCCAAAACACAAATCAGACAAAAAACCCGTTTTTGTCTTGGCCCAATTCTCTGTACAAATACAGTAAATGCCTTTGCATCTTACCGTATTATTTCCATTTAACTTTCCCGTTAGCTATGGTGTGTGACTCTTTGGGATCATACAATACTGGTAATAAGTCCTAAACTTATAGATCATGAGCGGGCTCTAGCAAGTCATCATGATCACCCAGTATTTATGACTTATGTCTGATCTCGACACTTATCATACTTTCTAGAGATAGTACGGTAGATTTCAGGACATTCCCAACACGAATGTGGGATCAATTTCCGAGTATTACATGTTCGGAACATGTCGATTATAAGCCAGACAAAGAAAGGTGGCCCCGAACATTATCTCAGGCCCCGTCAGCATCGAGCGATCGTTACGACCCTCAGTGGAGGCATCACATCCTTTACATATTGATCGATGAAGCGTCTGTAGAGAAAGATTGTGTCCAACTAATGAAGTCGATGGGTGATATACCATGGATTTTAGGGTTTTTAACCATGGTATATGTGTTATTTATCGAGTCGTTTACTATGTTTTGGAGTCTTTTCAGGTGTTTTACAGGTTTAAGGACATCTTGAGCCTAATTGGACGTTTTGGGAGCATTTGGAGCAATTCTGCACTATTTAGAGATCTCACAGAGTTCACTGGCTGTGTTTTCGCAGTGCAACGATCGTTGCAGTTCTGCACTAGGTCGACGCAGTTCTGCGCCCAAAAATCTGCATTTTGGAGAAATTACAATTTTTGCCCAGAAACTTCCCAGACTTGCAAAAAGGCCCCCAGCCGACTTTAGACCAATATATAAGGGTTTTAAGCCATTGTTTAGGCTACGCTTTACTTTAGTTTTATTTTATTTCAGAGAGCCTTAGGGGCTGATCTTGTTCTCGAAAGAGACTTGATTTCGAACCCCTGTTGATTATTCTGTTTAATGATATTTGGTTTTCTACTTATGATATTTTCTGTCTCGATGAACATGTCTGAGTAGTTTACCTGTTAGGTTGAAGGATTCTCATTAGGGATTTCATAGAACTATAGTTTAAATCAATCTGTAGGGATTCATATCTGCTAGTTCTTTGTTTAGGTTGTTCTTAATGCTTAATCTGAAGTAGCTAATCAGAATTATGATGTTAGGCTGATTAACGCAGCGAAAGTTGGTTAATTTAGCTAGAAAGAACCTAGATGAGCAATTAAAATTCTCGCAAACGAAAGTTTGGTTTAGGTTAATTGTGAACATATCAAACTTGGAATTTAATGCTGGTTTAATCTGTTAGTTCTCGCAAACGAAATTTTGGTTTGCTACACTTAGACTTAGAGAATTATCGCAAAGGAATTTGGTTAATTCTATATCCGTGTTTGAGTTCTAGAACAGTTATTGATTAGATCCTGATTGATTGATTGCTTGTGTTCCTGATTTCCTGAGAACTCCTGAAACCTAACGCTTCGCCTCCTTGCTCACAAACCACTCCTGCTACTGATTTACTTTTCTGCTCTGCTTTTAGTTTAATCACCTTTGCTTTCTCCTAGTTTAATCTTTTCTGTTCTTATCTATCGTTGACCGGAGTCTCTGTGGATTCGATACCCTAAGTACTACAACTACAACACTGTGCACTTGCAGTTAGTATAGGGATAAAACTACACCTATCAAGTTTTTGGCGCCGTTGCCGAGGACTCTTTTGAGTCTCCGATAGATTTGAACTTAGGGTTTAGACTAGGTTTTTCGTTTTTATTTTTTGCGACTAATTTTTTTTTTTTTTCTGTTCTTGCGTTTCAGGTACGCCTGTAATCGCACTGCATCAATCGACACGGTCCTGTGTGTCGATCGTCACATCATCGCGCTTGCATCGATCGACGCTTCCACTGCATCGATCGACACATATCGTAAGAAAGATGTATGATTTCTTTAGTCCAGGGATTGATAATTCGCAGATAGCTGGGCTGAAGAGCAAGGTAGACTATCTGCATAGTCTTCTACTTGGAAAGTATGCGCAAGAAGCTATCAACTGCGTTGGAGGGAATGAATTCTACAGTCAGGAATCTGCTTTTCAGGGACCTTTCCAGAAACAGGGTAATGCCTTCTCGAGGAACTATGGTGTTTCTTCTTACAAAGCACCGCCTGCACCTACACATAAGAGCAGATTAGAAGCTATGATGGAACAGTTTCTTGAGAGAGAACAACATATCACTGTGTCCTTCAACTCAAGGATGGATGTATTGCATGAAGATCTGAATGAGAAGTTTGAATACTTGAGCACACATATGAAGAAGCTAGATGTCCGAGTTCAAACAGCTGAAACAATGCAAAGGCATAATGAAGCTAAGAGAGCTGAACGGAAGCTGCACATAAAAGCTGTGACCTTAGGGGATGAGATTGAGTTGCTAGGTGAAGAAGAGAGCATAATCTCGGATTTTCTGGATGAATATTATTTGCCTGATACATGCATCGATCGACACCCCCTTAGTGACGATCGACACGCCGTTCTGACGGCAAATTCGAGTTCTTTCGACAAACGGAATCGCCTTGCATCGATCGACACACATTATGCAACGATCGACACAGAAAGCAGACATGACCAGAAACCTGCAACAGTACCAGAACGAGTCTACAAGCCCCCTGTGCCATATCCTAAGGTTCCTAAACCTTCTAAACAGGAGCTAGAAGTGGCTAACTACATGAAAGTGATAGATAAGAAGGTGAATAAAACACCACCAGTTGAAACTTCGCGAGTTCATGCAAAGAAGATGATCTCCACTAATGGTCATCTGAAAGAAGAAGTTCAGATTGGTGGAACTACAGTATCTGATAGTGGAAAGAAGAAGATGGCGGTTCCTCTTGAACTTGCTCTAACATCTTCAGTACCTGCAACTGCTCATAAGCAGAAAGCTCCAGACATCAGATATACATCAAAGGTAAGGGACAAATCACCTAAGCTTAAACCTTCTGATCACATTGTTTTGAAAGCAGGAAAACGCAGTAGACCGCCCAAGCTTCGCTCCCGCCCTGATTCTGATTACTCTTTCCTTGGAAAACCTCATGATCTGAAAGCCTATACACCTCCTTGGATGAAGAGATATTCACAGAGACACTCAAAGTCTCTGTTGAAACCGCCTTAATCAAATCTCTTCCAATAGTCAAGCTAATGACTAAAAACAAGCGCTGAGTGGGAGGCAACCCATTGTTAGGTTCATTTTTGTTTTTGTTTTTTCGTTTTGATTTGGTATTTTTAATTTTTCTGTTTAAGTGTGTTCAGAGCTGAGGGAAACAGGAATAATTGCATTGCATCGATCGACACACATTGTGCGTCGGTCGATGCAGTCGCGATTTACGGTTTAACGAATTGATTGCGGTTCAGACATCGGTTATCTACATAACCGCGAGCGATAATCGCCTTGCATCGATCGACACCCTTGGGCATCGATCGACGCAGGGTGACAACAGGTAAGTGTTCTGCAACTTTTCGGATTGTTTCTAATTTGATTATTATTCTCACCGAGCTCATGCTTTGATTACACTGGGGACAGTTTAGTTTAAGTGTGGGGGAGGAAGCTACTGACGCACGCTTTTGTTTTCTTAAGTTTTTCAAAATTTGTTTTATTGAGTCAAAATTTGTATGAAACTATGATTTTTCGAGGAAAATTTTCGCTTGAACAGGAACTAAGTGACCATTGGACAGACTTGCAGAGCCTCTATGACTGTTAGAAAACCCAGACACAGATCAACCTACTGGGAACACCCACATCACTTCAGGTATCAGAGGATCCTTTTACTGACTTCACCTTAATACTGACTTAGATTTCTCACTTAAGGGCTTGGTATACTTTGTGTCGGATTCCCTTGTTAGTTCTGACACAGCCTGTCAACCTATCCTATTTAGTTCCCTTCTCCCCTTCTATAAAGTAAAAAATAATAATAATAATAATAAACTGAGGATGAGTTAGTAACTCCGAAGTGGTCACAGGAGTGGTAGAGACCCCTATTATCTCCTGTGCGATCCATGGAATGTGTCCAAAGTACACCCCATAACGGGAAGAACACTGATAAAAAAAATAAAATGATACCCAATGTGGGAAAAATCAGTTGTTAAGGAAGGGAAAGAGAAGAAAGGGACTAGAGAAAGATAGTATGGTGGTCTAGAGCTGATAAGGTAAGAATCCATGTGCCTTTGATCGATACTCCTTAGGTGAGACCGCACTTAAATACTTGCAGAAGTCAGTAGGGAGAATTTGAATGCTTGAATGAGATTGTGGAGTTTACTTAGGACAGTTGCTAAGTGTGGGGGAAGTACATTATGGTCTTGAGTTTTGTAGGAAAGTTTTCAGTGGCTTACTAAGGGAATGTGAATGCGAAAGTTCCTAAGACGAAATGAGTTTCTGTGTTTTCAAACTTCTTTTCTTATGCTTTGGTTCTTTACTTGCTTGAGGACAAGCAAGAGCTAAGTGTGGGGGAGTTGATATACCATGGATTTTAGGGTTTTTAACCATGGTATATGTGTTATTTATCGAGTCTTTTACTATGTTTTGGAGTCTTTTCAGGTGTTTTACAGGTTTAAGGACATTTGGAGCCTAATTGGACGTTTTGGGAGCATTTGGAGCAATTCTGCACTATTTAGAGATCTCACAGAGTTCACTGGCTGTGTTTTCGCAGTGCAACGATCGTTGCAGTTCTGCACTAGGTCGACGCAGTTCTGCGCCCAAAAATCTGCATTTTGGAGAAATTACAGTTTTTGCCCAGAAACTTCCCAGACTTGCAAAAAGGCCCCCAGCCGACTTTAGACCAATATATAAGGGTTTTTAAGCCATTGTTTAGGCTACGCTTTACTTTAGTTTTATTTTATTTCAGAGAGCCTTAGGGGCTGATCTTGTTCTCGAAAGAGACTTGATTTCGAACCCCTGTTGATTATTCTGTTTAATGATATTTGGTTTTCTACTTATGATATTTTCTGTCTCGATGAACATGTCTGAGTAGTTTACCTGTTAGGTTGAAGGATTCTCATTAGGGATTTCATGGAACTATAGTTTAAATCAATCTGTAGGGATTCATATCTGCTAGTTCTTTGTTTAGGTTGTTCTTAATGCTTAATCTGAAGTAGCTAATCAGAATTATGATGTTAGGCTGATTAACGCAGCGAAAGTTGGTTAATTTAGCTAGAAAGAACCTAGATGAGCAATTAAACTTCTCGCAAACGAAAGTTTGGTTTAGGTTAATTGTGAACATGTCAAACTTGGAATTTAATGTTGGTTTAATCTGTTAGTTCTCGGAAACGAAAGTTTGGTTTGCTACACTTAGACTTAGAGAATTATCGCAAAGGAATTTGGTTAATTCTATATCCGTGTTTGAGTTCTAGAACAGTTATTGATTAGATCATGATTGATTGATTGCTTGTGTTCCTGATTTCCTGAGAACTCCTGAAACCTAACGCTTCGCCTCCTTGCTCACAAACCACTCCTGCTACTGTTGTGTCCTTCGGATCTAGTTTGGGAAGTTACAAGCCAAATGAACAGATTGGAACAGAAGCTTTTCTTACAAAAGAGTTGTTGAAGGGAGGAGAATGGAAATGGTGCGTCAAGCGCCAAGGGTCGAGGAACGGACGGACGAAGATGAGAGACATGACGAGGAGTCGGTGCAAAAAAACCTATCCACTCACTTCGTGGCTAAATAGTGGAGCTCCCCTCCCCATGTTTAATTTTTTGGGGGGCGACCAATGGAAAGGTCAAGACCTGATGCTTGGCGAATGTATCTTTTGTTGTTGAAGGTAATCGAAAGATGGTCGTTCCTGAAGTTCCTCAAGGACCGGTCTCTGGGTTGATGGATTAAACCGTCGTGTCTAAGTCTAAGCGGCGACGGAAGAAGAAGCATGGCAAAGATGTCGAGGTTCCTCAACCTGACTCGGAGCCAATTCTGTATTACCCAAGCGAAGGTGACTATTTGTACTCTAATGCTAGCGAGGTGGAAAAATTCGGTGTGGGTGTTTCTCATCTCGGAAACTGCTCCGCGAGATATGAGGATATTGTCCGCATTGATTCTCTTATTGACGCGAGACAGGACTCGCTGAAGGTTAGAATGTTTTCTCTTATATGGAGCGATTTTTCCTTCTTTTGCGGCCTGGCTTGTTTAAATAGCTAATTTTCTTTCTTATTATTTTTGTCGTAGGCGAGGGCATCGGTTAATCCACATGCCGCTGAATCCGGCAAGAAGATCCAAAGGGCCAGAGGTCGTCTATCAAGGCATTCGATCGACAAAGCAAGGTTGGAAAGTTCTGTTGGCGCGCTGAAAACGTCGCTCGAAGAGAAGAAGGTTGAGTTTGAGGCGGTAAAGTTTTCGCTTGATACTGAAAAATCACGAGCTTTCACCAAAGCTGATATTTTGAGGACTCAACTTGCAGAGGAAAAACTTTGACATGAGACAATTTTAAGGGAGGCGGCTGAGAAGAAAGAAGAGGGATCTTCAAAAAGATTGCATCCCGCCTTTCTAAGCTTCGCGGAATATTCTCAAAATTGTCGGCGGCAAAAGGAAAACAAAGTCGACACCTTAAAGTGAGGAGCATTCTTGACATGATTGCCGATTTGAAAGCTAAGGCCCCTTCTGAGTTCGAGTCCGAGAAGGAGGAGCTTAGTTTGACAAGAGACCATTTGGAAGGGAGCGAGGTTCTAGAATATGATCGATTGATGGCTGATGTCTGAAAACTTCTTTGATCTGTCTCCATTCTCGGGCGACGCCGCCGGTCCGTCTCAATAGGATCTGTCGTTTTAGGATGAAGTAGCATTGTCCAAGTGTTATATGAAATTTTATTGTTTTGAATGTTGAGTTGATTGTACCTTTGTTTATCGTATGTCGTAGAACTCTTTCCCGGATCGGTTGTTCATCCTGAACTGATTGCCTCGTCATTTTAAACAAAATGTTTTGTTTCAAGTTTTGAGATCAATCTTCGGATTTTTTGAAATCTGCTTTTGGCACTTCGTTACTATTTCCAACTTCGAGTTGAACGAAGTAGTAGAATAAATGCGCTGAATCGTGCATTGAATGTGATAATTTTATGAAAGTCATCGTATCGGGATGTTCAATTGTGCTTTCTTGGAGTTTCCGAGCAAGACTGCTCGGATTTTCCAAGCATGTCTGTTCGGAATTTCTGGGCATGTCCGTTCGGATTTCCGAGCAGGATTGGGTTTCTGTTAGTTTGTCGAGCCTGTTAGGATGGCGTGTTCTTCCGGGAAGTTTAGTAGTCGTGTTGACGTTTTGTCGATTAGTGCAGAAAAGTCGAGCAGCTTTCCTCGGAAGAAAAATCTCCCTTCCTTCGGCTTCTTATAAATTGTTTGAGTTTGTTTTTTATAGCTTGAAGACTTTCCAAATGGCTTCGTATAGGTTCTGGAGGAAAGTGTGATTTAGCGTTCGTTTCTTGGTGTTTTAGTAGCGTGGGTTTCGAAAGCGTATTGGGCTGTATTATGAGTTTGGAGATTAGCGAGATATTCCCTAAGGATATGTTTAGGTAATAATGCTTAATCCCAGCGTGCATAGGAGTTCCGCCGTGTTTTGAGTCATGTTCTGAGTTTGAATGTTGACGAGATATTCCCGACTTATGGACATATGATGACTGGGACCAGTGTGCTCAGGAGTGTTTTAACTGGGTTCCGAGTTAAGTTTGAAGGTTAGCGAGATGTACTTGACTTACAGACCTATGATGGTTAATACCAGAGTGCTCGGAAGTGTCTGACTGGGTTTAGAGTTAAGTCTTGAAGGTTAGCGAGATATACTCGACTTATGGACCTTCGACGATTAAGACCTGCGTGCTTGGAAACGTCTGACTCGGTTTTAAGTTAGGTTTGAAGGTCAGCAACATATACTCTAGTTATGGACCTTCGATGATTAATACCAGCGTTCTCGGAAGAGTCTGGCTGGGTTTCAAGTTAGGTTTGAAGGTCAGCAAGATATACTCGACTTATGGACCTTTGATGATTAATACTAGTGTGTTCGAAAGGGTCTAACTGGGTTTCGAGTTAGGTTTGAAGGTCAGCAAGATATCCTTGAATTATAGAATTTCAATGATTAAGACCAGTGTGCTCGGAAGTGTCTAACTGTGTTTCGAGTTAGTGTGAAGGTCACTGAGATATACTTGACTTACGGACCTTTGATGATTAAGAGCAGTGTGCTCGTAAGCGTCTAACTGGGCTTTGAAGTTTACTTTGAGTTTGGTATTAGTGCAAGGCATCTCGACTTATATTCCCGTTGTCGATAGTAAATTGGTATCAGCGGATACCAGACCAAGGTGTACTTGTCCGAGACGATGTTTAGACCAGTGTGCTAAGAAGCGTTTACTGGGTGTAGATGCTTACTTTGAGCTCAGGTTTTTTGTGAGACACCTCGACTTACATTTCCATCGTCGACAATAAGTTGATATCCTGTGGGATATACCTAACGGATACCAGACCAATATATACTTGTTTGAGACGTCATAGATCAGTGTCCTAAGTAGTGTCTACTGGGTTTTGAGGTTTACTTCAAATTTGGTACTAGTGTGAGACATCTCGACTTATATTCCCATCATCGATAGCAAACATACCTAGCAGGTATTAGGAATTTGTATAGTGCGCTTTTATATGTTTGTTGGATGTATAGAACCTCAATCCGTATAGGATATGTTGGTTAAGATCCATAAAGGATGCGTTTTTTTGTCTTTTGTGGCCAGCAACATACGAGATTGAGAATGCCGAGAAATTATGAAAACGTACTAGATTTGTCTCGGGATGATATGACAGTTAATTAATTGGACTGGTTTACTAAACTATGAAGTTCGAATCCAAATTTGATTTTAAGACGAGTAAATCGAATAAAAGTTAAAAGCAATTTATTATTTACCAGATAATTCCGAGCGTGTAATTGAGGCATTGAGTCCTTGCAGAGGCGTTGAGCGAAATGTTCTGTGAGTCGAATGCTTGGATTATACTGTCCGAGTGGATCTTGAAACTGGTTGAGCTAGTGAGTTGGAAAGTTTTGTCGCTAGTCGAGGAGTGTGGCATGATCGGGTTTTCTAACATGCCTCGTGTGCGCTCGGATTTTTCTAAGCAAGTCTTCTCGGAATTACCGAGAAAGTCTGCTAGGATTTCTTATAATGTGTGTTTCGTGTGGATAGTTTTGTGTGCCTAGAATTTCTGAGCACCTTTTGCGATTTTGGATTTTACGAGCAGCTTTGACGGAGGAGTGATCTCCGAAAAAGGTTGCATTTGAGTCCGAAAATTGTTTCAATTTTTTTTAATTTCCTATGTGGAAGTATATTTGTATATGGACCCACTCTCCCTCCCCCTTTTTTTAAGAAGGGGGACATCTGAATCGATCAATAAATCGGCTGTCTACGTACCCCTTTTGAGGATCAAGCCGTCTTGTAGTTCAAGTTGTGTATCATTTTTTATTTTTAGTTTTTTTAGACGCTAAGAGGTCTTGGCTTAGTAGTATTTCCTAAGATGCATTGCGTTCCAGCCGTTTAGCATCATGAGGTTGTCCTTGGTTTCAAGTTCTTACACTCTAGGTCGAATCTCTTCGGTGATTTTGTATGGTCCGTCCCAGTCTGATCATGTCCTTCGAACAGTTGGATTGCGAGATACTTTCCTTAGTACCAAATCTCCTTTGAAGAAATGTTGAATGTGACCGCCTGTTCGATGGGATTGGTAATTTATCTCTGATATGTTTGCATGTCGGCTGCACTCATTGTTTCGGGGGTGATTCAGAGCTCGCTGTCCTCGGCTTCCCCAAATTGTCATGACTCCGAAGGAGGTTGGGAACTTTAGATAGAGATGATAGGTTTATGGGACGGCTATCATGGATTTTATCCATGGAGTTCCTACGATATCGTTGTAGATCGTTGGACGGTCTATCACCGAAAATTCGACAATCTTATTGATCCCTCCGACTTGTACTGGCAGCTTAATTTTCCTGAGAGTTGTCGTCGCGTCTCTAGATAATGATGATGGGGAAAGTGATACTTCGTTCAAGCTTAAGTTCATTATCCTTAAGGTATCATTGAAGATCACGTCCACAGAATTTCCTGTGTCGACTAGGATCCTCGGTATGCTACGATCTTTGATAATTAGTTCGATGACGAGAGGATCGCTGTGCGGTTGATCGAGCCTCGAAATCCAAATGTCCTCGAATGTGATCATGTGGCTCGGGATCTGATAGGGCATATGACAATGGTAGCTTCTACTTGCTTGTCATTGGTAGTCATTGATGCTCTATGGCCGTATGGGATAAGGATCGATGGATGGCCTCGCACTCTTGTGGTACTCTGATCCTTCCATGATCATATTTATTCTTTGACAGTTGCTTGCCTTAGGATCTTAATCGTTTCTTCTCTTCCGCATGTTCCTGCCAGTTTCCGTTTTTGAGAATTTTTCTCTTGTTCAACTTGATTCGACTTGTTGCCTCCGTCGCTTATTCGGCCGACCTCTAGTCTCGTTGTCGTTGAAGTCGTTGAAACTTACCGCATCGTTGAGTTCTCCGGATAGGATTTTTGCTGGGATTTTAATGCTCAGTCTGCGATAGTCGGCGGTATGGTGTCCGTACGATTGATGATGCTTGCAAAATCACTTCTCTTCATACGAGTTGGAGTTTCTTGTTCACGTATTCCAAGGACCTTTTCCTTGTTTAGCCGATCTTCTTCCTCGCTCGTTTGAGCCTACTTGATAGTTATGTGATCCACAAGTTCTTTCGTGTCGCGTTGCCACTTGCTCTCGACCTTCGTTTGTCGTTGCTTGCATTGGTGGGTAGGCGGACATCTTTGTTTGACTTCTTCGTCGATTTTTTATTTTGGGATAAATATCTCATGTCTTCTTCGTCGACTATGAAGTCTATTGCCCTATCCAAGGCGTTTGAGGTCTGTTCAGCGAGATTTCCTTCCTGAAATATGACTCGTACCATAGTGCTTTCTTTAACGCGTCAATGCCATATTTTTTTCTTAAGCCTTCGATCCTTGACACAACCTTTTTGAATCTCTCAATAAACTTCCTCAGGCTTTCGGTCGGGCTTTGGGCCATCTAACATATATCAACGTCAAAAGTCTCCTAATCCATTAATATCGAGTATTGTTTCATGAACTCAGAGGATAGCTGTTGGAAACTATCAATGGAGTCATGTTTTAGCCCGGAGAACCATTCGAGTGCCCTCCTTTTAGATGTACAACGAACAAGAGGAAGAAACCTGCATCCTTCTCCCTTTCCCTCAAATTGGCTCTCCCCATTGCTACCGCAGAAAGCCATCATGTGAGCCTTCAGATTAATTATTCCTTCGTAACAAGGGATTCAAAGTTTGATTGGATTAGGGATTCACGTTTCAGTGATTTGAGTCGTGAATGGCGTCTTCCGCGTCTCCGGAAAGACGCAATCAATCTCGGGTGCAGCGCTCATTGCCTTATGGACTTGCAATCGTACGTTTTTAATCTTTGTGGTTGTTTGTTCCAGCGTGGCTCTAAGCTCGTTGAGTTCATCCTGCCTTTTCGTTCGTTGTTCTTCAGCAGATACGTTTCGTCTAGCCTGTTGGACTTTTCCCTCTTCCTCTAGGGGTTTGTTTTCGCTTCGTTCGGGGATGTATCGATCCGCCCTTATCCTTTCTTACTTGTCGTCGGATTGTGATTCAGTTTGGTTCTCAGGCAAGGTGGGATCTTTGTCTCCGCAGTCCTCTTCGTCGATGTCAATCGCCATCGCGAGCCTTCGCGGTCGGATTAATGGTGGTGGATCCGTTGTGTTGGGTCTAACCCAGGACCACTCTTTTCGTCCCATTCGGAAGAAATATCTCACATCGGGAAAGGATAAATACAAAAATGGGAAGATAAATATGTGCTAGAGAAGAAGAAGATAAATCCGAACAAGAAAAGGAAAATCTGAGAAGAAAAGTAAATCCGAACAAAAATGGAAGATTTGATAACAAGAATATCTTCAGTATTCTTGCGGTCGAATCTCTTCCAACCGACTCGATGTAGGTATAAAAGAGAAGGAACTTTTTACAATCAAACGACGCTGAAAACCCTAGCTGAACACGACAAGAAAAATGCTCCATAGCCACAGGTTGATTCGAGTCTATAAGCCTTAATTCGTGGTTATTTCGGTCATAGCTACGGATAGCAACAAATAAAATTTGTGGCTATGAGCTCAAGGATATCGGCCAAACGTGGAAATTTGTGGCTACGCTTCCACGGATAGCCACGAGGTATGTTGTGGCTATCTAGCCATGAATAACAAGAAAGACAGTTGTGGCTACAAAAACCACAAATAGCCACGAATCAAGTTGTGGATATAGCTACGAAATAGCCACGACATATTTTGTCGCCTTAGCTACGAATTTCTACAGAATTATCTGTGGTTTTCTAAAAACAAGTATTAAAAAATAATTTAATTTGATATAATAATTATTAAAAATTACAAATTAAATAAAAATTAATATACAAAAACTAAATATGTAAACTAAATAAAATTAATTGACAAAAAAAATACATAAATTAAATAAAAAGACAACCAGACTACCGTAGCTGCTCCTTAGACCACTGCCGCTGCTCCACAGACCACCGTCGATGTTCTTTCCGGGAAGAAGATGTTGAAGGAGAGAGAGCATATCTGGTCTAATTCGTCTTCTTCTCTGGTGGTCCCATAACGTCTCCCCAGCACCACGACTCCACCACACCACGAATCCACCGCAACACCATAAACAGAAACATGAATTATCGCATCTTACTTCTCGCCTCCCTCCCCTCCCACAAACAAGACCTCATGCACCTCTTTCTTCACAGACTTCCGACCCGCCTCTGGCGAGGACCCTCCTTTTCCGGCGCCTCCATTCACCGCCACACCCCACCATGGACCGCCACTGCCGCACCATCACGCAGATGCTTTTCGTCCTCAGCATGCCACCTCCTCGCGAATTGTTATCCCCGTCTAGATTTTGTGTAGAAGATGAAGAAGATCGATTAGGGTTGAATATTTACGGTAGAATATGAAGAAGCTTAAGGGAAGAAGCTCGATTAGGGTAAAAGATTTACGGTCCAGATTTTAGACCAAAATCAGATCTTACAGTCAAGATTTCATATGATATATAAATCTAACGGTCGCGATTTGAGAGGAGAAATAGATCCAATGGACATAATTTGTGATCCACGTCCTGGGATAAAACAACATATGCGCCGTTGATTAATCTAATCAACGATTCTCATTGTGATACTCATGATGAGGTGTTAGCTAGTAGATTTTTGCGATTTAATTAATATATAGTACTTAAATGTGATATAAAAATTAAAGAAATAATTAAAATTTACAATATAAAAGATAAAAAAAACTTTTAAAAGTATAAAATTTTAAAAAGGATTTAATTAATAAAAATGATTGTATATATAATAAAAATGTTTTAAAATAGTAAAATTCATATTTTTAATTTTAAATTTGTTTTAAATGATTTTTTATTTTAAGGTTAAGGAAGACGACAAGGGCCGACAAAGGGGGGGAAAACGAAAGGCCTTTTCTGGTCCAGAATTTGTTGATCGATGCATCAGGGGCTTTACCCTGGCACTTCCCACTTACTCCTAGCAGCCTTTCTGAAGTGATCTATTAATTGGAAAATAAGTCGTTTAATAGCAGTTCTATCTATCGCTTTATTGTGAAATAACAGATTGAAAAAAGACAGAGGGAGGGGGAGCAGCATCTTATTCTATTCGCGAGAACTTCCGGATCGAAGAAGCATTCGGAACGGATACGATATTCTGGAGTCCTAGGCGTAGAGGAACAACACCAATCCATCACGAACTTGGTGGTTAAACTCTACTGCGGTGACGATACTGTAGGGGAGGTCCTGCGGAAAAATAGCTCGACGCCAAGATGATGAAAAGTGGATTTATAATCCTATCGATGTGATAAGTATCCCCTTGCCTTCTCTTTACGATGATAAATAACCTACTTAACGTATTTAAGCCACTTCCTGATCTAGTATCTATTTATGTTGTTCCATTCTGTGGCAGGGCACTCTTCATTCTTCATTCGAAACTTTTGAATGTCGGGTGGGAGGTTTCTGCCTTGTCATCAAAAAGGAAGTTGGGTAAAGCAAACTCCCTCCTTGGACGAGTTGTTAAATTATTATTGGTATTAAAAATTAGTAGATTTAAAAAAAAATCTTAAGTAAATATTTTTTAATTAATTATATGTAAAGTATATATATGTAGATGATTTTAATATTAGTTTTATATATGTAACTAATGATTATATTTGAAATTTATAGTTTATGATTAAAAAATTAAAGTTTAGTTTACGTTTTAGGGTATATGGTTTGAAGAATTATGATTAAGGTTTTAAGATAATGTTAGAAATAGTAGATTAGAAAATAAGATTTTTTGTAAGTATTGAATCTTTAGTTACAGATATATTATAGGATTTAGAGTTTTGTTAGTTAACATTTTTGTTTATAATTTAGGGTTTTAGGATCTGTTTAGAGTTTAAAGTTATGATAGCCATAAATTAGGTCGTAATTGTTCGTGGCTACATGCTTCCACGATCTTTTCGTGGCTATTCGTGTCTATATTTTCCACAAATAGCCATGAGTTTGGGTTGTGGCTACATAGCCACGAAAGTTTTTGTGTCTAGTCGTTGCTATGTCCTTCCATGACTATTTTGTTGTTATTCGTAGCTATTTTTCCATGTATAGCCACAATTGTTATTTCATGGCTAAATAGCCACAGATAGACACAAACTTTCCATGAAGTACGAGTTTTGAAATTCATAGCTATTTGTAGCTATTCGTGGCCGGAAAAAATAGCCACGAACGATTCGTGGCTGAGTCATGACTATTTACAGTTTTTCTTGTAGTGGACACACTTATAATTTTCTTTTCTCTTACGATGTTTGTACTCTCTTTCTCCGTCAAACAATCAATAAAACTATTCTCCGGATCTATTTTCATGTTGTTTAAATAGAATTTTATGTTCCCTAAATTATAAACTAATGAGTTCCCGGATAGGATTGACTCTTTGATGGATCGAAAGATAGGCTGATCACATGTCAGTGGTGGATCGTTGGAGACCGTCAAAGGATGCGGAAAGCCTTTGGTATTCCAAACTTCAAAGAAAACGAAGAAGTAACCCTTAACCCCGAAATTCTAAGAAGGTTTGATGCTTGGAAGTATCCCTTGCCAAGAATCGAAAGATGTTCACTCAAGAACAAAGAGATGTACTCTCAAAAAGAAGAAGAAAATCGATTGTGTCTTAGATTAATGGGTTTGATACATATTTATAGATTAAGGAGTCAAAGAGACTAACTTAAAGCATTAAGTTCCTAAAAGTAAGCAAAAGACTTCCTAGAATTCCTAAAAAAGACTTCCAAGAAGTCATAACAAAGACTAAAAATAAATGTGGTCAAAATAACTCTTCAGATCTCTTGAATGACTCATCGGCTTCTGATCAAACGACTATGGCGTGATCGTGTCTTGGTCCGGGTACAGGATCGGCCGGATCATGCTCAAAATAGCTTCTTCGGCCATCTTCAAATTAGCTCGATCCATCTGAGAAGTAGCGCGATCGAGCTCCTCTATTAGGTCTTTGGTTCGAGTATTCCAAGTCTGGTCCACAGAAAAGTCGAACGGATCGTGAGAAACGATCGTGATCTCCTCGGGTGCATCATGGTCTCGACCCGCGTAAGGATCAGCTAGAACCAAGGCACTTATGTCTCGATCATTAGTCTGGCCTTGAGATTTGGGTCGAGAACGGGAACGTCTGGATCGAGAGATTCGGTCTTTTGGTCGCTGTTTCAAGCGTAGTTTACTCTCCGGACGCTTCAGGTCGAAGCGGTACACGGCCGTGCGGTCGGTGCGGCCGGTCGGTGAACCTTGGTTTCTTCTTGATCCAGCTGCAGTCCAAGCGGTTCCTCGTTGTCTGATCTATCCTGGTCTGATGTTCTACCTCGGAATCTATCATTCTCCTCCTCTTGAAAAGGATTTTCCCACAAATCTGGAGTATCTGCATGAAAAGGAGATAGATCAGCAACGTTGAAACTAGGATATATGTCATACTTACCTTGAAGATCGAGTTTATAGGCATTGTCATGAAGCCTCTTGACAACCGTGAATGGACCATCCTTCCGGGGCATAAGTTTTGACTTTCGTTCCTCGGGAAACTGTTCCTTCCTTAGATGGATCCAAACAAGGTTGCCCGGTTCAAAGATCACTTGTCTTCGGTCCTTATTGGCATACTTCTCACACTGCTTTGTCTTTGCCTCGATGTTGGCTCTGACCTTCTCATGTACCTGCTTGACAATTTTGGCTTTCTTTTTCCCAT
Organism: Orychophragmus violaceus; assembly: GCA_030180135.1. Classification (NCBI taxonomy): domain Eukaryota; kingdom Viridiplantae; phylum Streptophyta; class Magnoliopsida; order Brassicales; family Brassicaceae; genus Orychophragmus; species Orychophragmus violaceus. Next base: position 63,434,854 of record CM058229.1, on the reverse strand, counting down.
CCAAACTTATCCTTTCATTCACATGCAAAGGCATTAGATCAAGTGGAGACAAAGGGTTAAAACCATAGACAATTTCAAACGGTGAATACTTAGTAGCAGAATGCATGGAATGGTTATAAGCAAACTCAATATGCGGCAAATTTTCTTCCCAAGTCCCAAGATTCTTCTTAACAAGCGACCTAAGCAAGGTTGAAAGTGTCATATTCACTACTTCAGTTTGTCCATCAGTTTGAGGGTGACAAGTAGTTGAAAACAAAAGTTTTGTACCAAGCTTAGTCCACAATGTCTTCCAAAAATAACTTAAGAACTTAGATCACTATCAGAAACAGTGGTCCTAGGCATGCCATGAAGTCTAACAATTTCTTTAAAGAACAAGTCGGAAATGAGCCATTTTTCGAAAACCTATCTACAACCACAAAGATCAAATCCTTACCAGTCCTAGACTTAGGCAAACCAAGAACAAGACCATAGATAAATCAGTCCAAAGATGAGATGGGATAGGAAGAGGAGAGTACAAACCTTGAGAGGTATTTTTGGACTTAGCTTCCTTTCAAGTGACACACCGGCTGCAAATCCTTTCCATGTCCTTCTTTACGCCCGGCCAATAGAAATGGTCTTGAAGCACCTTTAGTGTCTTGGCCTCCCCAAAATGTCCCATCAAGCCTCCTCCATGAGCTTCCCTAGTAAACAACTCTCTTAAAGAAGAGTGAGGTACACAAAGCAGATTGTCAAAGAAAAGAAAACCTTCTAAGATAAAGTACTTGTCGTAGCCATAATTTTGACAAGCCAAGAATGGTTCCCTAAAGTCAGAATCGGTTTCATACAAGCCTTTTATGAACTTAAATCCCAAGAGTTTGGTTCCAAGAGAGGATAGAAGTACATACCTGCGAGATAGTGCATCGCCCACTATGTTCTCCTTACCTTGTTTGTACTTAATGACATATGGGAAGGTTTCTATGAATTCTACCCAACGTGCATGCCTTTTGTTCAGCTTTTGTTGGCCTTTGAGATGTCTAAGAGATTGGTGATCAGTGTGAATAACAAACTCCTTAGGCCAAAGATAATGTTGCCACGTTTGAAGCGCCATACCAATACATAAAGCTCCTTGTCATAGGTGGGATAGTTGAGAGTAGCACCACCTAACTTCTCACTAAAGAATGCAATGAGTTTCCCTTCCTGCATTAGAACAGCACCAATACCCACACCTGAGGCATCAACATTCTTTCAAAAGTTTTAAGAAAATTAGGGAGAACAAGTAGTGGGGCTTGTGTAACTTCCCGTTTAGAGTTTGGAATGCGTCCTCCTGAGCTTACTCCCATTTGAACCCAACGTTCTTCTTGATAACCTCAGTAAGAGGAGCCGCAATTATGCTGAAGTCCCAGCCAAATCTTCTATAGAAGCCGGCGAAGCCATTAAAGCTTCTGAGCTCTCCTACCGTCTTGGATTGCCTTAACCTTTTCCTCATCCACTCGGATGCCATCTGCTCTTACAACAAAACCCAAGAAAATTAGGTGATCCGTTCCAAAAGTGCATTTCTTAGCAATGGCATACAAGCTTTCTTTTTCTAAGTACTTCTAAGACTTTCTCTAGATGTCTAACATGCTCATTCAAACTTTTGCTATAGACATGAATGTCATCAAAGTACACAACAACAAATTCACAAATATAAGCTCTAAGAACATGGTTCATCAATCTCATGAAAGTACTTGGTGCATTTGTCAATCCAAACGGCATAACTAACCATTCATACAAACCATGTTTAGTTTTAAAGGCCGTTTTCCATTCATCCCCCTCTTTCATCCTAATCTGATGGTATCCACTCTTATGATCAATTTTAGAAAATATTTTGGAACCATGCAATTCATCTAGCATATCATCAAGACAAGTAATGGGATGGCGTTACTTAACTGTTATATTGGTGATGGCTCAGCAGTCCACACACATTCTCCAAGTGCCGTCTTTCTTTGGAACAACCAAGACCGGTACAACACACGGGCTTAAGCTCTCCCTGATGCGTCCTTTCTCCATTAGGTCATTCACTTGCCTCTGAAGTTCCTTGGTTTCAACCGGATTGGTTTTGTAGGCCGGCCGGTTGGGAAGAGATGCTCCCGGGACTAGGTCAATTTGGTGCTCAATCCCACGGACTGGTGGTAATCCACTAGGAGTCTCTTCAGAGAATACATCACTAAACCTGTCCATCAAAGCTTGAAGTTCACTCGGAATCTCCTGTGTTGGGTTAGAAGCCATTAGAGTTTCTTTATACACAAGTAGGATAAAAGATTGTTAAGAGAACAGATTTTTCTTTACCTGACTTGGTTTGATGTAGAAGTTGGACTTCTTGGCCGGCTCCTTGAGAGCTTCTTGTTGCTTCTCTTACTCATGGTTCTTCTTGAGTTGGACCTGGTATTGGTGTACTTCTGTAGGAGACAAAGGAACAAGAGTTATTGTCTTTCCTTTATGATCAAAAGTGTGGCGGTTTGTGTGGCCATCATGAATGGCTTTCTTGTCAAATTGCCAAGGTCTCCCCAAGAGGATATGGCTTGCGTCCATGGGCAAAACATTGAATAGGACATCATCCTCATATCGGCCAATGGTAATGGGAACCGTGACTTGCTCCTTGACATGTAGTTCACCTTCCTCGTTTAGCCATTCCAACTTGAATTATCGGGGGTGCGGCCTCACCTCTAGTCCAAGTTTCCTAACAAGAACATCACTAGCCACGTTAGTGCAACTTCCACCATCAATAATCAAAGAATAAACTTTATCTTTAACAAAAAACGAGAATGGAAAAGATTCTCCTTGTGTTCAAGATCGGCCGGTTTGGTCTGAACACTAAGTGATCTCTGGGTCACTAGGAGTTGGCCTTGAGCCGGATAGTCATATGGTTCGGGTTCCTCATCAAAGATCGGGCCTACATCTTCTGGTTCCTCCTTTTCCTCCTCGGACTCATACTCTCCATTTTCCAGAAAGATCATGACATTTTGGTTTGGGAATTTGTTAGCATAATGTCATAGGCCATGACACCTAAAACACCCGATATCTCTGGCTCTGCTCGTGGATTCCACGGCTTTGCCTTTGTCCACACTTGAAGAAGCATTAGTCTTAAAACTAGAATTTGTTTTAGGAAGAGCCTTACCTTTGTCTTGGTAGCTAAGTTTTGGAGTGAAGGCCGGTTTAGAGAATCCCCTCCTCTTGACTTGTTGCTCAATTAAAATCGCCTTGTGGAGCATGTCCTCAACATTATCGAAGTCTTGAAGCTCCATCCTATCTTGTATCTCACGGTTTAGACCTGCAAGAAAACGAGCCAAGATAGCATCCAAATCTTCTTCTATGTCCACCTTAAGCATAAGGGTCTCCATCTCCTGGAAATAGTCTTCCACGCTTTTGGTTCCTTGGACCAACCGCCTCAGCCTATGGTGAAGATCCCTGTGATAATGTCTAGACACAAATCTCTTTCTCATTAGTGTGGTTAGTTCATCCCATGAAGCAATTGGTCTTTCACCCATTCTCCTCTTAAGAGTCACTATATTATCATACCAATTGATAGCATAACCACTAAATTCAGAAGCGGCCAATCTAACTTTCTTAAGTTCAGAAAAGTTTTGACAATCAAAAACCAGTTCAGTTTTCCTTTCCCATTCCAAATATGCATCAGGATCATTCTTAGCTTAAAAGGATGGAATTCTGAGCTTAAGGTTGCCAAGGCCGTCATCTGGTCTCCTTCCAAATGGGTTGTCCTCCTCTCGGTTCCCGCGGCCTCTCCTTGATCGGACAATGGACCGATCCTCCTCGGATTCCTCCTCTTCATTTTGGTCATCAGCCGGCCAGCTTCTTCTCCCGGTGCGTTTCCTTCTTGCGGGACGTTGAGATCGTCCTTGTTGATCTTCCTGGATCCTATCAAGCCGGACATGTACTTCTTCTAGACCTGCAGCCACTAATTTATTCAATTGATCGTTAATAGCTCTCATTTGAAGGCTAGACAATCCCCTTCTATTCCCTCCCTCCTCACTGCTCGACATGGTTTCCTGAAAAGTACTCAACAAACGGATTAGAATGCAAAACCACTCTCACTCAAAGTGTTTTGAACTTGCCCACTCAAGCGTTTGATTTGTCACTCCGGGTTTTCTCTCAATGTTCTTGGCAAACAAGTTCAAACCAGATTGCAAGTACCCCCAAGCAACAAGGGAAAGAAGAAAAAAATAGAAAGTTGCAAGATTTTTGGTGGGATTTGCTTTAACCAATTCAGGCTGGCTTTCTCCTCAGCCGTCTGGCTTTCTCCTCAGCCCAAGTATTGAAAACGTTTTTTTTATAAGATAAATGAAATGAATTGGCCCAAATCTCAAATACAAGATAGAAGGAAAAGAAGTGTTTAAGAAATGATGTAGATGAAATGAGAAGATGAATTAGAAAGAAGATACCAACAAAGAGTGGCTCTCATACCACTTAATGAGTTCCCGGATAGGATTGACTCTTTGATGGATCTAAAGATAGGCTGATCACGGATCAATGGTGGATCGTAGGAGACCGTCAAAGGATGCGGAAAGCCTTTGCTATTCCCCACTTCAAAGAAAACGAAGAAGTAACCCTTAACCCCGAAATATTAAGAAGGTTTGATGCTTGGAAGTAACCCTTGCCAAGAATCGAAAGATGTTCACTCAAGAACAAAGAGATGTACTCTCAAAAAGAAGAATAAAAACGATTGTGTCTTAGATTGATGGGTTTGATACATATTTATAGCTTAAGGAGTCAAAGAGACTAACTTAAAGCATTAAGTTCCTAAAAGTAAGCAAAAGACTTCCTAGAATTCCTAACAAAGAATTCCTAGAAGTCATAACAAAGAGTAAAAATAAATGTGGTCAAAATAACATGGGTGATTAGTTCATGGTCGACACTGATCACGTAGTCCGACAACACTCTTAATTTATGTTTGGTAAGAAAACATGTCCGTGACAACTGTTAGTTTTCCTTGATCTTATTAATCATGTTGGGCTTTCGAAACTTCAAACACTGATGAGGATGATGGGATTTTTTCTGATCGCATAAATTCAAGGTTACTGAGAATCGAATATGAATTTTTGATTTGTCGAACGCCATGAACTTGACTAGCTTTATTATTCCTCCTGCATAGATGGATAATTTGATTGTGTTAAATGTCATTGTCGCCTCACTTGTCAATCCAGATGTTTAACTGCAAGCTTGGTGTCACTTTTTTAAGTTCCATCTTTATCAATGTTTCTTTGAATATTAAATCGATTGAACTTCATGTGTCAACCAGGATGCATGTGAGTTGTTGATCATAAACTCAGTCACAAGTGGGTTGTTATACGGCGTGTCAAGGCCAATCCTATCGTCTTTTGTGAAGATTATTGAAGGTTCATATTCATTGGACGAAGCCAGTTCTGTGTCATTATAGCCTGATGTTTGTGCTGAATTGGGCAGGGATGGGGCCGCCCATAGTCATGTTTATTCGCCGAACAGCTTGTGGTGGACTATATGTTTTGCTCATAACTATCACATCTGTTTAGGTGGATCAATATATGTGGGATGGTGATGTGTATTGTTCTACTGAAGTTGAATATCAACCTTTAACTATCCTTTTGTGCAGTGGCATGTGGCAGATCTAGAATAATTTTCAATCGGGGGCATTATCATAGAATTTAAGTTAATCGGATGCGTTATTATACGATTTGAGTTACTCAAGACAGATTATCATAAAGTTACTTAAAGAAAATAAATTTTAGTTGGGGCACGTGACTTTGTTGGTCGTAAACTACAACCGCCCCTGCTTTTGTGTCTCGTTGTTGGCCACAGCCTTCATTCTCGTGTTGGTCGGTGTTTCGAAGTTGTTCTGTTGTAGTACAGAATTTTCCATTTTAGAATCTTGAAAAAAGGCAACATGATGTTGTATCATGACTGTAGCTTTGATGAAACTCGCAGTAACATTGTGGATTTGACTCTTCAATGCTTTGTGTTATATTTCGATAACACTTTTTAAGGTTTTGGTCCAAGTGGTCACTGTGCTATCGTATCTTTGACCTAAAAATTGGTTGTCTTCTTATTTCGGTCGGGCTTCTTAAAATGTTATCGCGGTCCATAATATTCTTAGGCCTTGAATGTATGGAGTGGTTTGAGTGTAGGACGGGACATTCCACTATTTAGGTCAACATTATACATCACTTTTTTTGATATTAAAACTTTACAATATAATAATAAAATATGAAGTGTGTTCCAAAATTATAGTAGAAGATTCAAAACGCACCTTGCGGTTTACAATACCTTATTTTAGTGTGGTTCAACTTTCAAATATGATTTAGATTTTATTTATATAATATTTATATATTAGTAGACATATATTTTTAGTATCTTTTTTATTCAAAAATAACACTATTTCTAATGAAAAAATGATTATACATACTCTTTGAAAAACTATTTTCTTTTATTTTTATGTAAAAAATACAAAATAATTTATTATTTATTTCAATGTCACTTTTGGTATGAAATCTGAATATAATAACTAGGTTTGGATGTTAAAACCCATAACTAAAGAACCAAACCGAACTGAACCGAAAGAATCGTAACCGAAATCACTCATAATTTCATAAATATCTTAATGGTTTCTAAATTTTCATATCTAAAATACATAAACCAACCTCAAATTGGACCAAAAACAGAATGGGTATTCGAACTAACTGAAATACGATTTTTACTAAAAATTTAGATTAGATATATTGAATTATAACAAAATAAAATAAAATAACAAAACCGAACCGAATTATCTCGAAGTAATCAAATTTACTCGAAAATTAACTTAATGAACCAAATTTATCCGCATTAAACCAAAATTATTCAAATTTTTTTCTAAAAGCTGAAAAATTCATTTTGTTACGGAAATATCAGAAATAGTTAAATAAAAAAAACTCAAATCAAATTGAACCAAAATCAATTTAAGTTTTCATTAAATTATTTTTAATATTTTTGTTTAAATATTTACTTTAATATGTATTTGCACATATTTTATCATTTTTACTATTCAAATATTTATTTTATACCACATACAATTTTTCCATAACATATTTACATACCGCTTGTTTTGCAGTAAGCACATTTGTTCTTTTTTTTTCTTTCATCTGAATAGATATTTAATATTAAACAGGGAGGAATGCGTTTTTGAAATACAAGGCTGGCAGAAAATAAAACTTTCTCCAGAATCTAAGCCGGCGGAAAACAGAGATATCCCCGGAAACAAAAGCCCATAAAGGCTTGCTAAACCTACAACTAAAGGAAACAAATCGATACAATCCAACTCTAAACCATCGCAACTCAAGCTTAAACCAAGTGACAAACGCAGAAGACAAAGGAGCGAGATAAATCGTCGTAGCCCACGGCTCACCGCACGATAACATCAACTACCTAGAGACGCGCAGAGAGACACTCTCTCACCAACCCAGAACCAAGAAGCCAGACTTCATAACCCGACAAGAAAGAACCTAAGAAAGTTCTCCTAAACCTCTTTCGGATGCGGAAAAGACACACTCATAAACGTCTAATAAAACCTAGATAGAAGCCCTAAACACAAACCCAATCTCCAACGAAGCCTAAACAATCCAAAACCCGAAACCAACCTTGAAAAACATGAATGAAAAGCACTCACAAAGCAAACCACCATTAACCACAAAGAAACAAGCCGAGGAACTAAAGCTAGAGTTAGATCACCAATTTTCCAAATAGCAGAGGTAACTACAAACTAACTTTTAAAACCGATAAACCAACAACCCAAACCTCAAATGTAAACCGGAATCAGTCCCAACGCACACCCGAGCAAGACCCGAACCACATACCAAATACCGACATCATCTTCTCGAATCAACACCAACAAGAACCCGAAGTCACTCAGATCGAGCACTTACACACGGACTCACCAACCACGGCGAGCAGAGACTCCGGAGCAGGCGGAGAAGTTGACGGCGGCTACACCACGGCAGCGCCAGGGAACACCGACAGAGACCATGATTGTCGGCGAAGGCTGAGCAGGACACGAAGACTCGCGAGACGGCGAACTGGAACTGACGAACCGTCGTCTACGTCAGCTTGGACGGAGGCCGAAAAAAGCATCATCGGCGACGAACAGAACCCTGCCCGCCCATGGCAACTGGGAGCGTTTTCTTAACGGCTAGGGCGGAGCACATTTGTTCTATATAGTGCGTTTTTCGTATAAATCGCAAAAAAAACTATTATGCACCGTTTGTTCCGCAAAGCTGTTGTCATCTTACTTGTTTTGGTGCTCACTTTACAGATGCTTTTCTTTTCTGCAATTGGGGAAAAGAAAGAAAAATAGAGTAAAGGAGCCCAGACACAGCACAGAGCTTCATTCGATCTCTCCTTCTCTCTCCGCCATGACCAGCTCTTCCGCTCCTTCACGCAAGGTCTCTCTCTCGCATGTCCTCGTTTACTCTACGAATCTCTCTCTCTCTTTCTCTCTTATATCTTTTGATTAAATCTAAAATTGAATTGTTGTTCATTCATCCGTAGACGTTAAGCAAGATCGCGTGCAATAGGTTACAGAAAGAGCTTACCGAGTGGCAATTGAATCCTCCCACTGGATTTAGGCATAAAGTTACTGATAATCTCCAAAAGTAAAAACAAAACAAACCCTAATCCCTCTCTCTCTCTCTCTCGTTGAATATTTCCCAGTTTTTTATGATCGATTTTGTTTTCTGTGTGATCTAAAAGATGGACAATAGATGTTATCGGAGCTCCGGGGACTCTCTACGCGAACGAGACTTACCAGCTTCAGGTTGAATTTCCCGTTAATTACCCTATGGAAGCGCCGCAGGCAAGTCATCTCAATCCTCTAAAGAAGTGATTGGTAGTAGTTTCTATCGATGATTGTACGGAATTTATCAAATGTTTATGGATTTCTCTTCAATTCTCTTTGGTTGGCTACAAATCTCACTGATTATACTTTGTTATGGATAGATAAAATCTCAAACTAAAGTGTTTTGGTGATTTCTTTGATGGAGCTACTGTGAATTTTTTCTTTTCTTTTTATAACTTTTATGAAAGTATGACTGAAATTTTGATATGTTGTTAAGCAGGTAGTTTTTGTTCATCCGGCACCGTCACATCCACATATTTACAGCAATGGACATATTTGTTTAGGTATTTGCTCTATCTCTTTGGCTTATGTTTTATTGTCTGCATATACTTATGTTTTGATTCACATCAGCGGTTTCGTTTCTTGCTTCTAAAGTGCAATAATGATATACCTTGTCTACTTGCTTTTATAAGATGTGATGTAGAATACTAGAATTCATAAAATCTCTACATGGCTAAATAACAGTGAAAATTGCTGAGTTTAAAGATATGCTTGTGATCATTGATTAGTGTTATCACCAAGGTTGTAGGATTTAGAGTTATCTTTGTTGTACGTTTGGTACGATCCAACAATGTTTTTGATTGTATGCCTTGCGCGTGGTTTCCATTTTTTCCAGTCTGTCTAATACTCGATGTTTGGGATAGATTTCCTTAGACTTGTAGCTATATTTCGTCTTTGCGTAAACATCTAGCCTATGCCCAATCGCAGTCATATGAAAAATCATAATCTTTACAAGAGACTAAACTATTCCCCCAACCAATAAAATATGTAGCTATCGTTGGATTCATAGTAAACATGTTACTTCATAACTATTACGTGGAGCTTGAGCTGATGATGTATCTGCTCTGTTTGCATCTAAGTTGGACTCTAATCAAAATCTTCAAAACCCAATCTTTTCAATTATGCAACTTTCCCTGTAGTTATGTCCAACCTGATTGTACCTCAGTATGCATCTTGTACATTAGTGATTCCTTTGGATATAAAGCTGTGTGGTTTGTTTTTGGCAGATATTCTATATGACTCGTGGTCACCAGCAATGACTGTGGGTTCAGTCTGTATGAGCATTCTCTCAATGCTATCGAGTTCACCAGCAAAGGTTCCTTCTTCATTCTTCGTCATATATCCTAATTTACAAGCTACACATCAAAAACTCTGAATTATGAGCTCCATAACATACATATTAATGTGTTTCCATCCGCCTTATCGTATTGTATTGCAGGAACTCCCTGCGGATAATGATCGTTACGTGAAGAACTGTAAGAATGGGAGGTCTCCTAAGGAGACGAGGTGGTGGTTCCATGACGACAAGGTTTGATGCAACGACCAATAAGCCTTTTATTTGTAATATGATGCTGACGTTTGAAAATGTCGAATCCTGACACATCTAAATTTAACTTGTTATCTCATCTTCTACACTTTTTACGTATGGAAAGTCGAACTTAAGAGTTCTGAATCATCCTATTACTAATAAAAAGTTGAAGCTATATGCATTTGAGGGTATCTATAGAGGATTTATAGAACCTAATTTCATTATTCAAAATATATGAAGTTTACAATTTTTTATATTATGTATAATTATTTTTATTATGAAAATTTTATTAACTTGTGGAAAATTAGATAATAATATATTTATAGAATATGCCAACAAATATTTTTTTTTAAACTCAATTTTTTGTCCATTTTATCATTCAAAAACAACACTTGGATCTGCTCATAAACCTTCTAATTTCGATGGATCCTCGTCTTTAAAAGGAATATCGAAACCAATGAATCTAACCTCACCGGAGTTCTCCATTTCATCGATCAATCCGCTCGACATTATTCACTCGTCTTTTATCTCATAAAGTGACAATCCAAGTGTTTCTCTCATTTCCGAGACTCTAGATGGGAACAACTATGATGATTGGCGAATTGCTTTGATGATTGCGTTAGATGCGAAGAATAAAGTTACGTTTATTGACAGATCACCTACTAGACCACTGAAATCTGACCAAATCTGTAAGATTTAGTCTCACGATAATTCCATGGCCAAGTCGTTGATTCTGAATTTGGTTTCTAAGAATATTTTCAAAAATATTCTTAGATTTCAAGCTATTTAGACTGATTTGGAAACTCGATTTTGTATCACCAGTCTTCCAAGATCGTATCAACTTTCACACCAGATTTGGTCTCTTCAACAAGGATCTCTCGACCTTGGTACATACTACACTTCTTTACAAACACTATGGGATGAAATTGATAGTGCCTCATGCATCTCTAGGTGTAAGGAGTGTCGTTGTTGTCTCGCCACAGAACAAAGAACAGAAGATGCAAAAGTTATAAAGTTTTTGGCAGGTTTGATCGACTCTTATCATGTCATTCGGAGCCAAATCATTATGAAGAAACATGTTCCAAGCCTTTCTGAAATCTACAAGTTATTGGATCAAGATAACAGTCAAAGGAACATTCAACATGTACTTAATGCGTCTACATTTCAAGTCAGTAATTCAGAAATTGCTTCAGTGAATGCAACTCAGTTTGGTCCAAAACAAAAGATAATTGTCCTATATACTCTCATTGTGGATACAATGGCCACACTGTGGACACCTGCTACAAAATTCATGGTTATCCTCTTAATTTCAGTCACAAGAAAAAACCATCTCAAGAGAAGAAAACTTCCACTTCGAAATTTGTTTCTAGTAAACCTGTGATAGCACAATTAGCTCTTCCTGCTCCAAATTCAGTTGACGATTCCGATCTTTCAAATATCCTTGGAACCTTGAGAAAAGATTAAATTCAGAATGTGATTTCATACTTCAACGCACAACTCCAGCCTTCATCTTCATCACAAGCTACTAATTCCACTACAAGAAATATGTACATTGTCGGCGCGAAAATATTGCTATCATATGTCTTTCGTAGCGTTTTCATAAATGCTATCTATGCGGCACTATCTTAGGTGTCAGCCCTACGATAGCATTTTTTAAGGATGCTATAATAGCGTTGATCTATTATAGTGCGAAGTTTTATTAGCTGTAATAATATTAGTAATAGCACATAATTAAACCTATATTATATGTTATTATAGCATTTTATTTTTGTTTTATTTAATTTTACAGCTTTTTATGTATGCTATAATACAGTTATTGATGTGTAGTTTATATTGCTATGATATAATATTATCATTTATTTTATTGCTATTATATTTATTATCAACCTGCTATCAATTTAATACAATTAAATTACATAATTTTAAAATTGAAACTGATATATAAAAATTAAGTCATCAATTCCACAATTCAACATCCAAAACACAAGTTTTGAGATTCATGCCACAAACATAACTCAAGCTTACACTCAAAGTATATTTCATTACTAACCAAGTACTAAATACATAGTAGTATTAAAGATGAAAAAACACAAGTTTACACTTAATATAGAAATATAAGACTTAAGAATTCCTAACATATTCCAAACCAAACGAACCTAAAACTCTCGCTGAGTGTATCCAAGAACTTCTAAGAACTCACGGAATCATACTTGTTGTGATGAGTTTTTATGTCATGATTCGTCCTTGTGCGGGGAAACTTATCCATCCTTAGTTTCGGTTGGGATATATGTCATGGATCTATAGCTCGTTGTTTTCTAAAAAACAAAGAATTCTGCTTAGCATTTTGTACCAAACACAGGATTAAGCGACTGAAAGATTAGACAGTGGAGAAAGACTAACCTAGAATGTGCCTTGTCTATTTTCAGCATCACCTAGAAGGAAGCTAAGACCATGTCCCTTGTTGGATGTAGCAACTTCACATTACTTTTATTTAAGAGTCTCAGCTCCTTCTCCGGTGAAGTTAATGAACAACATCGCCAGAAACTCAAAGTGTTACCCAATCTCAAAACCAACATATGGTTGGGAATTATAGGAACAACGAAGAACCTGGAAAATTTTAGCGATAATAAGCAAAAGAAACTACAGACGCTACTATTGAGATTCAACTGATATGGCACGCTATCACAATCGCTTTTACGCATCAAATCATTTTCAGTTAAATCTATAAATGAAACCTAGTTATCCACTGAAAGTAAAAGGCATAACATGAATCCATCTTTGTAGTATATCATGAAGTGGTCACAGTATGGTGGGATGAGTTACCTTGGTATTAGTTCTGTCAAAGAATTTAATAACATATAGGTGGTTGTTTGGATCTTTGTCAACCATCGCTAATCCAAGCACAGCTGGACCCTGGTGGATATCACCTTTCTCCATATGCTCTCCACATTGAGCCAGAAGGTCTTGGACCTGAACGATGAAGAGTCAACCACCACTCCACCAGTATAGATTGTACTTTATGAAGTCATACAAAACAAAAGCAGTGAAGTGAAAAGACACAACACACAACTAGATGAGTAAGTTATATGACATGTGGGGAACAACAGCCTGAAGAAGATCCCTGTCACGGAGATGAAGATACCAATCATCAGGTTGTGTGATTGTGAGTTCCATACTTACTGCTCTCGCTTCAGTTTCTTACAAGATCTGCAAAATTGAGTTTCTAAGATCTGAATCCCTAAACAAAGAAATAAATATAAGGTTGTCATCACATACGCATATGGAAAACGACATGTAAGATCAACAAAAAAAAAGGTAAAACAACAACAATACATGAGATGTCGTATTTTCTCTTCTTAGATACAGCTTCCTCTATCAAGTGCTTTGCTGCTGCATGTGGATCTTTGATACTCTTGATCGCATCAATGGCTTCTTGGTTCGACATTACCTGCAGTTAAACATCAAACATCATCATGTCCGGAGAAATTGGCTAAACTCATGGTTTAACTCAAAGCATGAGTCATTAGACTTACCTTCCAAATACCATCGCTAGCAAAAACAATGAACTCAGTCTGCTCATCAATGGCTTGTTGCGTAATTCCTTGTTCTGAGATAAGATGTATCTTTAAGCTCTTATCTCCAAACGCTCTTGCAACAAGTAAAACACAATTCTGAATCAGAAGATCCAAAAAATGAAACTATTGAAAGCAAAGTAAAATAAATCCTATAAATAAATCCTCTTCTCGTTCTTTCAACAACAACGTAGGCTATAGTACATGATCAACATCAAGTTGCGTTCATACAATTTTGTACCTGCAAAATCCAAAACTCAGAAGAGACTACTTTATTTCTCATATCAATACTTAGGATTGGGGTCGAAGACGACATCGGCCATGTTCTGCAACAAAGCCACGGAGGCTTTGAAGACGCCATTAACGCTCATCAAAGCTCCTTCGACGGAATTAGAACAAGCATTACAAGTCATACCGGTTCCACCTCCTTGATCTTACTCAGAAAATCATCGTTCTCTTCATCATCATACGAATCAGAAGACGAACTTCCTCCATCGCACCGATCTCGGAAGCCGAAGACCCAAGGTTGTCTCCGTTGATCGGAGTAAGCTGTAAATCCCATCTACTCGGTGCCATTTTCCGGTGAGATCCCGACGTCAAGCAGACGGAGAAAACTGAGTAAAATCGAAGAAGGTGAAAGAAGATGAGATCCCAACGATTGATGGATATTTGAAGTTTGAGAAAATAATAATAAAGGATTAGATGAGAAAAACAAATAAAGTAGGAGCAAGGAAGAGGCGGCCAGAGAGAAGGAATAGAGAAGACAAAAAAAAAATGGACGAAATTTATGTTTTAGGGTTTAAAAAAAAAATTAGAGTTGAAAGAGGGATAATAAAAAATGGGAGAGGGAGTCTAAAATTTTCACCAAATGTTTGGCGGAAAAGCTAATTTTAACTTCCCGCTTAATGAAACTCTATAATAGCATTTATCTAATGCTATTATATAATACGAAAATTTCAAACTCATCTACGATAGGGGTTCAGTAAAACGTGCTATAACAATATGCTATCAATGTAGATTTTTTTTTGTAGTGTTCTCATGCTTCTACTTCAGGGGGTTTCATTTCAGCTTTACTTGGTATGTTTTTCTCACCATCTACACTACATTTTGTTGGGGTTCTACGTGTTACTAGGCTAGCTCTTTCCACTAAATCATGGATTCAGGATAGTAGGGCCACACATCATGTATGTCATGATAAGAGCATATTCATTGATTTTACTAATTTTGTGACATCTTCAGTAACACTTCCTACTGGTATGGGAGTTCAAATTGCAGGGGTTGGTATGGTTCAGATAAGTGATCAGGTTGGTATTGAAGAACGTGTTGTTTACCAAATTTATGTTTGAACCTTCTTAGTGTCAATCAATTAACTGATGATCTACGTTGCAGAGTATCTTTTGATCTTGATCCTTATGTTATTCAGGATAATATCAGGGGGTTGACGATTGGTCAGGGTGAACAAGTTGGGAAACTCTACGTATTGGATACATCTTCCTTTTCTTCAAATATCTTTCATACTCATACCAACATTTATCATGCTATTGTAGACTACTGTTTGGCATAGTCGTCTTGATCATCCATCAATGTCCAAGATTTATTCACCTTCACATGTACTTGGTTTAAAACAGAGGTATAAAACAGCTTTTCATTGTCTCATTTGTCCCTTAGCAATGCAAAAACATGTGCCTTATGTTTCCCACAACAATATTTGTGCTAATGTTTTTCATCTGTTGCACATTGACATTTGGAGACCCTTCTTAGTTCCAACATCAGAAGGATATAGGTTTTCCTCACAATTGTGGATGATCAAAGAATATTCACATGGACATACTTGCTTCGCACAAAAGCTGAGGTTCTTCATATATTTCCTGCTTTTCTGTCTATGGCCCAAACTCAAAATCTCATAAAAAGGTTAAGGGAGTTAAAAGAGACAATGCCACAAAATTAAAGTTTGGATCTCTCTTTACAAGAAAAGCATTTCATCCTATCACTCTTGCCCTGAGACGCCAGAGCAGAACTCTTTGGTGGAGAGGAAACATCAACACATTTTAAATGTGGCAAGGTCATTGATATTTCTGTCAAGGGAAGTCTCCTTTTAAGATGTTAACTTATAAACCAACTGATTATTCTGATCTCAAAATGTTTAGATATTTGGCCTACTATTCTACTTCTACTAAAAGACGTCACATGTTTAAACCAAGAACCAGCTATGTGTGTTTATTTGTTGTCCTACAGGGTACACAGGTTACAAGTTGATGAATTTAGAAACAAATGGCATACACATTTCCAGAAATGTCGTTTTTCATGAGGATATATTTCCTCTAACTACATATCAATCTCAAACATTGGTTGATCTCTTTTCTATTTTGACCGATACTACATATGTTTCTAGTTCACATCTTGATGAGGAATCCTTGGTGCATCTGAAACCTCCCATTGATTCTCATATCTCATCATCGTAGAATTTTTAAAGATATAATAGAATCTTTAATATGCTTTTTAAGAATTGCATATGAAATAGAAGAGTCCACCATATTGCAAAAGTAATCTTTGAGATGAGCATGCTCTTTGCACAAGCATTTAGGTCTAAGCTTTAATGGTTGATCAGCTATGGAAGGAGGTTCCAGCTCAACAATCCCACTTTCCTTCACATATAAAAAATATATTTTCTCGCTAGCTCTTCATATGGAACCTACCTATTTCAAACATGTCAAGACATTTCCATAATGGCTAGAAGCAATGAATGCTGAATTATTTGCTTTGGAAAGTACTTCTACTTGGGAAATTTGTGGTCTTCCAGAAGGAAAACATACAATTGGATGCAAATGGGTATACAAAGTGAAATTAAATGCAGATGGGAGTCTTGAGCGTTATAAGGAAAGATTATTTGCTAAAGGCTACACCCAACAAAAAGGTTTAGACTTTGTTGACACATTTTCACCATTTCCAAAAATGACGACTGTAAAACTCTCTTAGCTGTCGCAGCAGAAAAAATGTTGTTAGTTTCTTCATCAACTAGATATCTCCAATACATTCCTCAATGGATATCTTGGTGAAGAAATATTCGTGACTCTTCCACCTGGCTATACACCAAGAGAGGGGGCAATTCTTCCTGCTAATCCAGCTTGCAAGCTAAAAAAATCTATTAATGGACTTAAGCAAGCATCACGTCAATGGTTCCTTAAGCTAGTTATGCTCTCCTTGATCTTGGATTTCGTAAATCTCATACTGGCAATACTCTATTCATCAAGAACAATGCAGATAATTATTTGGCTATTCTTGTATATGTTGATGACATTATTGTTGCCAGCACTGAGGGAGGTGCCATAAGTAAAGTCATATTTGATTTGCAACTCGTGTTTAAACTCATAGATTTGGGGGATTTGAAATATTTTCTTAGACTAGAAGTTGCAAGATCCAAGGAAGGGATTTTTGTTTGTAAAAAAAAAATACACATTGAAGCTTCTCGAAGAAACTGTTTTCTTAGCTTCTAGACCTTCTTCAATTCCTATGGATCCTAGTTTGAATCTTTGTGTTGATTCTTATGAACCGCTCTTGGAGGATGCTAGTTCATATCGAAGGTTGGTTGGTAGACTGATGTATTTAACCATCACTCGGCCAAACATCAGTTTTGCAGTCAATAAACTGCCAATTTACTTCATCTCCTAAAGGTTCTCATCTATAGGCTGCTCATAAGGTGCTTTAGTATCTTAAAGGTTATGTGGGACTTAGTTTGTTCTTTTATGCATCGAATGATCTGGTGTTAAAATCATATAATGATGTAGAATGGCGTCATGCCCTGATACACGAAGATCAACATATGGATATTGTATGTTTTTGGGCAATTCTCTGATAAGTTGGAAGTCAAAAAAACAACAGACTGCTAGTCATTCCTCTGCAGAGTCTGAGTACGGAGCCATGGTGTTTTCAGTGAAGGAAGTGGTTTGGTTAGTTTACTTGTTAGGAGAACTTTAGGCTCCTCAATCCAGAGTTGTTGCTTTTTATGCGATTCTATGGCTGCCATCCACATTACAAACAACCTTGTTTTTCTTGAAAGGACAACGCATGTGGAATTGGATTGTCATGAAGTTCGAGACCAAATCTTCAGTGGTTTGATCAATACTTTACATGTTCATTCAGATCAATAAATTGCTGATGTTATAAAAAACCTCTCTATCCCGCTCTTTTAAATTCTTTGGTACGAAACATGGCTTTAAAATCCATTTACATGCCATTTTGATAGGACATATAAGAGTAAAGGAAGTGGTTTAATTATTTGGTTTACATTCATGTAATTGATTTGGTATTAAACCAACTAAACCATGATGCTCTCAATATATAAGAGAGTTTTTTGTAACGATCATTTCAACTAATGAAAAATTATGTTGACTCACTCTCACTCTCTCTAATATTTTCGTCCATTGTTATTGTTTCGAAGCTTCTCTAATATGGTCTTATCTCTTCACTCTTCTACCTGTCAATTCTTCCAAATATTCGTCATTAGCTTCATCTCTTATTGTATCACTTACATCGACTGCCATTTATCTGCACCATTCTAATCATTTCCATATTCCAAAACTTTCACATCAGTATCACCTCTTATCGTCTTTGTACAGCATATCCTCCATTGTCTCACTACTCAAACATACTCCTTCTCAGAAGTGAAACCTTCCTTTGACAGAAATTTGTAATACAATGTTTTATACTTGCAAGCAGAGCCAACCATTACCACAAAGGCTTGCTTGAAGGCTCAATCTACATTGTGGAGTCCTTCGAAGTTGCACGGTTCAGTAACATGTACAAGCTCACCGACAACCCCTTTCTCATCCACTACCTCGCATCAAATTCATGCTAAGGAAGCTAGACGAACTTCACACACTCTCTAACGTTAATCTTAAACTATCAGGGACATGTAGATTTATCAGAAACTCAAAAATATCTGTCTTGGTTGGTCATTATTTCTATCGTGCAAATATTGTAGGTCAAATCCATTTTGTACAAGGCTCAAACCTAATAGACCCAACATTCTCACGGCGTGTCGTCGTCTGTCTCCTCTATCTCGCCACCTGTTTACTTTCTATTACTTTAACCATATTATGTTCTGCATTATATATTACACATTGCAAGCACAAAACATTTTCCATTTACATCATGTGCCAAAAACTTAAAATGCTTTTTCGTTGTTGCTGAAAATACATTCCACTCACGTTTTTAAACATGGTTACCAAGATATAGATATTAAGGCATGAATGCTTTGTCCATCTTCCCCTCTCATTTTCTGATGTTTCCCCAACTAATAGGGTAAACACACCTCATCATTTATCGCCTTATGTTAGCTTTGCCATAATCTTTTTTTTACCAGATTTCCATCTTCTTTCTCATAACATGCTCTCCTACTACTAACATTTGAAAATGAACAATAACATAACTCTCCACCATGTGCAGGAACGTCACCGTCTGGCTCTCTTTGTGTGATGATGATGCCTCAACCTTCATGGCTCACCTCTCATCACATAACCATGTCGACACAATCATTTTATTTTTGCATTGCGACCTATGTACCTAGGTAGACCTTCAAAAACAAACACAAGCGTCGAGATAAAGTTATCTGAACTAAGTAAACACCAACCTAAAAACAAAACTTTATGTGCATTTTGAATTACAACAATGAGGACTTACACATCCTCTTTGAATAATTGCAAAGAGAAACACACTCAACAATGTGCGAAAAACATCCCTGCTAGCTATCTTGAAGTAATATCAAAACCGAGAATGTCTAGTTTAACAGACACTATGTGAATATCCTTGCCATAATTTTCCAGTCGCTGCCTCACGCACATAATAAACATTAGTTATGAGGAGCTTCATACTTTGTAACACAACAAAAAATGGGAGAAGTACCATACCAAACAAAGAACACAATTATTACAAAATAAATTTATTGGTTGTCTTCAAACATTAAACTATAAAATCGCAACTTCGTTACTACAAGTAAGATTCCACTATATGAATGTTCTGTGAAGTTGCATCCATATTTTTTGGGCTATAACATCCCATTTCAGAGCCTAAATTTAAGTACATAATAAATTAGCAGCATAAATTGGCAACAACATTATGAAACGTAAAACACTACTCACACATACCACAACTCCACACTTAGTAACTAAACCCTCTCAACTCTGTGTAATGGTCCCATATAACAAAAGAAGGAAATAAGTTAATGAGACCCTTTTAATTCTCTTAGAGAAAGGACCCAAATATCATCGCCACTAGAACAACCGCACATTTCAACACCCCAATATAGAACCATCTAGGGACGTAAAACAATTCTAAAAGAAAACCCCAAATGAGAAAATATGCTTGGTGAATCCTCAAAAAAGAGGAAAAGGCCGAGTTGGAATTCAAAGACAGTTGCAAAGCGACGGA
This sequence comes from Orychophragmus violaceus, assembly GCA_030180135.1. Taxonomy (NCBI): domain Eukaryota; kingdom Viridiplantae; phylum Streptophyta; class Magnoliopsida; order Brassicales; family Brassicaceae; genus Orychophragmus; species Orychophragmus violaceus. Next base: position 63,414,672 of record CM058229.1, on the reverse strand, counting down.
AACCAAATGAGAAGGCACATGGATATTCAAACACAGAGGAACTAAGTAAGTTCCGTAAAACATAACTATTTATGTGTATTCAGTTATTGGAAACCCAAACACAAAATAAAAAGTCCCCGAGATGAATTATGATCAACAAAATAAGCACATCCAACATTTCCAAATAACACCAACACATGGAAACTAGGTGGTGTGGTGTCAGCAGTGTATTCTGGAGAGGAAAAATCCCGGCAAACTCTAAAAGGTACAAAAAAACTAAGAAAACAACAGAAACATTGAATTCACATAGTAGTTGGTCTACTGTAAACAATGACAATTTGTTGAGTGGCTATGACAGTCTTCACACTATGTAGGTCTTACAAGATTGAACGCCCATTCCTAAAGGGTAGTCATGACCGTGGGAGATTTAAAATCAATTAGGAAACAAACGGAACAAATTAAGACCACATCTTCGTACCCATATGCTCCATGCCACTTTATGAACAGATCTTCTCTGCCAAAATTACATACACTATGTACTAATACTTAAGACTTTCATCATATGACATGATATATACATCGTCCTTGTTTCTAAATAATGCCCCATACAGCTACTGATAGTTAAAAATAATAGCGTGTTCGCTGCGGATTAGCCTTTTAAAATGACAGCTAATATGTCAATTTTATGTTCAGTTTTAGTCTTCGATTGAATAAATAAAAAGACTTATTTGTCTTCTTTTTGGGGGTTAAATGTATAATGAGAACTAATTAAGTAGCCAGTTTGAATAACATAATCAAACTGTAAGAATACAATCACTTGATTTTAGAGTTTATGGTTGATTATTGCTTTATTAGCTCTGAAATGGGTAAGCAACGGTTCATTATTTATAGTGAAAATTATTTCTGGTAGCACTAATTTTAGACTAGTTACTAGAGTAGCAATAGGATTACTAGAATAGCATTCGATATTGGTTAAAAAGCTATATTCTCTTTCTCTTAACTTATTTTTTTTTTTATAACATAAATAGTTTTTAAAATTTCTTAATTAAATATTAATTTTTTTTAGAAAACCTAATAAAAAGTGTTTTTAACCCTAACCCCTACGATTCTTTCATATTCCCCCCCCCCCCCCCCCCAAAAAAAAAATTACCCTAGCCGCTAACGGCGATTCTCGACGAAGCCTGTAACAGCTTGTCAGTAAAATGGATAAATCACGTCTAAGAGCTCACTGAGATTTCTAAGATAGGTGAAATAGAGACTAAAAGATTATTTCAATGGAAGAAGAATCACCTTCAAGTACTAAATTTTGCATGATGACGATGATGACATTACTCAGAATAAGAGAGAGGAAATGTAAAGTTTGATAAAAGTATTCGATACGATTTCTGGAAATGTTGTTCAGTACAACAGGATGAGCTCAGCAACAAATGGTCACATGACCAGCTGACCCAAGACTGACAGAATATTTAGGGAAAGATAAGATAAGATTAAAGTTCTTAAACCAGAAATTCAAACCATAAACATAAACCAATAAAATATGTGAATCGGATAGGATATCCTGTCACACTACTCCCCTGTTCACGGGATCCTTGTCCTCAAGGATCAAAGCTTGGATGCTTGGCTATAAAGACATGTTAGAACTCCCATGTGGCCTGTTGTGGCGGGTAACCTTTCCACTTTATCGGACCTTAGTAACCGCAGCATTACGATGCTTGGACATCTTCTTCTCCAAAATGCTTTCAGGCTCTTTGGAATCACTAAGGTCGAGACAGTATTGTGGAAGAGTCGGATCAGAAGTAGGTGGATTAGGACACAACTTGAGTTGACTTACATGGAAAGTGTTATGTATTGCAGCTTCAGAAGGTAGAGCAAGTTTATAGGCAACCGGACCCACTTTGTCAAGCACCTAGAAAGGACCGTAGAAGCGAAGAGAAAGCTTGTGAGTAATTAGCATGTTCTTGAGAGAATGTTGCCTATAATGTTGGAGCTTCAGGTACACGAACTCCACAATCTGAAACGAGCGGCTGGAGCGATGAGAATCAACTGCGTGTTTCATCTTGTTATGTGCTCGCAGGAGATGGAACTTCAACATATTGATGACCTCTTCTCTTTTCTGCAAGCTTCTATCGACCACTGAATAAGAGCTCTCACCTGGTAATAAGGAAGGTGAATAGGAAGAGGCCGCCCATACACAATCTCATAAGGGGTACTCTTAATGGCAGTGTGGAAGGTAGTGTTGTACCACCATTGCGCGAGTGGTGACCACTTACTCCAGGACTATGGTGTCTCATCTGTCGTACATCGCAGGTATGTTTCCAAGGTCTTATTGGTAGCTTCAGTCTGCCCGTCAGTTTGGGGGGGATAGGAAGTAGAGTGTTTCAGATCAACCCCTTGTACTCGAAACAACTCTGCCAGACTTCAATCAGAAAATTTGGATCCCGATCACTAACGGCAATCTTTAGCATTCCGTGAAGCTTGAAAATGTTGTCTACATAAGCTTGAGCGACCTCCAAGGCTGTATATGGGTGTGAAAGAGAAATGAAGTGAGCATTCTTGCTTAATCTGTCGATCACCACCATAATACAGTGTTTCCCAGAAGAAGGCGGTAAGCCCTCGATAAAATCCATATTGCCCCAGTATGAAGTTCCAAAGGTTGTAATAATTCTGGTTTAGCAGCAAGATCATTCTTATTCCTCTGACAGACTGAACAATTCCGGACATAGTTATGCACCTTGAGACTCATCCTAAGCCAAAAGAACAAAGATTTGACCCTGTGTAATGTAGCGTCTCTACACGTATGTCCACCAACCGCAGAATCATGCAACCATTTCAAAATATGCAGTTTAACCTCTTTATCATCACCTACTACCAGTTTACCCTTTCTGCGCAACTCGCCATTGATGAAACTAAAGGTATGGTGTGATGATTTATTCATTTGGAGATCAGATATTACCTTTTTGAGGTGAGGGTCGGTCTTCTAGAGCTGCTGAATGGACTGTAAGAAGCCATCATGAGACTGTGAGAGGACAATGTGCAACAGCTGAGAACTAGTGACTCTTGATAGTGCATCCGCAGCAAAGTTATGTCGCCCTTGTCGGTATTGGATCTCAAAAGTATACCCCATGACCTTGGATAACCACATGTGTTGGAAAGGAGTGGTTATTTTCTGCTCCATAAGTTATTTAAGGCTCTTCTGGTCCGTCTTAATTATAAATGGCATGTGTGCAAGATACGCATTCCAGGTTTAGACGGCATGAACGACTGCTAGGAGATCCTTCTTGTATACTGATACCCTTGGTGCTGCGGTCCCAATGTCATGCTAATGTAACAGATGTGATGATTATCCTGCATTAGAACTGCGCCAACTCCCAAATTTGATGCGTCCGTTTCCACTATGAAGACTTCTCAAAATCCGGCAGGTCTAAGATTGGGGTAGTCATTAGAGATGCTTTGAAACTATGAAACCCTTTTGCTGCCTCAATATTCCAAGAAAACCCATCTTTCTTCAATAAGACAGTTAAAGGCAAGCGATGATATTGTACCCCTTGATAAACCTCCTATAATAGTTAGCCAAACCAAGAAAGCTTCTGAGGTACTTCTGATTGCTTGGAGTAGGCCACTGTTCAATTGCTTTGATCTTTGCAGGGTCAGTACTAACACCTTCAGCAGATATAAAGTGTCCCAGATACTCAATAACAGTCGCTCTGAAAGTGCACCTTGATGGCTTCAGAAAGAGTTGTTCCTGCTGAAGAATGCTAAACACCTCTCTCAAATGGTTTAGATGATCCTCCCAACTAGAGTTGTAGACTAATATATCATCAAAAAACACCAATACAAACTTCCGCAGAAATCCTTGGAATATGTTGTTCATCAAGCTCTGAAATGTGCAGGGTGCATTTGTCAGACCGAAAGGCATGACGAGGACCTCGTAATGTCCTGAATGAGTCTTGAATGCCGTTTTGTATACATCCTCAGGAGACATTCCGAGCTGATGAAATCCTGCCCTAAAATCCAGTTTAATGAAGAATTTTGCTCCTCCTAGTTCATAAACCATATCCTCCAATAATGGGATTGAGTACTTTTCTTTAATAGTTTGCTTATTTAGTCCCCTAAAGTTCACACAGTCGCCAGGTACCATCCTTCTTCTTGACCAAGACAACCGGGGATGCATAAGGGATGGTGCTGCACTGAATTATTCTCTGAGCAATCATCTCTCTCACCATTTCATCGATAACATCCTTCTGCAGTGATGAATATCTGTAAGGCCTCAAGCTGACTGGGTTGGAACCTGATTCAAGCGGGATCTTGTGATTAAACCCTTCTCGGAACAGATGCAACTAAAGATGGCTCTGCAAAGAAATCTCCTAGCAATGCTTGAAGGGATGGGTCATTTTCCTTGTTACTACCTGTGGCAACGATATGAGAAAACAATGCTTCGGGCTCGAAACTCTTTGTATTTCCTTATATGAGTTCCCGGACCTGAAGCAAAGCTATTTGTGGTTCCTGCATCATCATCTTGTTAAGGCTTCCCCATTTTACAACCTTGCATCCATTCTTAGTAACCCCACATAGCACATTCTTCTTATCTTGGAATGTAAGTTCCATTCGTGGGTTGAAAAAATCCCAAATAATTGGTCCCAATGTTGACAACCATTGTACTCCCAGCACGAGATCACACCAACCAAGTGGTAAGAGTTCGAACCTCAGTAGTGTATGAGTACCCTTGCATCTTCCATGTGAAGTCATTGCATTTGTACATTGTACTACCAGTAGCAGTTGTAACATGCATGGGTTTGATAGCTTCTAATAGGCATTCCAACTCATTTGCCACATTAAAGTCAAGAAAATTATGGGTGCTTCCATTATCTATTAGTAATAAAGCTTTATCTTACCACATTGGCCTACAACCCTCATGCAGTTGAACGTCGACGCTCCATTTAAAGCATTAACTGATATAACCGGAGTCTTCTCCTCATTCTGATTTGCTTCAACGGTTATTTCCTCCATCAGTTCTTCTTCGAAATCTGAGACATCATCACACTCCATCACAAATATATGTGATCTCTTATGCTTCAGATTATGCTCGGGTGAGTACACTTCATCACAGAACATACACAGACCCTTCGATCGTCGATCTTGCATCTCCTGGTTTGAGTACTTCTGAGGTTGTTTATCTCCACTATTCCTTGGAGCAAAGTTAGATTTATGGACCATTTCCCCCGTTTTTGGGGAGGGTAACAAATCAGTAGCATTAGTGGTCGTGTGATACTGCTGTTGGCTACTCCTTGGGTTAGGATTGAAGGGAGCTCGCATTTGTCTTACTGGATTATGGAGTAAAGAAGATTCGTGAAGTTTAGCAATCCTTGCTTCTGCCATCACTATTTTTACTTCAAACTATCGAGTATGAAAAGCCAGATGAGGATTCATATTTGTCAAAAATATGCTCATCGCGTGTGCAGGAGGTAGAGATAATCTGGTCATAGCATTTTCAAATTTCTCTAAGTAATCCTCCACTGATTCACTATCCTGTTTCAGCTTCACCAAATTGGACAGTGGATCACCAATAAGCTCTTTGAATCTGGCTGATATGGCTACTACATAGTCATTCCAAGAGGGAAAAATTCTGTAATGGTCCGATATGTAGTTGTGGTGCTATTGGAGGGCCTTTCCGCGAAGATGCATACACGCCGTCATTACCTTTGACTCAGGAGATGTACCATCTAAGCTAAAGAACGGATTACATCTATATATCCATTCACGCAACTCAGATCCATCAAACTCAGGGAAACCCACTTTAGTAAATCGAGAAGAAAGGCTATTTGGAGCCCATTATACCGTTCTTTTATCTGAATTATCTGTGTCGTTGTGGTAAGACTTTTCATGGCTCGTCTCTCGTATCGGCTGCTCCGACGAAAACCCATTGGGATCCGGAGGATCCGGTTCTGAAAATGTCTTAAATGACCCAGATTCCGGATTTGTAGGTTTCTTCGACATCCCATGAGCCATGTACTGAAGCAATCAGTGACTCGATCTTCTTCACTGTGGCTTCCATAGTCTCGCTCCGGACTTTCTGATCCTCCTGATTCACCCGCATCTCTTCTACCTGGTCGGCGAGAGTCTGTAGCCTCGTTTCAACCACCATTTCTTCGGTTAACCAGGAAATCGCTCTTATACCAGTGTAACAGCTTGTTAATAAAATAGATAAATCATGTCTAAGAGCTCACCGAGAGTTCTAAGATAAGTGAAATAGAGACTAAAAGGATTTTAATGGAAGAAGAATCACCTTCAAGTACTAAATTCCATATGATGAAAATGATAACAGTACTCAGAATAAGTGAGAGGGAAGGTAAAGTTTGATAAAAGTATTCGATACCATTTCTGGAAAAGTTGTTCAGTACAAAACGATGAGCTCAGCAACAAACGGTCACATGACCAGGTAACCCAAGAATGACCGAATATTTAGGGAAAGATAAGATAAAATTAAAGTTATTAAACCAGAAATTCAAACCATAAACATAAACCAGTGAAATATGTGAACCGGATTGGATATCCTGTTAAAAAGCCCAGTCGATTCTCGACAGACTCGTTGGACATGCTGCACTTGCCGATTGGAAATGCATACAGGGGAGATCTAGGATTACCGCACGCAGATAGATTCGTGAACATATGGATTGGTTCGGCTTTCTTCTCCATTATCACCTGGTTCAATCCTTACATGTGGCAGTGATATGCTCAGAATTTGATTCCCTAAGTTACACTGCAAGTGCACATGTAAATGTAGTATGTAGGGGTCGACCCACAAAGACTCCAGAAATCTTGCGATAGACTATAGAATGTCGAGTTAAGCTAGGCGATATAAATCAAGAGTAATAAACTAAAATCAGGAAATAAATCAGTAGCAAATCGGTTTGTTTTTCAGTTACTAAAAGCGCTAGGTCAAGGAAGTTCTCAGGAAATCATGCCATGCAGATCAAATATTAGTCATGATCGAATTAAGAACCGTTCTAGAACTCAAACATAGATATAGAACTAACCAACTTTCGTTGCGAGAATTCACTAAGTCTAAACCCTAGAAATCCAAATTTCTTTGCAATTCTTAATACATTAAACTAGCTTTAGGTGCAGGTTTGATTAGTTCACAATTTAATTAAACCAAATTTCTTTGCAGATAATTAAATTGCTCAAACTATATAGTTCAGATTCTAAATTACACTTTCATGTCAATTCATAAACCCTAGATCTAGATTCTAATTGATCAGGTTAGAAACTAGTATTAAGTGCAATTAAGGTTGAAGAACTAACAAGTTATGAATCCTTAATTGATTGATTTAATCTAACAAATCATGAAAACCCTATGAGAATCCCTAAACCTAACAATGAATCTACTCAAATATGACCAGTGAAACATAAATCATAATATGAATAAATTGCATTAAGAAAGAGTAAAGATTAGAAAAGGTGTTCGAAATCTTCTCCAAAAAGCAGTACGGGATCGGATCAGCCCCAAGCTCTCAAGAATTCTCTCTAGCAAAAATATCAATGTGTCATCTAAAAAAAAACACCAAAAACCCTAATATAAAGTGTATAACACGTCTTGGGTCTCTTTGTAAATATAGAAACTTCTAGGTCAAAATTGCAATTTTTGAATTCTTCATTAATGCGCTGGAATTTGCGATTATGGGAGCCGTGTCGATCGACGCAAGTGTGCATCGGTCGACGCCCAGTCCGAACTCAGATGATGATTTCTTCTCATCGCGGCTTCAGCTCCAAATCTTGCCCAAAAACCTCTAATATCTTCCAAAATCCTCCAAACGTGTGTAGACCTAATAAACACCTAAAAGACTCGAAAGACACTACAAAAGACTCTAATATATACTTATATCATGACTTAAAACAATTAAAAACCATGATATATCAACTCACCCACACTTAGCCTTTGCTTGCCTTCAAGCAAAAGAGAAAAAAAAATGAGGTGAAGAAGTTTGAAAACTTCGAAAACTCGTTTCATCGTAGAAGTACCACACACAGATTCCCCTTAGTAAGCCACATGAAAAATGCACTTGCAGACATCAAGACCAACATATACTTCCCTCCACACTTAGCAATTGTCCTAAGTAAACTCCACAATCGCATTCAGAGCATTCAAATTCACCATATTGACTTTCTGAAATCTAATAAGTGCGGCCTCACCTAGAGAGTATCAATAAAAGAACACATGGACTCTTACTCTGTTAGCACCTGACCACCATACTATCATTTTCTGGTTCCTTTATTCTCCTTTTCCTTCCTTAGCAACTGATTTTTCCCATTGAATATCATTTTATTCTTTTTTATCAGTGCCCCCGCATTGGAGTGTACTTTTGACACATTCCATAAATTAATTAAAACATAATATTAAACCAATACATTACTTCATAATTCATATTACATAACATAAAAACATAATATTTTAAATAAAATATTCCACATTAAACATACATTAAACACAAAATTTAGTATAGGATTTTTATAATTTAGTATATAATTTAGTATATGATTTTTATAAATTAGGAAACATACCCAGTTTTATAAACTGGTTTCCGACGGATTTCCGACGGATGTAATATTTCTGTCGGAAATCCGTCGGAAATTTCCGACGGATTTCTGAGGAAATAGGTTTAGGGTATGTTTAGGGTTTAGGGTTCCGGGATTACGAAAGCTTAAAAATTAAATAATACATTTCAGATACAATATTTAGGATCGTATGACTTATATAATACAAAATTAGATTTCCGTAAATCGAACAAGAGATCCGTTCAACATATCGACAAATGACATTGTCTACTAAGAAGTGAATTCGACGATGGTACTTCTTATTTCCGAGAATGTGTAAAACAATTTTTAAGTGATATAGAATGTTGATCTTCACTCATTGAAACCCTACTACTAATCACCCCAGAGTTTTACAAAGAATCAGGTTTAGGTTTTGTAACCCTAAACCCTAAATCAAACTATCCCTCGGAAATCTGTCGGAAATTTCCGACGGATTTCCGACAGAAATATTACATCCGTCGGAAATCCGTTGGAAATTTTCCGACGGAAATGTTTGTCGTCGGAAATTTTCCGACGGAAATGTTTGCCGTCGTAAATTACCGACGCAAAACCGACGACTTCCAATCCGTCGATACGTCGTCGGAAATACGTCGGAATTTCCGACGGCAAATTTTCTGTCGGTTATTCCGTCGGTTTAAGGTTTGTTTTCTTGTAGTGTAACTCTGGAGTTCTTTCAAGCAAGTGACCGGAAAAGGTAAATGCACTTGGTGATATAGGTAGTCAAATTAATTCTTTTTAAGCCTTTCCATATATACTACAAACCGGGATGTTACAGCTTCGAGTAGCAATCAGGTTGATATCTCTGTAACAATTATGAATGGATTCTTGCAAGTTAGAACATCAGAAAAAGACATGATTGCTCTTAGATACAATTACTCTTCATCTTGGAATGTAGAATACAGCTTCGTAATGCAAGTAATTTTTATCTGCTTTCACATGTTCCATATGGAAAAAATCATATCAAGTTTAAACAAACACGTTGGTAGAAACTAACGAAGATATATCAGATTAGAGGACATGCATGGCCTGTACGAAGCATCTCATATTTCTTAAGCTTCTCATCACATAGACATGGCTTGTTCCCTTCTCACTTCATATCCTAACTTGCAGCAAAAATTCTGCAACAGCTAACTTATTTCCAGAATATTTCGGCTGCCGCAAATGAAATTACCATAAATTTAATGGCAATCAATCAAATGTCTAATGTAGACAACAATTCGTAAGAGTTTTACAGCAAATCACATAATAATCTGAATCAAACCACTCATGAGCAGATAGAAAACTTGGGAAGATAACCACATTACTAAACACATTACACGGAAGAGAACATTGATTGATATCTGACACGTAAACGGACTAGTTGTTTCACCACTTTCCTCTCGAGCTTAAAAGCAACCACTCATGGGTTGTTATAATTAGAAAAAAAACTGGGAAAATTAGCGGAAAGAGATAATTGCCAAACCAAATGTGTGACAATATGCCTAAGAAGGATCAGGAACATCAAGCATCTTGCTCGAAACAAAACATGTATCCCAAAGTATCACCAAGTCCCACGAAAAGAAGCCGTCAGAAGACCTTAGTCGCAAGCACACTGTCCATAATCCAAGTTGTCCGATTGAAGGTAGTCAGATTCCTTATTGGTCGACTAATCCTTTCTTACCACACAAATAGAATGAGTAAGTGAGAGAGAAAGTTTTTGAAAGCGCACACACCTCCAAAGTTGTGAGCAACAAAACAGAAGGCTTCTTCTCAAGATCATTCCATCTCGCCTGCAATTTTGCAACAGGCGTAGATACGCTATCTCACGACTGTTGCAAAGAAGAATCAAAACGTATTAGAAACCATAGTCATAAGGGACGGTAATGTGCTGGATTGAGATTACTATGAAACTTACTCTTGAAGTTGAACATGTAGGAGATATTGTTAGAAGTGTAGACATGAGCCTTGGGTTGTGCAAGTCGTCTCCATTAATGAGGCGGATATGGCCAATGGTATCTGTGTAATACAAAATTGTAGGGGAAAGTATCAATTTGTCACAAAGGTTAATATACTGTAATCATAATAGGCATGATGTGATATTTAAACCAACACAACATCTACTTGGAAATAAGTTTAGCTATTGTTCTCAGATGCGGCCGTGCTTATCAAAAAATTCGGTGTGTGTGTCTGCCATGTCTGAAACTCTGAGAACTTCTGATTAGCTAATTCGTTTGGGCTCCCTTCTTTCGCAGCAAAGATCGCCTGGTCCGTGAAGATAATCCCAAGCTTGTGGGAGGCGGCTTTGGCAGAATGGAAAATGAATTTGCTGAGCTTGTACACTCTATTGGGATTCAGTGCGTAGGGACGATTCGCCCAGATGAAGGCGGTTCACTGTAGGGTGTTAGTAGACGTTGTCAGAAGGTCTTACTATGTTCTTTAGTTTAGCGTAGACTGAAAATTTCCCTTAGCATCGATAAGGAGGAGCTCAACACCCATGAGAATGTTCCCCTGTTAGATGTTGCGGGCATACACGTAGAGCTCTCCCTAGGAGGTCGTTGTGCCATTTTTTTTTTGGAGAAGCGTGGTCTGAGTTCTTGAAAGTTTGGAGAGGTGTTTCTATTGTGGGGGATCAATATTTATAGCCAAACTTGCGAGAAGGATCAATGACGTTAGAGATGATAAGATATAGAAACTCAATCATTCTCCTCCCTGTAATTACGCATCATTACCGTTGTATATTTCCTTTCCATCTTTGTAAATCCTCTGCGTGTATATAGGCTAAGCCTAACCTCTCAATAATATTCATTCAATCCCATACATTCAATATGGTATCAGAGCCACATTAGGTCTAAACCTTTTTTTCTCTGCCGCCTTCTCCTTCCTCTCTTAGTCTGTTTTCTTCTTCCTCTGTTCCTCGCAAATCACCATTCTTTGGCTTCCTCTGTACTTCGAGAAAAAAAAAAAATCACCATCCTTTCTCTGATTTTCCATAATGGCTTCTGAATCCACAGCTGAGCGCACATCTGTGTTTAATGCTCAAGATCCAGAAAGTACTTTTCTTTCTGTGAATATGTCAAGCATTACCAAGCTGACAAATCTGAACTATCTGATGTGGGGGCGTCAAGTCCGAGCCTTACTCGAAGGTCATGAACTCCAACAGTTCATTGATACCGCCGACAGCACTCCTCCTGCCACAGTCATGGTGGATGGCGCCTCTGTCCCAAATCCTGCATACGCTCCGTGGCGACGTCAGGATCGTCTCTTGTACTCTGCTCTCATTGGAGCAATCTCGCTTAATGTTCAATTTGTGGTCTCTTGTGCTACCACGACCAAAGAGGTCTGGGATATCCTGGCCAACACTTTCGGAAATCCCACCAGAGGCCACATTCGTCAACTCCGGTTGCAAATCCGAACCTGCACTAAAGGCACGAAGACGATCAGTGAGTATCTTCGCACGATCAAAGCGAAATCTGATGAGCTAGCTCTTCTTGGCAAACCCATGGACCAAGAGGATCTAACAGAACAAATTCTGGCTGGACTCACCGAAGATTACAAAGCCGAGATAGACGCTGTTAATGGTCGCGACAAACCGATCTCCTTTACGGAGCTTCACGAGCGATTACTGAATCGAGAGGCGATGCTCATGTGTACTGACACACCTGCTGCTGTTTCTGTCCCGATTGTAGCCAACGCTACAGATACACGCTTCCGTCAACAACAAAATTCCAATCGGAACCAGTCCAATCAGTCTCGGAACCAGCAGCAATACACGCATCACAACAACAATCAAAACCGAAACCAGAATCGATTCTCCCGTCCTTATCTGGGTCGTTGTCAGGCTTGTGGGATTCAAGGTCATAGTGCCAAATTCTGTCCCGAGTTCAAGATTGTCAAAGGCAGCAGCAGTGGTCAACAGTGGTCATCTCAATTTTCACCACAGCAGCAGCAGCAGTGGAACATGCCCTCACCGGTACTGCAGTGGCAGCCTCGAGCAAACCCGGCGTCGATGTCTGATGCGTCAACGTGGCTCCTCGACTCCGGCGCCTCGCACCACATGACTTCCGACCTGAACAATCTGTCGCTGCACAATCCGTATACCGGTGGTGATGATGTCCTGCTCGGTGACGGTTCTGGCCTCACAATTTCACACACTGGTTCTTCTTCTGTACCCTCCTATACTAAACCTTTTTTTCTTAATAATGTTTTATGTGTACCATCACTTGACAAGAATTTGATCTCTGTCTTTCAATTATGCAAAACTAATGGTGTTGCTGTCATGTTTACCCCAACATACTTCCAGGTGAGGGACTTACAAACAGGGGCTCTTCGTCTGGAAGGCAAGCCTAAAGCTGGAACTTATGAATGGCCAAAATTCCGTTCATCGCCTCCTTCTCTTGCTTTTGCTTCTTTAGTTAAAACTACTATGTCGGATTGGCATTCTCGTTTAGGCCATCCGGCTTTATCTATTCTTCAAAAAGTTGTTTTCGCAATTTGATTTACCTGTTTCTTCGAATGTTTTGCTGGCTCAGCCATGCACCGCTTGCTCTATCAATAAAATGCACAAGCTGCCTTTCTCTTTGTCGACTTTGAAATCTTCTCATCCGCTTGATATTGTCTTCTCTGATGTGTGGACATCTCCACTTACATCGATTGATGGATTTAAGTACTATGTTATTTTCGTCGATCACTATACTAGATACACTTGGCTTTATTCTCTCAAGAAAAAGTCTGACGTTTTTGAAGTCTTTACTCGATTTAAGGCTTTGGTCGAAAATCAATTTCGACACAAGCTCCGTACTTTGTATACCGACAATGGGGGCGAGTACATTGGCTTAGCTAGTTACCTCGCCACTCATGGTATTTCGCATAGAACCAGTCCTCCTCATACTCCGGAGCATAACGGCATTGCCGAACGCAAACATCGACATATTGTCGAAACCGGCCTTGCTCTTATGAGTCATGCGTCTATGCCCAAAACGTATTGGACTTATGCATTAAGTACGGTGGTCTATCTTATAAACCGCATGCCAACTCAAGTTCTTGATTTTAAAACTCCTTTCGAAAAATTGAATGGCCATTTACCGAACCTTCAAAAACTTCGTATATTTGGTTGCTTATGTTTTCCGTGGTTACGTCCATATGCATCGCATAAACTTGATGCTCGATCGACACCATGTGTCTTTCTCGGATATTCCATGACTCAAAGCGCCTAGTTTTGTCTTGATCGGGAGACTAACAAAATATACACATCTCGTCATGTAATGTTTCATGAATCTGTTTTTCCATTTGCTACTCCTACTAATCCACCTAACGAGCATGAATCATTAGATTCTGAGCTCCCTGTCTATCCTCCTGTCTCGCCTGTGCAGCCTGCAGGTGTATATCGACCAGCTCCACTTCCTGATACAGTGTTGCAGACGAGCCACCGAAGCTCTCCGACGCACCAACCTTGCGACAATAGTCTCGATACATCATCAGCTCCTGTCAACACAACTCCTTCGGAAGACCAATCTCCAGTGACTACTGCAGCTTCTGAACATGAAGGTCCACTCGCGCAGATTTCTCCACCAGCTGAGACTACTGCTCCCGTCCAGCAGACTCAAGCTCAGCCGTCTCAAGCTCAGCCGTCTCAAGCTCAGCCGTCTAAAGCTCAGCCGTCTAAAGCTCAGCCGTCTAAAGCTCAGCCGTCTCAAGCTCCTCGAAGAACTAGCACACGCGAACGCAAACCCGTTCAGAAGCTCAATCTTCATACTTCAGTCACTCTACCACCCACTACCATCCCTTCTACTGTTGTTGATGCACTGAAAAGTCCATACTGGCGCAAAGCCATGACGGATGAAATCAATTCTCAATTACAAAATCATACTTGGGATCTTGTTCATCCTTCTAAAGCTAATAATGTTGTTGGTTGCAGGTGGGTCTTCACAATAAAGAGGCATGCCGATGGTACCATCGACAGATATAAGGCTCGCCTTGTCGCAAAGGGATACAATCAACGACCAGGGATTGACTATCACGACACGTTTAGCCCGGTTGTGAAACCTGCGACAATACGAACTGTGCTAAGCATTGCTGTCTCTGCGCATTGGCCCTTGAAACAACTTGATGTTACAACCGCCTTCCTGCAGGGACACCTCGAGGACGAAGTTTACATGAAGCAGCCTATTGGATTCCTGGATAAAGACAACCCGACGGCTGTAAGCAAGCTTCGGAAAGCAATCTATGGGCTTAAACAAGCACCGCGGGCGTGGTACAATGAGCTACGAAATTTTCTACTCAAATCAGGCTTTATCAACTCCCTAGCCGACGCATCACTGTTCATCTACAACGCCAAAGGGATTCTTCTCTACATGCTGGTTTACGTTGACGATATCATCGTCACGGGCAACAATCAGGCCTACATAACCCGGTTTATCGCTACTCTCTCTCAACGTTTTCTAATTAAAGACTTGGGTGATCTTACTTATTTTCTTGGCATCGAAGTCATTCATAACTCTCGTGGTTTACTGCTGACACAATCTCGTTAATTACAGATTTACTTAACAGAACAGGGATGTCTCATGCCAAGCCGATGCCCACTCCGATGTGCTCGAACACCCACCTCACGCTCTTGTCAGGAACTGCACTGGCTGACGCCACCGAATACAGAGCTGCCGTGGGTAGTCTCCAGTACCTTTCCTTAACGAGGCCTGATATATCTTTCTCCGTCAACAAAATGTCCCAGTTCATGCACCAGCCTACAACTGAGCATTGGACAGCAGTCAAACGCATATTGCGTTATCTCTCCGGCACGATCGATCGGGGAGTCTACCTTCATGCAAAGAACACGCCCAATTTGCATGCCTTCACCGATGCTGATTGGGCAGGCAACAAAGACGACTATACATCAACTGGAGCTTAGATTGTGTACCTTGGCCGACACCCAGTGGCCTGGTCTTCCAAGAAACAAACCGGTGTGGCACGGTCATCTACAGAAGCCGAATATCGGTCCATTGCAAACACTGCCTCAGAAGTTTGTTGGATCACATCACTCCTCAAGGAACTAGGTGTCTCGTCAACAACGACTCCAACGATCTTTTGCGATAATATTGGCGCCAACTACCTCGCTGCCAATCCCGTCTTCCACTCTCGTATGAAGCACATTGCCTTAGACTATCATTTCGTTCGTGGATATGTTCAGACTGGACAGCTACGAGTCGCCTACGTCACCTCCGCTGACCAGCTAGCTGATGCACTCACCAAACCACTACCACGTACTCGGTTTGAGACATTAAGCGTCAAGATCGGACTCTCACCCGGTCGTCCGTCTTGAGGGGGCGTGATAAGATATAGAAACTCAATCATTCTCCTCCCTGTAATTACGCATCATTACCGTTGTATATTTCCTTTCCATCTTTGTAGGCTAAGCCTAACCTCTCAATAATATTCATTCAATCCCATACATTCAATAAGAGAGGCAGTTGATTTTTGGGGTAGAAATGGTGAGGGATCCAGACAGTTATGCAATAAATGTTAGTTATATGAGACTTCAATGTCATTAGAGGTGCGGTTTAGGAGTTAGACTGTGGTAACGGCAATAGGTTAGGGTAACGGAATTGATACTTTCACGAAGGCTGCTGAATCGTGAGGAGATTGGGAGATCTTATTGAAATCTCCCATTCTCTTCACGATTCAGCAGCCTCCTACCTACGAAACCCTAAGCTCCTTCTCTGCGATTTGGGAGACGAAGCAAGAGACGTTACCAAATCCATTAAATCGTCTCTAAACATTCATCAGCCATGGAATTCAATTCCTCTTTTAATTCTGAATTCATATACGAAACTGCCACAGCAAGTTCGAATCGTCAGAGAAATCTTGGAGGCTTCATCTATAAATAATCAACACGGACGAACAGGTAACTCTCTCATCTCAATCTGTCATCCCAGCCCAGCTCCCCTATTTTATTCACATGATTTTGTTGTACGGTGCTTCAACCCAGCCAGCCAAGCCAACCATTACCGTCAACTGCGAGAAGGTTCAATATTCACTCTAGCTTCCTTCGAAGTTTCCCGGTCCACTACTACGTACAAGCTGACGGAAAACCCTTTCACCATCCGTTTTCTTCCAACAACCACCATCACTCTTGCCAAGAAGTTGCCAACTCCAATCGGTCGAGAGAAGTTCATGCTCCGGAATATCGACCAACTTCACGCACTTGCTAACACTAATCTCGAATTACCAGGTACATGTCATAAACTTCTAAATAGCTTTCTCGCTTGGTCATTAACACACTTCTACATGCCAAATATTGTCGGACAAATCAGATTTGTCCAAGGTGCAAATTTAACTGATCCCATATCCTCACAACGTGTCGTCCGTCTGCGAATGGCTACGTAAGAACTCCTTCATCACGCCACATGTTAGCTTAAGCTTCTCGCAAATATGTTTTATACTGCTTTCTCTATTACATGTTAGGTAGTTTTACAACATTTTTCCGAAAACGTGACAAAAAGTGCATCACGATTTCTATGTCAAGCTTGCAAGCACAAATGAAAAACATATCGCCACCATCTCCCTCTCACATTTCTTATTTTGTTTTCTAATAAAAAATCCAAAAGCATATATCTTAAGCATTTCATTTTCTAGATGGATTGGTGCTTTAAATTTCTCAGAACAATAATATGATGCGTTAGTAGAAGTATGTCGTTCAGAAATCAGCAAGGGATTAGTGACTGCTTTATCTGGTACTACATGCTTCGGAAAATATAATAGACATATTTTCTTCTTCGCCATATATGTATGTGTTTTCTGGCTGCTATTAGTTTCCCGTAATCTTCACTTTCACAATTTTGCATAAACGCTGGTAAAAGAAAAACAACAATTTGGTTGTAAAAATGTCAACAACATTTGCGTCATCATTGTGATACGTGCCTTTCTCAATATTGTTTTCTCTCAGGAACATTATGCTTACTATTGCTCTATTCCAAATATGATCTTACACGTTTTTTACGTTTACCGCCCATCCCCCTTCTCAGAACCAACTCTCCTAATACCAGCGTATCAAACTAAGAATAACAGTGTTATCAAATTTCTTTAGGAACGTGACTATACGTCGACGCAGCAAACGGTTCCCATCTCCTGACGGACACATCAACAATTCTGCGAGGCAAAGAAGTGGCAAGGAACCACAAGCGTGGCCATGATTAGGCGTATCATGTTATGTTTGGAAACAATAACCTTCTCCCTAAGTTTTCAGTAATACTATAATTTTATTCCCCTACTTTAGCTCTTACATTACTCTGTTTTCTTCACTTTTGTGGGCGACCATTGTTTTTATTTTATTAAAAGGGAGGTGAGTAAATTAAGTTTGAATATTCTTGGCAGTGTTCACCTAAACCAACGTAGAGAAACAAAGAAATTAGATAAGTATTGTCGGTGGCAAATAAAAAGATAAGTATTTTCATGTTTGACGACCTATAAACAATTTCAGAAAAAGCTTCAGCACTGCACTCTGTTTAAGCAGTTTATTTACCTCAAAGAAAACGAAACTAGGGATGCTTAACAAGCTAACATCTCCTAAAACAATATATATATACTTACAAAACCTATTTTTGTAATTTAAAATTATTTAGATACTGACAAGCTAGCATTCTAAAAAATTATTCACATCGATACATATATATGTGGTCACTATGCTGCATTTGTTTTAAAATTAATTCCAGTTTCTAAAACACAAACTTCACTAATGGAACGTACATTAGCAAAGGATAAAAAGACAAACAACTCTCTTTAAGATCACGACCCAATAACTTACAAATATAGTTGGTTAAAATTAAAAAGGAAGATTAACTACACATCTAGCAGATCACTGCTTCTTTGAGTTAGAGGTTATATCGAGTATTAACTAGAGATATTATGTTCTTAAGTTCTGGCTTCAGTCACTGATGTTTGGAAATGGAAAACCTAGATTGTAATGGTGTTGCTCGCTCGGGAAGTCTCGAGAAGTGTCAAACTAAGAGATGGATGTTTTCAGTTTCATCTGCCATTAGATGGCTTCAAAATTGAGTACGTAATGAAGAGCTCCGTAGCATCTATACAACGGAGCCAGCATCGGCAAACAACACATCCTTAATGCACACGGATGACCTGAAAAAAGAAGTAACACAAAATATGGGTCCACTTACAAACCAAAAAGCCAAAGATATTTGAAAATCCCCAAAATATTAAAAACATTACGGAAATGATTAACATTCATATGTAGGGAATAAATAGACTTTTCACATTCTCCAAACCGTAACCCCCAAAGAAAACAGTGCATTTCGGAGCAAACACATAAAAACATATATGATAATTTGATATACACCACCTTGAGGAAAAAAAAACTGAGAATATTACACAAAAAGGAAGTATGAATGGAGAGTCATAGTGGAGGAAGCAAGATCAGAGTGGACAAGCAAAATCAAAACGAAGAAAACAAAACAGCAAGGGACATACACTTTCTCTTACAGCCGAACAAAGTAAGGTTCAAATCACTAAATAATGTATCCCACAAATCACCGTTAATCTGAAAACGTTGTTGCCAACTACATCCGTCCTCAAACGGTATTTTGAAAACAACATCAACATAACGGAAGATTTCAAAACAGACAAAAATAATAACATAGAATTTTTTAAAAAAATAACCACTCCGCGCGTGCGCGGGGTGTAAAATCTCTAGTTTTACTAAAGCTAAAGAATAATCTCATATTTAAAATTTCTCAAATATAAGCTCATTGACACAAATGATGAAACTAAATGACTAATCCTAATAGCTAATAATGTTAAGGATAAATATTTTTAGTAGGTTATTGTCTTTGATTTGGGTCTTCGGATACCCATTCGGGTTTCGGGTAAATACACGTACCCGTACTTATACCCACAGGTATGCTAACTAAATACCCAATAGGATAAAATGCTTATTTTGGTTCGGTTACAGGTTCGGGCATTTTTTTATCGGGTCCAGGTTCGGGTATTCGGGTCGGGGTATTTTGCCCAGGCCTAGTTTCGTTTATAAAAGAGAGAGACATGCCACATAGCAACTATTTAGGAGAATACAAATCTAGCCTACATGGCCTATCTCTCTAATCTCAAACAACATCTTTTATATAGGGAAAAAACCCAAATAATACACCAAGTGAACTCGTTTTTGCCGAAAAATACACAAATTTTTACAATTACCTGATTAATACATGAACTCGTTAATATTGTCATTTTAAATTATAAACTAGCAAAAGGTTAGGAGTTTAATACATAATTTTAACGGAGTTAACGTCCCGTTAACGGCATTTCTAACGGAGTTTTAAACTGATGGGAAAAAACCCAAAATATATACCAACTGAACTCGTTTTTGCCGAAAAATACACAGACTTTTGTCATTACCTACTTAATACACAAACTCGTTAATATTGTCATTTTAATCTCTCTTCTTCCAGATTTTTTTAAAAATTTTAAATCTATAGTCCCATACCTGCCGTGTGGCGCTCGACAGTCCCATACCTACCGAGCCATCCTACCTCTCTTCCGGACTTTTTCGACTGGCTTCGCCCTGCCTCGGGTTCCTCATGTTATCGGCTCCAGACCATGACCAGTTTTTGCAAGGATGGCCTAATCCCTTCTCCAAAGTCAGATCCCCGATCAGCGATAAACTCCCGGAACTCAACCGGGTCGCTCTACCTTACTCCAAAAGGATTTCCACTCACTGAAACACAACATCCTTTCCCATTCGTTTTAGTCCCGCATAAGCATCACGACAGTCACGAACCGTCCCACGAAAACAGGGTCGTGACATTCTCCCCCCACCCATCAATGTGCACGCCCTCGTGCACCGGGAAGATTCCTCAAGATCGAACGTAGGGCAGTTGTGGGATACCTCTACCCCCAACCCATACGATGACTCGGCCCCCTGCCTTAGTCCCTTGCGCTTAATATCCGCCTTCATGGATGCTGCATGGGTTTAACACTTACCCTTTCACCCCAGACTCTCAGTCACCACCGAGTAAGGTTCTCCTTCTTTCGATCTAGGGAAACAATGCGCAATGTATCCGTTCATCGTCTGCCCCGTGCACGAGGGTGTATGAAAAGAGAAATTTAAAGTACGAAAATAAGGATTTAGAAGAAACAAAAAAAAAATAAGAGGACGGGAGATCAACGTTACGGAAAGAAAAGGCTCCGGCGTCGGCTTATGATACATTAATTTTAATAGATTTAAATTTAAAAGAATCTGGGAGAAAGAGAGATTAAAATGACAATAATAACGAGTTCGTGTATTAATCAGGTAATGACAAAATTCTGTGTATGTTTCGGCAAAACGAGTTATGTTGGTGTATTTTTTGGATTTTTTTCCCATCGGTTTATAACTCCGTTAGAAACGCCGTGAACTGGACGTTAACTCCGCTAAAATTATGTATTAAAATCCTGATATTTTGCTAGTTGATGATTTAAAATGACAATATTAACGAGTTCATGTATTAATCGGGTAATCGCAAAAGTCTATGTATTTTTTGGCAAAAACGAGTTCAGTTGGTGTATTTTAAGGGTTTTTTCCCTTTTATATAGTATAATTAAACATTAATAATGCGTAGTAAAACAACTAGAACGAGTGGCAAGAAGCTTTCCAAAATCACACATAATTTCCCCCCAAAGCAGGGGTGCCTCTATCACACGCTTCAAGACAAACTCCAGACTTTTTTCCGAAGTTCCTACACGTAAACACCACTATCGAATAAGGTGAAACTAGTATTAGGAACATAAGTCCCACATCGGAAGTTGGAAGGGATCCTTAGTAATATATAAGTGATATGAGCCACTCTACTTATCACCAATTTCCGATGTGGGACAATATTCCCTAATAACTAGAACATGTGGGGTTATGGCGAGCATTTTCTAACAAATTATTAAACGGAGGTTATTAATGGAAGAAATGATCACTCCCATGGAAATAAATTTCACGTAAGCCCAAGCTCATTTAATGCAAACAAGTCTTCCGTAGCCCAAATATTATAGGCATTTGTGGAAGCAACCATGACCTAGTGGTTAAATAGTTAAAGCTTTATACCAGTAGGTATTGGGTTTGAATCTCCGAAGGCGCAAGTTTTACAAGAATAATGGAGGCAAGCTTATAAGGAAGTTTTCGGGAACAGGTAAAATTGTCCTTGTAATAGTTCTAATAATCGGTATCAAGGAAACACTTCAATTAGCTATACTGTACCGACCTAAATGAACAAAAACACAGAGCGAGAAGCAAGTGGGGTGTACAATATAGGAAACAATTACAAAGTGTGGCATTCAATACGTAGCGTAAGGGCGGGGATATAATTACATAACCTGCAATACGTTACGAGCGAAATGATTTCCCAACATGGTTCAAAATTGTTTCCGGCAAATACAAAACGAGAAGTCCTAAATCTGGCTTCACCATTGTAAAATCTCAATATATTCATGCACCAAAGACTCGGCTCCTAAATCCCAGGGGGAAAAACTAACTAGAACGCACACACCAACACCGGAATCCACGAAAAGAGTACTACCATGCCGCAATGTGAGTAAAGTATCCAGGCAAAAGGAAATCAGAGGCCAGCACCGGCGGTTCAGATGGTAAGAGACCTCGGCGTGATATTGGGCCATAGGCCCATACGGTTGTATAGTCCGTAATAAATACTTGTAATAGGTCAAACGAATGTACGTTGTATATATCGCGACAACCTCCTATCAATAAACTCAAGAAAGCTTTTACCTCCTCTATAGCTTTTTGACATGGTATTAGAGCATTGAAACTTGACTACAAAAAAGTTCCTCTGCAATCGATCAAAGGATCTGAATTCCGCACAAAGAGATCTGTTCTATTTCGTTTTTTTTTTCATTTTTTACTTAACCTAAAATGTTGCCTTCTCTTCTATGGAAATCGTTTTCAACATGAGTGATGCAGCTGCTCC
This sequence comes from Orychophragmus violaceus, assembly GCA_030180135.1. NCBI lineage: Eukaryota > Viridiplantae > Streptophyta > Magnoliopsida > Brassicales > Brassicaceae > Orychophragmus > Orychophragmus violaceus. Next base: position 63,392,173 of record CM058229.1, on the reverse strand, counting down.
TGCTCACCGTACGATCTAGCCTTACGACCTGACGTCAAGGGACAACCCAGGGATTATCATCTCGAAACCACTGTTAAAGGGTCCCAATTTTGACGAATGGTCACTCAATCTGAAACTCGCACTCAAAGCGAGAAAGAAGTTCGGATTTGCGGATGGGTCTATCCCGCAACCCCCTGAAGAATCAGCTGACTATGAGGACTGGACTACAAATAACGTCCTTGTGGTTTGCTGTATGAAGCTAACCATCAAAGAGAACATCTGCACTACGATGTATCATATCAACAAAGCTAGCGAACTGTGGACGCACATTCAAAAATGGTTTGGCGTTAAGAATGGTCAGCATTTCCTTGAATCCTCTATTATTGACACTGGTGCATCTAATAATATGACATGCTCTCTTTATTACTTGACCGATGTCTGTGATATGGCTCCAATCTTGATCAAACTGCTGGATGGACGGTTCACGACAGCTACCAAAAATGGTGGTGTCAGTTTGGGTTCTGGTCTGAGTTTACAGGACATTTTTGTTGGGAATGTCCTGAAATCTACCGTACTATCTCTAGAAAGTATGATAAGTGTCGAGATCAGACATAAGTCATAAATACTGGGTGATCATGATGGCTTGCTAGAGTCCGCTCATGATCTATGAGTTTAGGACTTATTACCAGTATTGTATGATCCCGAAGGGTCGCACACCATAGCTAACGGGAAAGTTAAATGGAATTAATACGGTAAGATGCAATGGCATTTACTGTATTGGATCAGAGAATTGGGCCAGACAAAATGCAGGCTTTTGTCTGATTTGTGTCTTGGGCCCAAAAGATTAATGAGCCATTAGTCTAATGACTTGGGCCCATTAATGAGAGATAAAAGAATGAGAAAACCCTAAGGAAGAAAGAGAGGCTTGCGATTTTTCTCTTCCTTGGCCGCGAGTTTGCCTCTCTCTCTCTTTGATCTAATCATCTATCTCTTTGGTCTGGCAGCCATCCCTTGCTTGTAAGAGTGTGGATACTCAAGGAGGAATAGGTGATTCATCTGTTCTGGACTGATCTTGTCATTACCATCAATTATCCGCTGCAATCTGAAAGGTAATGATCCAGGTTTGGTTGGTTTTATGATTCGTTTTGCAAGAACCTAGATCTGTTAAGATTATGTGTTAGGTTGAAACATGGGAATTAAACCTTGAACAAACACTATAATCCATCAGTGGTATCAGAGCCCAGGTTATTAGTTTCTTGTAATTTGGATCATATGATTTTAATGGTTTTTGAATCAATTAAGGAATGAAAATTGATTAAAACTAATTAAACCCTAATCGTGTGATCTTGTTAATAATCGGCTGTTTGAAAGGTTTTGGCCTTGGCCGAATGTTGATAATAGAATGGCTCCATTCAATTATTAAAACCCTAATCGCTATTCTATAATGATCACGGCTTGGATCATGTGCTTTGGCCGATAGTAACACATGATGCGATCGCTTTAATTGAGTGTATCGATCATGTTGTTTGATTCTGTCGGCGTGATCGATCATGCATAGCATGGATCGTGTGTACGTGAGTCGTTGTCAAGCGTGATGTGTGAGCCGTAAGCCGAGTGCCGTGCATGATCGTGGGTTGCGATGATCGATCGGTTTCGATCGTGAGCAACTGTTGCGCTGTAATGGATCATGGGCCTCGGATAATTATGGGCCCACAATTGCGTTAATGGGCCGAGTTGGATCTTGGATCCGTTTTTTTGGCCCATTAAAATTTTACGTCCCGCGAATAGTCAATCGGTTAAACCGAGCTTCGCGGTTCGTTGCCCAAAACCACACCGATTAAACCGGTCCATTTAATTGGCGGTTAATTGTGTGTTTAAAGTCTTAAACCGCAAGTTAAATCAAATTGGCTAAAACACTAGGTGTTTCTTCCCGGTTTTGGATTTAACTGAACCGATCCAATTTAATTGGTGGTTCAAGCGGTTAACCCGAATCGCGGTTTGCTGGAAATTATTTAATACATGGTATTATTTAATTTCTGGTTAAACCGGATTGAAATTCAAAATTGAATTTTAACCTAAACCGAAGGCTGGTCTAAGTTTGATTTGGTTGGACCAAATAATTTAGAGCTGGTCTGGTTTAGTAAATAACCGATGGTTTTGATAGTTAATTTGGTCTTGGACCAGAATTAATAAACCGAATCGGTTATGTCAAATTATTGGGCCAACTGGAATTCTATGGTCTTGGGCCAAGAATTGGGCCTATAATTTGTGACCCAACCCAAAATATTTAATAAAATATTAAATTAGAAATTTCTATTTTTAGTATGTTTCTAAATTTAGAAAGTTTCTAAAATAAGAAAGTTTCTCAAAATAGTAATCTTCTATTTTTGGAAATAAAACTTAAAAATCCTCAAAAACAATATCAAGCTTGGATGTCTTTCCAATCTTGTCAGCTACTTAACGCTTATTCGATTACAGATATGGCTTACAGTGTGAGGTGTCTGTTTTCGCATAAGTAAAGTAGTATATAGTCACTAATTTCATTGGGAGTCCCAGACTTTAGTGATTATTTGGCTGTAAGAGATTGTTTTCCTTGACTGGGCCATCGGGAGTCCCGGGCCTTGAGACATCTGGTGATATTGGGCCTTGGGCCCAATTCACAACCGAGAGTTGTATGAGATATAACTAGCTGTGTGTATGCTTACCAAGTAAAGCTAATTCCGGGTGACGGCCAGTGGCCCACTTTGGATTTAGCTGAACATGGGTCTCAGAATCATTGCATTCTTATGAGGTTAAACAAAGAAATTTTGAATGCAATGCGAGTTTTCTTATAAGTTGTTAAGATTGCTCTTTTATGAACTAAATAACTAAAACTCTAATTATCTCTAAATTTCAGCTATGACGAGCACAAACAATCAAAACACTTTCTCGATCCGGTCTGTCCTTGAGATGGACAAACTGAACGGATCAAATTTCTTGACTTGGTCGCGGAACCTGAGGCTAGTCCTCAGGCGGGAGAGAAAGGACTATGTCCTTGAGAAAGCTCTCCTTGTGAAGATCGGGTCCAATGCCTCTCATGCAGTATATGATGCTTGGAATAAGCATTATAATGATGCGGTAGATGTGCGTGGTCTGATATTGGCTACCATGGACTCAGATTTGCTGAAGCAATATGAGAACATGGAGTCGCCAATAGAGATGATCAGCAGCCTGAAATTGAAATTTCAGGAGCAGGTAAGAGTGGAGAGATACCAGTTGGTTAAATCTCTCACTAGCTGCAAGCTACCAAATGATCATCCAGTAAGTCCTCATGTCAGTAAAATGATGGGTTACATTGATAACCTGAGGAAACTGGATTATCCAGTTAGCCAGGAATTGGCAACTGAGATCATTCTGCAGTCACTGCCGTCAAGCTATGATAAGTTCGTAAGGAACTATATCAAGAAAGGCTTAACGAAGACGTTGACTGAACTGCATGATATGCTCAAGACAGTTGAGCCAAACGTGAAGAGTACCCTGTACAATCTCATGAATGAGAAGGGTAGGTTTACTAAACCTAATGCTGACAAGGGTGAAGACAAAGTTGTCCAGATTTTGAATCATGGCAAGCGTGTGTCTTCTGAGCCCGAGTCAGATACCTCTTACGTTGGTAAGTGCTGCTACTGTAAAGAGACTGGGCATTGGAAAAGAGATTGCATTAAATTCATGGAAGATTATGAGGAGTTAAAGTTAATGTATGAGACTACTTCCTCAGGTATTCATGTTATTACTTCAAGTTATACCTTGTAGGTATTGGATACTGATTGTGGCACTGATATTTGTTATAATATGCAGAGCCTGAACAACAGTAGAACGTTGAAGGAAGGGCAAGTGGAACTGCGTGTCTGGAAGGAGCTTGGGATGCTGCCTCAGCCGTAGGGTTTTCACTTGTAGATGCCTTTGAGGCTTGGTTTTGAATTAAGTAATTGCTACAATGTACCTGCTTTAAGCAGAGTTGTTTTTTCATTTTCTTATAAAGAATTTGAATGTTTTTCATTTTGATAAAGACAAGTTTTGTTCTTTTGATCTTAATGAAATGTTAATTGTAGCACCCTATTCAAGGAATGGTTTTTATATCTTAAACCAAAGAGTGCCTAAATGTAACATAAATACCGCAATTGGTTTAAATCTGATGAGTTAAACCTGATTTTTCTTGGCATAAATGTTTTGGTCACATAGAGTAAGTCAGATTCAGAAACCCCATAGTTATGGACTTTTGGGCTCATTTGAATAAATATCTTATGAGACTTGAATTCTGCTTACTAGACCAAAAGACAAAGGGCCCATCTTAGCCGAGCTAGAGAAAGGCCCAAAGGCTTATTGGAGATTGAACATACTCATGTATGTGGTCCGATGAGCAGTAATGCCAGAGAAAATTTCCTGTACTTCATTGTCTCTACTGATTGCTTCAGTGAGTATGACTGTGTTCATTTGATGAGACACAAGTCGGAATTCTTTGATATGATCAAAAGAGTTCCAATATGAGGTATAGAATCTGAGTGACAAAAGTATTGAGACCCTGGATAAGATCACGAGTGAGAATACTTAAGTCATTGATGGTGTGATCATCTAAATGAGTGTGAAGTCGTTTCACAGCTCATTTCTCCTGAAAACCTGAAGGTGTTTCTGTGAGAAAGAATCAGATCTTATTAGAAATGATTAAAGATGAGTCACACGAATCTTCCATGATATTCTTTAAGAATAACGCTCTAGAAATATCTAAGTTTACGCTGAAATAGTTCCACCAATATCAGTTGAAAGACACCACGTAAATGTGGATTGGAATCGATCCAAATTCGTCTTTACTGAGTATTTGTAGTTGTGCTACTTCACTGGTTGTCCTAGGGAAACCAAGGCTTGTTACTTTTACGTCCATTCTGTTTTCTAAGAAGGGAAGTTATTTTCCAAGAAGAACAGTGGGAGTAAAAGTATAACTCGAAGAAATTCGAGATATACAGGAGGCTGCTCAACCTATTGAGGGAGAGCAGCGGATGGATTTACAGATTTCTGTAAATCCATACCTGTAGAGCCTGAAGTTCGCAGATATGAATGAATCAGTCACTAATCCGAGAGTGATTTCTCGTCATTAGTTGAAGCTGATGATCATTGAAAGTTCGCATGATCTGATGATCATTGAAAGCGACAAATCTGCGAAATTCAAAGAAGCGAAAGTGAGCCCGGATTCCGAAAAATTACATTTTGTGTAAGTTAGCTTCATCGATCCATTCATGGATGGAAGCAAACATATTGGAGTTGGAATCTTCGTTCAGTTAAAGTAGTCAAGGTTTTGACTTGAACAGGAACGAAGAGGAACTGTGCGTTTACTAAAAGATAAGTGGGAGCAATATTGCATTTCTCATAGTGTATGTCCATGACATACTGATTCTCGAAAATAACGTCCCAATGCTGCAGTCGGTAATGGACTGGCTTGGGAGTTGGTTTTGTTATTGACACGGGTAAAGCCACGTAAGTTCTTGGATTTTGGAACTAAAGATAGAGATCCAAAAGAGCTGGTAGGACAAAGTCAGGATTCTTAAATTGACAAAGTCCTACACGTAATCAGCAATCCAGGAAGGGTTTTATGCCAATGTCACATGGCAATACATTAAGCAAGAAACAGTATCCTACGATATCTGCTGAGCTTGCAAGCATGGATTGTTGGAATTGTGTCCAGTAATCTCGGTACTGTCTCTAGAAAGTAAGATTATGTCAATGATCAGACATAAGTCATATAATACTGGGGGTCATGATGGCTTGCTAGAGTCCGCTCATGATCTATAAGTCTTGGACTTATTGCCTTTATTATATGATCCCATATGGGTCACACGCCTAAGCTAACAGGAAAACGTGTAGGAATGGTTTAGCAGAAGTACGGTAAAAGTGCTAGGCATTTACTGTACTTAGAGAGAATAAAACGGTTTAGGCACTGTGTGTCGATCGATGCACAAGGCGTGTCGATCGACACAGTGCGCGAACGCCTCGGAGTAAATTGGCATTTGGGCCAAATGGCCCAAAACGAACTGAACGAGTTTTATATAAACTTAAGACGAGTTCAGGTCGAAATAAGCCCTAGCCGCGAGCCTCCTCTCTCTCTCTGCGCCGATTTCCTCCTGGTCTAGCAGCCTCTTCCTGCTTGGTGTGCGTGTGTGAACCTCTGGAGGAGTTATCACTCGGTGGCTCTCTGATCTCCAACATACCATCCCTTTCCGCTGCAATAAACAGGTATAAGGTGAGATCAACAATTGTTTCTATTCAAGAGAACCTAGATCCGCATGTTTAGGATAATCTGAATCAGAGAATTGAATCAGGATTCAACTAAACATTCCTTCAGTGGTATCAGAGCCATTGGTTCTGGTTTTTCTTGTTTAGATTCAAGTTTAGGATTGTGTTTCTTGTTTAAAAGTGTTTTGAATCAACTACTGATAAGAGAAATCACTTAAGTAACAAGAATTGAAACCTAAACATATGAAAAAAAATCGCATGATCAAGCTATATGATTTGGTATGCGATCTGATCCGAGAGAATGAGTATCGGCTGCGATCGCATGGATCGATCGATACGATCGCATGGATCGGTCGATACAGTCTATCGGCTAACCCTGTTAACGCGTGAAAGCATCGATCGATGCAGGATCGATGCAGGTTCGATGTTGGTGCATCGACCGATGCGGTTGGTGCATCGATCGACACGGTTAGGGTTTTGGCTCGGTTCCGTGCATGCGTGAGAGCATCGATCGATACAGGATCGATGCACGATCGATGCAGGATCGATGCTAAGAGCATCGACCGATGCGGTTGATGGATCGATCGACACGGTTGGTTCATCGATCGACATGGTTGGTTTAAGGCTCGGTTTAATATTTTGATTAAAATTAATTCGTCCTGGTTTAATAAACAGATTTAATAATTTTATTAAGTCTGGTTAAACCGGGACAAGAAATCCAATGTCGAAAGAATTATTGGATTTAGTGCCTAAACCAGGATTTTCTAATTTGATTTGGTTGGACCAAATAAATTGAGAAAATCCGGTTTAGTAAATAACCGGTTGACAATTGTGGTCGTCGTAGTAATTAAAATTTGGTTAGACCAATTTTAATGAACCAGACCGGTTATGTCATTTAATTGGACAATTGGGTCATGTCTTGGACATGGACCAATTCTTGGGCCTCGGGCCAAGAAGTTAAAACAATTGGGCCAATTATTTGAGTCTTTCTTCAGATTAATTTAAAATTTATTTTATAAAATTATAAAGTCGATTTTAAATTAAAGTTTCCGAAATTTTGAAATTAGAAAGTTTCTTAAATTAGAAGTTTCTGGATTTGCGGGTTTTGGATTTTAAAGAAATTTCTAAAGTTAGAAAGTTTCCGTTTTTAGAAAGTTTCCAATTTTAGAAAGTTTCCAAAAATAGTAGGTTTCCAAAAATGGAAAGTTTCCCGAAATAGTAATCTTCTATTTTGGGAATGAATTTTTAAATAAACCTACGAACCTCAAATAATATCAAGCGTTGGATGTCTTGTCCATTCTATGTCAGCTGTCGAAGCCCATTCAATTGTATTCATGGCCTTACAGTGTGAGGGTGTCTGCTTTTGCGTGGATAAGACGGTTTGTGATTCATAAATGTCATTGGGAGTCCCAGACATTAATGATTACATGACTGTATAGTCTGGTTTTCTTGACTAGGCCATCGGGAGTCCCGGGCCTTGAGACATCAGAGTGGATTGGGCCTCGGGCCCAGATTCACAACCAAGAGTTATATCACGGATATAATTAGCCGATATAGGGCTTACCGATATAAGCTAATATTGGGTGACGGCCAGTGGCCCACTTTAATCTTAGTTATATGTGGATCTTGGAATCATTATATTCTATTGAGGGTAACTGATGTTATTGAATATAATGCATGATTAATCATATTAAATTTAATACGAGATTAATCATATTGAACATATTAACTAAAATCCTTTTATCTTAATTTTCAGTTATGACTAGCACAAACAATCAAAACACTTTCTCGATCCGGTCTGTCCTTAAGATGGACAAGCTGAACGGATCAAATTTCTTGACTTGGTCGCGGAACCTGAGGCTAGTTCTCAGACAGGAGAGAAAGGACTATGTCCTTGAGAGAGCTCTCCCCGTGAGGATCGGGTCCAATGCTTCTCATGCAGTATATGATGCTTGGAATAAGCATTATAATGATGCGGTAGATGTGCGTGGTCTGATATTGGCTACCATGGACTCAGACTTGCGGAAGCAATATGAGAACATGGAGTCGCCAATAGAGATGATCAGCAGCCTGAAATTGAAATTTCAGGAGCAGATAAGAGTGGAGAGATACCGGTTGGTTAAGTCTCTCACTAGCTGCAAGCTACCAAAAGATAATCCAGTGAGTCCTCATGTCAGTAAAATGATGGGTTACATTGATAACCTGAGGAAACTGGATTATCCAGTTAGCCAAGAGTTGGCAACTGAAATCATTCTGCAGTCACTGCCGTCAAGCTATGATAAGTTCAGAAAGAACTATATCAAGAAAGGCTTAACGAAGACGCTGACTGAACTGCATGATATGCTCAAGACAGTTGAGCCAAACGTGAAGAGTACCCTGTACAATCTCATGAATGAGAAGGGTAGGTTTACTAAACCTAATGCTGACAAGGGTGAAGGCAAAGTTGTCCAGATTTTGAATCATGGCAAGCGTGTGTCTTCTGAGCCCGAGTCAGATACCTCTTACGTTGGTAAGTGCTGCTACTGTAAGGAGACAGGGCATTGGAAGAGAGATTGCATTAAATTCATGGAAGATGATGAGGAGTTAAAGTCGATGTATGCGACTACTTCCTCAGGTATTCATGTTATTACTTCAAGTTCTACCTTAAAGGTATTGGATACTGGTTGTGGCACTGATATTTGTGATAATATGCAGAGCCTAAGCAACAGTAGAACGTTGAAGGAAGGGCAAGTGAAACTACATGTCTGGAAGGAGCTTGGGATGCTGCCTCAGCCGTAGGGTTTTTCACTTATAGATCCCTTTGAGGCTTGGTTTTGTATTAAGTAATTGCTACAATGTACCTGCTTTAAGCAGAGTTGTCTTTCATTTTCTTGTAAGAATTTGAATGTTTTTCATTTTGATAAAAGACAAGTTTTGTTCTTTTGATCTTAATGAAATATTAATTGTAGCACCCTATTCATGGAATGGGTTTTATATCTTAAACCAAAGAGTGCCTAAATGTAACATAAATACCGAATTGGTTTAAATCTGATGAATTAAACCTGATTTTTCTTGGCATAAAGTCTTGGTCACATAGAGTAAGTCGGATTCAGAAATCCCATAGTCATGGACTGTTGGGCTCATTTGATAAAATATCTTATGAGACTTGAATTCTGTTTACTAGACCAAAAGGTAAAGGGCCTATCTTAGCCGAGCTAGAGAAAAGCCCAAAGGCTTATTGGACCTGGAACATACTCATGTATGTGGCCCAATGAGCAGAAATGCCAGAGAAAAATCTCATGTACTTCATTGTCTCTACTGATTACTTCAGTGAGTGATGAGACACAAGTCGGAATTCTTTGACATGGTCGAAAGAGTTCCAGAATGAAGTATAGGATCTGAATGACAAAAGTATTAAGACTCTGGATTAAAATCACGAGTGAGAATACTTAAGTCATTGATTATGTGATCATCTGAATGAGTGTGAAATCGTTTCACAGCTCATTTCTCCTGAAAACCTGAAGGTGTTTCTGTGAGAAAGAATCAGATCTTATTAGAAATGATTAAAGATGAATCACACGAATCTTCCATGATATTTTAAGAATAACGCTCTAGAAATATCTAAGTTTACGCTAAAATAGTTCCACCAATATCAGTTGAAAGACACCACGTAAATGTGGATTGGAATCGATCCAAATTTGTCTTTACTGAGTATTTGTAGTTGTGCTACTTCGCTGGTAGTCCTAAGGAAACCAAGGCTTGTTACTTTTACGTCCATTCTGTTTTCTAAGAAGGGAAGTTATTTTCCAAGAAGAACAGTGGGAGTAAAAGTATAACTCGAAGAAATTCGAGAAATGACAGGAGGCTGCTCAACCTGTTGAGGGAGAGCAGCGGAAGGATTTACAGATTTCTGTAGAATCTACACCTGTGGAGCCTTGTCCGAAGGAAACCAAGGCTTGTTACTTTTACGTCCATTCTGTTTTCTAAGAAGGGAAGTTATTTTCCAAGAAGAACAGTGGGAGTAAAAGTATAACTCGAAGAAATTCGAGAAATGACAGGAGGCTGCTTTACCTGTTGAGGGAGAGCAGCGGAAGGATTTACAGATTTCTGTAGAATCTACACCTGTGGAGCCTGAAGTTCGCAGATATGAATGAATCAGTTACTAATCCGAGAGTGATTTCTCGTCATTAGTTGAACCTGATAATCATTGAAAGTTCGCATGATCTGATGATCATTGAAAGCGACGAATCTGCGAAATTCAAAGAAGCGAAAGTGAGCCCGGACTCCGAAATGTTACATTTTATGTAAGTTTGCTTCATCGATCCATTCATGGATGGAAGCAAACATATCGGAGTTGGAATCTTCGTTCTGTTGAAGTAGTCAAGGTTTTGACTTGAACAGGAACGAAGCGGAACTGTGTGTTAACTAATAGATTAGTGGGAGCGATATTGCATTTCTCATATTGTATGTCGATGACATACTGATTCTCGAAAATGACGTCCCAATGCTGCAGTCAGTAAAGGACTGGCTTGGGAGTTGGTTCTAATGATTGACATGAGTAAAGCCACGTATGTTCTTGGATTTTGGATCTAAAGATAGAGATCCAAAAGAGCTGGTAGGACAAAGTCAAGATTCTTAAATTGACAAAGTCCTGCACCTAATCAGCATTCCAAGAAGGGTTTTATGCCAATGTCACATGGCAATACGTCAAGCAAGAAGCAGTGTCCTACGATAACTGCTGAGCTTGAAAGCATGGATAGGATTCCATATGCGACGGCAATTGGATCTATCATGTATGCCATGACACGTACTTGTTTTGATATTGCTTTAATGTTAAGCAAGACAAGTAAAGACCAGTCAAATCCAGCAAAGAATCACTGGATTGCCGTAAAGAATATCCTAAAGTATTTGAGGAATACTAAGGATAAGTTCTTTAGGTAAAGGAGAAAGTGAAGTGCTACTAGTCGACAGAGTCTGAAAGGCAAGTTTCCAACGGACAAAGATGATTTCCGGTCACAGTCCGGTTATATCTTGTGTCTGTCTGGCGGTGCAAGGCACTGTTGCTGACTCCATGACTTAAGCTGAACATTTCGCAACTTGGGAAGTGGCGAAAGAGGTTGTTTGGAAAGAAGAGTTCGTCACTGAACTTGATGTGATTTCCAGCATAGATGAGACTAGCTGCACATCAGAGGTCCAAACACCTTGAGGATAGGTATAACCTATTCCGTGAGATAAATGACAGAGATGTTAAGTAGATCAGCAAGTTTCAACGAATGAGAACGTTGCTAATCTATTAACGAAGCCACTCCTTAGGCCTAAGCACGAGTCGCGGACTGTTGCTGTAGGATAAGTGAAATTAAGATGTAGTCTTAATTTCAGTGGGAGTTATTAAAGGGCTTTATTTAGTTATTGGATATGTTCTTGAAATAACATTTAAGATGTTTAATGAAATTATTATTTCAAGATTATTTTAACTGTGATGAAATAATCGTTCCAAAGTGATATAAACCATTTTATAGGTCATCGAAGTAAATGACTTGATCTTGAGTTATCAAAGTCATTCAGCTTGATCATGAGACCCTATATTTGATAAATGACTTATATCATTATGTCCCTAGTCGAAGGTTGTTGAAATTGGAACACCAACAACCGTGTGAGACTGGATTGGTACGTGACTTATGACAAAGTCTCAGTGTGTCATAGATGCGCGGCATCAAAGTCAGTACATAGGTGTATGTTGGGGAACATACGACCGGACAAGACCCGCTTATAAGAACTCTTCAGGATATTTATATCTGTGTCATAAGAGATTCTTACTACGACTATAGAGTATAGTCCTTAGACCTGAGTTCGCATGCATGTGACTGCACATGGACTGATGCACTTTGATCATTGTCTAACGCTGTCGTTCTGCGATAGTTATAAGGACCTTGTTTGGGTACATTATGAAATGAGTAGTTTACAGTGATGGAACAAGACGGGATTTGTCCCTCCAATATAAATGGAGTGAATATCTCTAGGCCAATCGGAGATTTGAATACTGGAAAATGCATGGCCATGCTCAAACGGACTGTCCCGAGTCGTTTGGATTGTCAGTATCAAATCAGAGTCCGATGAACAAGATTAGGCTTTATAAGGATGACACTAATCTTGCCTTATGACTAATCGAGATATTGAGACAAAAGGATTATGAATACAGAGATTCCAGTACAAGTGGGAGATTGTTGGAATTGTGTCCAGTAATCTCGGTACTGTCTCTAGAAAGTAAGAGTATGTCAATGATCAGACATAAGTCATATAATACTGGGGGTCATGATGGCTTGCTAGAGTCCGCTCATGATCTATAAGTCTTGGACTTATTGCCTTTATTATATGATCCCATATGGGTCACACGCCTAAGCTAACAGGAAAACGTGTAGGAATGGTTTAGCAGAAGTACGGTAAAAGTGCTAGGCATTTACTGTACTTAGAGAGAATAAAACGGTTTAGGTACTGTGTGTCGATCGATGCACAAGGCGTGTCGATCGACACAGTGCGCGAACGCCTCGGAGTAAATTGGCATTTGGGCCAAATGGCCCAAAACGAACTGAACGAGTTTTATATAAACTTAAGACGAGTTCAGGTCGAAATAAGCCCTAGCCGCGAGCCTCCTCTCTCTCTCTGCGCCGATTTCCTCCTGGTCTAGCAGCCTCTTCCTGCTTGGTGTGCGTGTGTGAACCTCTGGAGGAGTTATCACTCGGTGGCTCTCTGATCTCCAACATACCATCCCTTTCCGCTGCAATAAACAGGTATAAGGTGAGATCAACAATTGTTTCTATTCAAGAGAACCTAGATCCGCATGTTTAGGATAATCTGAATCAGAGAATTGAATCAGGATTCAACTAAACATTCCTTCATGGATAGGATTCCATATGCGTCGGCAATCGGATCTATCATGTATGCCATGACACGTACTTGTTTTGATGTTGCTTTAATGTTAAGCAAGACAAGTAAAGACCAGTCAAATCCAGCAAAGAATCACTGGATTGCCGTAAAGAATATCCTAAAGTATTTGAGGAATACTAAGGATAAGTTCTTGGTTTACGGAGAAAGTGAGGTGCTACAAGTCGATGGAGTCTGAAAGGCAAGTTTCCAATAGACAAAGATAATTCCTGGTCACAGTCCGGCTATATCTTGTGTCTGTCTGGCGGTGCAAGGCACTGTTGCTGACTCCATGACTTAAGCTGAACATTTCGCAGCTTGTAAAGCGGCGAAAGAGGTTGTTTGGAAAGAAAAGTTCATCACTGAACTTGATGTGATTCCCAGCGTAGTTGAGCCTAGCTGCACATCAGAGGTCCAAACACCTTGAGGGTAGGTATAAACTATTCCGTGAGATAAATGACAGAGGTGTTAAGTAGATAAGCAAGTTTCATCGAATGAGAACGTTGCTAATCTATTAACGAAGCCACTCCTTATGCCTAAGCACGAGTCGCGGACTGTAGCTGTAGGATGAGTGAAATTAAGATGTAGTCTTAATTTCAGTGGGAGTTTGTAAAGGGCTTTACTTAGTTGTTTTGAAAGGTTCATGTAAACATAATATTTTATGTTTATGAAATCTAATGATTTCTGGATTATTTTAACTGTGATATAAATAATCGTTCCAAAATGATTCATGTCACTATATATGGGCCATCGAAGTACATGAGTAGACTTGATCCTGAAACCCCATATTTAACGAAGTGACATAAATCATAGTGTCCATAGTCGAAGGTTGTTGAAATTGGAACACCAACAACCTGTTGAGACTAGATTGTGTTGAGACTTATGACCAAGTTTCGAGGGGTCATAGATGCGCGGCATCAAAGTCGACACATAGGTATATGTAGGGGAGCATATGACCGGACATGGCCCGCAAGATGAGAACTCTGCAAGATATTAATATCTGTGTGTCATAAGAAGTTCTCATATACGACTATAGAGTATAGTCCTTAGACCTGAGTTCGCATGCATGTGGCTGCACATGGAGTAATGCGCTTTGATCATTGTATAACGCTGTTTCGTAACTGGGAGCTATACGAACCTTGGTTGGGTGTATTATGAATTGTGTAGTTCATAGTGATGGAACAAGATGGGATTTGTCCCTGCCGTTTAACGGAGGTAATATCTCTAGGCCAATCGGAGATTTGATAGCTGGTAAGAGAATGGCCATTCCCAAACGGACTTGCCCAAGTCGTTTGAATTGTCAGTATCAAATCTGGTCCGATAAACATGGTCTGGCTATATAAGGATGACACGCATCTTGCCTTATGCCAGATCGAGATATTGAGACAAAAGGATTAGGGAATGTAGGATTCCAGTACAATCGGAAGATTGTTGGGAATGTCCTGTGTAGGATTCCAGTACAAGTGGGAGATTGTTGGGAATGTCCTGAAATCTACCGTACTATCTCTAGAAAGTATGATAAGTGTCGAGATCAGACATAAGTCATAAATACTGGGTGATCATGATGGCTTGCTAGAGTCCGCTCATGATCTATGAGTTTAAGACTTATTACCAGTATTGTATGATCCCGAAGGGTCACACACCATAGCTAACGGGAAAGTTAAATGGAATTAATACGGTAAGATGCAATGGCATTTACTGTATTGGATCAGAGAATTGGGCCAGACAAAATGCAGGCTTTTGTCTGATTTGTGTCTTGGGCCCAAAAGATTAATGAGCCATTAGTCTAATGACTTGGACCCATTAATGAGAGATAAAAGAATGAGAAAACCCTAAGGAAGAAAGAGAGGCTTGCGATTTTTCTCTTCCTTGGCCGCGAGTTTGCCTCTCTCTCTCTAACTCTCTCTCTTTGATCTAATCATCCATCTCTTTGGTCTGGCAGCCATTCCTTGCTTGTAAGAGTGTGGATACTCAAGGAGGAATAGGTGATTCATCTGTTCTGGACTGATCTTGTCATTACCATCAATTATCCGCTGCAATCTGAAAGGTAATGATCCAGGTTTGGTTGGTTTTATGATTCGTTTTGCAAGAACCTAGATCTGTTAAGATTATGTGTTAGGTTGAAACATGGGAATTAAACCTTGAACAAACACTATAATCCATCAATTTTATTTGTCGATGGTTTACAATATCATCTTGTTTCAGCCTCACAGTTGACAAGAAATAGGCGTTGTATCTTCCAGATAACTGACATGCTTTGTATTGTGCAGGGCCGCACCACTCTGATGCTGATTGGAGCGGGTGAAGTCATCAGTGGCTGTATTTCTTTAGAGGAGTGGAAGTCGCAGCAGCTGTCACACTGTCTGGTTCGCCCACATTAGATACTGACATCAACGGTTAGGAAATCCGTCAGCTTTGTCGTTCCTGAAGTTTTCTGATTTAAGTAGTACTGTTTTGATTCCAAGAAGTGCGGTGTTTGTATTCGTGAAAAGCAGCCAGGAGATTCATTTCCATTGAGTATCAATAAAACACAATCTGTTTTTGAATTGATTCATTGTGATTTATGGGGTCCGTATATGACAACGGCTCTCTGCGGGTCTGGTTACTTCCTAACTATACTTGATGACTTTTCTCGTGCTGTTTGGATTTACCTACTGCCCTCTAAGACAAAAGCACCGAAACATCTACAAAATATCTTGGCTCTTGTCGAGCGACTATTCTCAGCACAAGTCAAAACAGTTAGAAGCAATAATGGATCTGAATTTACATGTCTCAAAGATTTCTTTTCTGAAAAAGGCAAAGTTCATGAAGCATCTTGTGTCAGAACACCTCAGCAGAATGGTCGTGTTGAGCGCAAGCATCAACATATTCTAAACATGGCTCATGCACTTCGTTTCCAAGCACATATTCCGGTTGAATTTTGGGGCTACTATGCATTGTTGCAGGCTACTTAATCAACAGAACACCCACACCTCTACTGGAAGGCAATACACCATTTGAGATAGTATACAATCGCCCTCCTCCATTGAACAACGTGGTACACGATCTGTTTTATTGGGTACCCATTCAACAAGAAATGGTGGCGAGTATACAACTTGGAAACCAGGAAAATCTCTGTCTCATGCGATGTTCTATTTAACAAAACATAGTTTCCTTTTGCCAACAGTACTCAAGAAACAACTTCAGTACAAGTTGCTCCTTTACCTCTTGGCTTTCAAATACACGATGATGAAACTACAGATGACCATCTTACTTCACTACCTGTTTCGCCTGCTACCATTACTCCATCAGATGTCTCAGGTGATACTCCTCCACCTATAAAGCCTGACACCTACCCGACAATTGTACATGCAGTTGAATCAGCCATTGTACCAACTTAAGCAAACGGCCCTGACCAAACCACACCTATAGACACGCCTACTGATGATCAGCCTGCAACTGATATTATCACCCTAGGACGTGGTCACAGAACTAAGAAGGCTCCTACAAAGTTGTCGGATTATGTCACGATGTTACTCCATGAGCCCTCGACTTCTGCATCTCTATATCCTTTAGAGAACTACATATCTAGATCTCGGTTTCTGAGCAATATCATTCCTATCTGTTTGCAGTAACTAATGCAGTCGCACCTAAACATTATAACGAACTAGTGGTCGATGAGCACTGGCGTGATGCCATCATGGCTGAACCGAACGCTTGCGAAGAATAGAGGACATGGACTGTTGAAACTCTACCTCTGGGCAAATCTTCTCTTGGCTGTAAATGGGTTTTCCGCCTGAAGTTCAATTCCAATGGGACTCTCTCTAGACATAAAGCACGTTTAGTTGTTCTCGGAAATCATAAGACCGAAGGCGTTAACTTCAATGAAACATATGCTCCCGTAGCCAAAATGGTCACTGTCCGAGCTTCCTTCAAAAGCCAGCATCATGTGACTGGGAAATTCATCAAATGGATGTACATAACGCTTTCCACCACGGCGATCTTGATGTGGAAGTTTATATGCAATGTCCACCGGGTTTTCGAACGAATGAAAAGACCAAAGTCTATCGCCTTCGGAAATCACTCTACGGTCTTAAACAGTCCCCGCGAAGTTGGTTTGCAAAACTGGTAGCATCTCTTAAAGACTACGGATTTGAGCAAAATGAACCCGACTGCTCTCTGTTTACACTCAGCTGCAACGGGCTTCGTCTACACGTTCTAGTTTACGTCGACAATCTCATCATCTCTAGAAGTTCACTAGCAGTTATAATTGAATTCAAGCAGTATTTGAGTAATTGCTTCCACAGGAAAGACTTGGGCATCTTGCGGTATTTCTTGGGCATTGAAGTGGCACGGAGTCCTTCTGGATTTATCTTTGTCAGTGGAAATATTCACTAGACCTGATCTCTGAAACCAGACTCCTTGGTGTTAAAAGGTCTCATTCCCGCTCGAGCAGAACCACAAACTTGCGCTTGCTGAAGGTCCCACTCTCACGAACCCAACCAGATATCGACGTCTGGTCGGTAAACTCATATCTTATTACAACACGCCCGAAGCTATCTTAAGTTATCCACATACTTTCACGGTTCATGAGCAATCCAAAACAAGCTCATTGGGATGCAGCATTAAGAGTGATTCAGTATCTAAAGAACAATCCGGGGCAGGGCTGTGATATCCCGTATCCAAAAATATGGTCAACGGGCAGCAGAAAGTCAACCGAGGGCAAAATTGTCATTTTGCCAAAGTGGGGGGCAAAATTAAAATTTTGCCAAAGTTCGAGACGGAAGCTATGACGGGCCAAATTTTCATGTTTAACAACATAAAGAACATTTAGAAGATCAGAATTGGAAGAAACGGAGCAGAAACACGTTTTACGGCTTGTCGGGAATAGAAACCGACAAACCCGAAGAAACTTCAAAAAATTCATAACCGGAGCTACGTAAGTCCAAACGGAGTGATTCGACTTTCTAAATTCATATAATTTCATGGAGAATATGATTTTGGATATTTGAAGATTTATGGGAACATCCAGAGGGTTTTTAAAATATTAAACCCAAGATCGTCTAAACCGAGCAACGAAAGGAACCAGGATTAAGTGATTGGTTAAGGCTGGTTTAGGAAGTGTTTTGGCAACAAAAACACTCCTGAGGGACAGGTGTCATTGTCCAGGGACGCCATCTCTCTATGGCTGATTCCTTGCATGGTGATTAGATGCAATGAACCATTTTGCATGCAAAAGGGTCTAATCACTTCAATGCATTGCATCTAACTACTCTTAACCCACTATATCTAGCTCTCCCTCGACTACCCCTCTCTCTCTCTATCTGCATGCAAAGCCTCTACCCAGAAACTCATCCAAATCCTTTGAATCTTCAAGGAAACCTCAAGAACCCTAGCTTGTTCTTCATGACTTGAAGAACAAGAAAGTCCATAACTTTCAATTCATAAACCCAAATCTACCTCTGTAAAGTTCTGCAGCTTCCTCTCACTCTCCTCTACAACCGCCACCTCTCCCTTTCCGTCGCCGTCGCCGGAATCTCGCCAGAGCCACCGTGAGGTGTGCACCGCCGGCTAGATCTCCCTTCTTCTCTCGCTACTCACCGGTTCTTGGGTGTTTGAAGTTATCATTGGGTAGATCTCTACCTCCTGAGCAGATTGGTGTGTAGTTTTCCTTCAGAAGCCGCCGGAAAAGCTTCCTCCACAGCGGTCAACCCTCCTCCGCCGTCGGTCAACGCCGGAGAAGTCCACCGGAGAAGCCCAACCGCCGCCATCTTCAAGCCGGTTCTTCAAGGGTGGTATGGTCTGGTTTGGTTCAGAAGATGGGTCGGTTTAGGCTCGGTTTAGCCTTGGTCAATGGTTAGGTCAAACCGGTCAACGTTTGACCAAAACCGGTTTAATTTAGACCGGTTTAGTTTGTTGGTTCAATTCAAGTGGGTTAGCTGGTTCAATAGAAGGTCAACTGGTTTAGGTCAAGTCAACGGTCAAAGCCGGTCAACGCCGCCGGTCAACGCGGTCAGCGCCGGTCAACGCCTGAGACGAGCCGGTCAACGCTCGGTCAACGGCCATTTGGTGGTTCGAGAGTGTTCGGGGTTCGTGTTCATACATTCAGGAAGTTTGGGTTCCAGTTCGGTGGTCTCGGTTCCGCGTCTTTATCACTGTGAGTTGGCTCAGAACTCTTAGATAGTTCATATAGACCGGGAACCGAGAAACCGTAGAATTAGGACTTGCATACCCTTGATTAATATGATTAGTTGATTGATAATTAAATGGACGTTTAATGATAAACCGGCTAGGATCGAATAAGCATGTTAGGGTTTTAAGAACTAAAAGGTTAATCAATTGTGTGCCGTTAGGTTGTTAGTAATAATTATATGATGCATTCATATAGACGTTGCATGGTTAGGACCGTATATCCATATATATATGTATAAGAACGAGAATGAATGAATCTATATACTTGAATTAAGACGACATTAAAATACGAGTTAAACCTAAACGAACGTATAGAATATTGTAACAGGAATGGGACTTAGGTTTAGTAGCGGGAAAAGGGTAATGAATCAATTAATTAATAATGAGATGTCGGGGAGTTAGTAAGTTTACTAACTTTAAACCGACAGATCGAAGAGTTACTAAAAGATACCTAGAATGAGTTAAATAAGAGAAGTGGTGTGATTTATGAGCCGTCTACGGGTTAGCAATCCGCTAATCCAAGGTAGCGGATAAGAATGTATTAAAATACTTAGAAACCCTAATAGATTTGCTTGCGTGGTGATTGTTGTGATTGTTGTGAATGCGTGTTTGTTGTGATTGTTGCTGTGAGTTTGTGTGCATGCTTATTAGACTGCTTCGGTGTTGGGCCGAGCAGTCCTGGTGGACACTTAATCCGGTCATAGGATCGGGTAAGTTAGTTAGTGCTGACTAGGTATCCTACCTAGTCAGAGCGGTGGTGTGGTAGTGTAGTGGCTTGCAGAATGGTTGGAGTTTCGTTATTGTTGTTGATTGCATGATCTGTGCTAGAGTCCCAGCGAATCTGCATGTTTACATTTCTGCACTAGAACTCTAGGGTGCGTTAGATTCTGCAAGCCTAGGTTTTGATTACGTTCCGGTACTTCCGGCCCGATTGGATCCTCGGGTAGTTGCCTAACCGGATCATGGTGATTATGGTTATGGCGTGAACCTATCGGGTGACGCCGGTAGGTGTGCGATTCGGAGAATACGGAGTCATGTCCTAGGGCCGGATCGCATGGAAACTCTGGCTATATAGGGGTAGTCCGAGTCACCGCGTATCGATGGACGGAGAACGGTGTCCTATTTGTGGGAC
Source organism: Orychophragmus violaceus (assembly GCA_030180135.1). Taxonomy (NCBI): domain Eukaryota; kingdom Viridiplantae; phylum Streptophyta; class Magnoliopsida; order Brassicales; family Brassicaceae; genus Orychophragmus; species Orychophragmus violaceus. Next base: position 63,371,730 of record CM058229.1, on the reverse strand, counting down.
CTTGTGTACACGTTTAGGAGTCGTGGGTTAGTTACCATGTAGGTGACGTTGCAAACCCGTGGAATTTACCGAGTTCGTAGGGCCAAGCGTTGTGTTGTTATTTCCTTAATTGTGCGTTAGATAGATCAAGTCTAATCAAGGACATGTGCCGCAGTGCCTTCGATTTCCTCAATTCTCTTTATCTTTGGCAGTGATTGTGTGTTGTGGGTTTATCACGACGTGGTAGTGCGTGATCGACCATTTATTCCGTTGATTGTTATTTTTGGGGTTTTGGGGCGGGAATCTGTAGACTCTAGTTAGATTAGAAGCCTTTAAAGGGGAGCCGATTCACTGGGTGATCTTAGATCGCTCATTAGACTCTTTTGTGTTTTTCAGGTTTAGCAGCGACGGACGCGGAAGGTCCTCGGTGTAGTTTCGGGATTGCTTGTGGCGGGATTTGATTCGGGGTTTGGTTGTTTTATTTCGGTTCGGCTTTGGCGTCATTTCGTGTTTTGATTGATTGTGTGTTTGTATCGACAAATGTTTGTAAAACTCGTTAAAAGTTGTGCTTAATGTTTGATTACTCAAAAATGAATTTGTTTCCCTGATAGTGGGTTTAGTCCGAACCGACACAACTAATTGAAGTAGTTCAAGTTGTACAGCTTCATACTATGGATATGAGGATAGCGGAGTCAAAGATGGGTCAGTGCGAGCCTTTGTCTCAAACCGATTTGTCTCTGGCTTCGTCTTGTGGTGAACCTTTCCTGTTTGACTTGCTCGAGTTCGATCGGTCATGTTCTTATTTGATTGTTGACCGGTCAGCTCGACGGTCAGCGGAGAATGGGAAAGAGGCGTTACAAGGGCATACTCCTTCGTGCGAATATTGATTGATCCTATCCGCGTGGTGCGACTCGGACTGGGCCGCCTGCCCAGTAACACGGCGATCTCTTACTGGCAGGTTTATTCATCTGGGTGGCTCCCCTCTATCATGGAAGACGCAAAAGCATGATGCGGTGTCTCGATCCTCGTCTGAAGCCGAATACAGAGCCATGGTCAGTAAACTACTCAGGTTACGACAACTACTCCCTTCGCTTGGTATTTCTTGTGATGCTTCGATAACTGTGCACTCGGACAGTAAGTCGGCGATTCGGCTTGCTGCAAACCCGATGTTCTACGCTCGTACAAAACATGTGGGAATGGATTGTCACTTCATAAGAGACGACATTCTACGAGGCATTATCACCACCAAACATGTCTCCACGAAAACACAGTTGGCCGACATTATGACAAAAGCACTTGGTCGCAAAGAGTTCGAATCTTTTCTTCTCAAGTTGGTTATTTATAACCTTCACACTCCACCTTGAGGGGAGGGGGGGGGGGATATTGGGCCATAGGCCCATACGGTTGTATAGTCCGTAATGTATACTTGTGATAGGTCAAACGAATGTATGTTGTATATATGGCGACATCCTCCTATCAATCAACTCAAGAAAGCTTTTACCTCCTCTATAGCTTCTTGACACGTGACTTCTCCACTGAAGACCCTAGACAGAACACACGCATTGGTACGTTAAAAGCTAACATAAGTCTGTTTTAAGACCCAAACATATCAATCCATTCACCGATACACAATATACCTAATGTCACTAACGTCTATATATGGCAGGAGAACTGACGAACAAGGGCAGAAGATAATCGCCCACCCTACCATCGAATATGGTGAGTGCTCATTTCTCTAAGCGAAGGAAGGTATATCATTTACAGAAACATTTAGCATTTATATGACTTTTGAAATTCGACAATGAAAAAGTGACCGGACAAATCAATCAAGGTGACACAACCAGAACCGATGCACAAGGAAAGCAAGGCATTTTCGGAAGCTAATCCTCCAATCCAAGAGAGTGCGTCTGAAAACGAAAGGTAACCCTATACATTAACCTTGCCATTCTTTAAACGGAAGTTTTTAAAACAACAAAAACAGGGCGATGTAGTGGGATGTGTTCCTGTTCATATAGTTGTATCATTAAAGATAGCAAAGTGGTATGGACACCGGACGTGGTTATTACACGATCATAATGACCGCTTAAAATCGGATATATATGAAATAACAAGGCAGATATTGATAAGACAAAAGAAGCACATAAATTACTAAAACCAAATTCTTCACCACTTACAAATAGTGGTGAATTTCCTGCCACGAAGACTACTGTGGTTTTGGGAATCTGTTATTTATTTCATGAATAAGAGTTTAACAATTCCTTATTTATTGTTCCTCAACTGCAATGTTTAGGAATCTTTAATAGATAATATCATATAAAGAAAATGATTCAGAGAAAAAAATATATATTACTTTCATCAGATATTTTTTCTTTTAATAAAATGAACTTTTAAATCGAATATACATCGATTGTGCTTGTTTGGTTGTAAGTTTTAAGTTGCCCGATGTTTGGGTTTTGGTTGCATGTTCTGTGGGCTTTGGTTGCCCGATGTTTGGGCTTTGGTTGCCCGATGTTTGGGCTTTAGTTTCCTATGTTTAGGATTTGTATCAAATTCTCGAGTTTTATGAATATAATCCCATCAGATGAAAAAAAAAAAAAAAAAAAACGAATGTACATATGCAACACTCCTTACTGATAGGTCGCAGAGCTGATAAGGAAAATGGAAAATCTAAAAGAAGGAAAAAAAAAAGAGAGTTAATAAATTTCACTTCATGCGATGCTTTGTATGGATTAAAGAAAAGATTGGAACAAATGGCCCTAACAAAGTCCCATTTTTTACGATATGTTGCCAACAAGGACGGGTAAGGCTTCCACCCGAGAAAAAACCATCACTAACTTTGAAAAGGCTGCAGACAACTTCAAGGCACTACCATAATAACATTAGAATCCTTAATTCACTCTTCGCATACACTTCTATGGGTGTAAAACTCAATCACACCGTGATGAATAAAAGCGACGGACCGTTCACATACCGGATTCAAGGCCAAAACTACCACAAAATCGGTTCAATGACGCCCTTCGAAGGCAAACCCCCCAAAATACCTACAACTTTACATATTTAACACCGCGAATGAGTTAGCCAACAAATTTTCAGCAGTGAACCGTACAACAAACGAGGGGTACCTAGACGAGGAAATGGTCAAGGAGCTTCTTGCAATAGTGGACATGTATAATACGCTAGCAAAAGTTTTTATGAAAGCAAGGGACATGCACAAGGAAGGAGTAGGGGACATAGTTCAAGATACAGCTTATCGTCCAAAAGAAAAGAGGACAACAGTACGATATTCCATTCACTGAGGAGATTGTCGGGTTAATTTTCGGGGACTTCGATACCACAACAAGGGAAATGGATATAATCGTCATCCACAAGTCGAACGGGCTACAACAGTTATGCAACAATAACCCTATTTTCATGTCGTCGCAATACCCACTTCTATTTTCGTACAGAGAAACTGGATACCATGAAGGAATATCAGTCAGGGAATATCTTGGTACAACCCGACAAAGGAAATTTTTTACTAAGCTATAATTCTATGCTTACCAAACGTTTGCTACACTAGTACATCGTCAACACATACACGTCAAACGAACAGGAACTTCTACGGTGGCACCGAAACAACCAGAAAAAGCTAAGAGCAGAACTATACAACAATGTTAGAGATTCTATTAGAAGAGGAGAAACATACACTAAGTCGGTTGGGCGCATGATCATACTTCCTGCAACTTACACATAAAGCCCAAGATACATGGTCGAGAAATACTCTGATGCAATGGCCATTTGTCGATGGTTTGGTAACCCTGATTTTTTCATAACAATGACGGCTAACCCAAAGTGGGAATATTTCATAACACTTAGCCATATATGGAACTGAAAATGAAAACGACAAACCATACCTAGAATGCCGAGTATTTTAGATGAAGCTGGACGAGCTACTAGCAGAAATAAACAAGGGGATATTTTGCAAAAAACCAGTTCCAGGTACTTAAATCGGAACAACCTAGAAAATTCTACATTTATATAATAAAGCACCATAAATGTTTTTTACCATTTACTGTAATAGTTATATACACAATCGAATTCCAAAAGAGGGGCCTCCCTCATGCACACATCCTACTTTGGATTCCAACCGGTGACTCAAAGCTAACACCTGACGAGATTGACAAAATTATAAGTGCAGAGATACCTGATAAAGACAACGATGCAGAAGGTTACACCCTCATGGAGTAGTTCATGATGCACCCACACGGAATGAATCGTCCAACATCACCGTGCATGGAAATGGAAAGATGCCTAAAAAAGTACCCAAAGCCTTTTATACAAAACACCACAGTGGACGATGCAGGTTTTTTCCAATATAGGAGGCGCGATAACGGCATATTGATTGTGAAAAGAACTACGAGTCTGGATAACCGATTTGTAGTCCCACACAATTTGACAATTCTGAAAAGGTTCAAAGCACATATTAATGTGGTATCGTGCAAAAAATCCAGCGCGATCAAGTATTTATTTGAATACATCACAAAAGGAGTCGACATGGCAACAATGATTATTCATAAGGGTCAATTGGGTGTTGGGCAGAGCAAGGACGCGGAAGATGTGCAGAGAAATATGGATGAGATTGCGGAACATCTTGACTGCAGATACTTATCCGCATGCGAGGCGATGTGGAGGATCTTCAAATTTGGTATACACCACCATAATCCAACGGTGCAAAACTACCTGGAGAGCATGCAACAGTTTTTGGGGAGGATGAGGACCTAGAAAATGTGGAGTATCGTTACAGACATGGTAGGACCATGCTCACTAAGTGGTTCGAGTTATGCAATATGTATGAAGATGTTAGAGAGCTGCAGTATGTGGATCTGCCCAAATACCTCAAGTGGGATCATACACAAAATATTTATTCAAGGAGGAACAAAAGTGGAACATAAGTATCGGTAGAATTGTGAACATACACCCGACCACTGGTGATTTGTATTATCTACGGATATTGGTCAATATATCAAGAGAACCGAGGAGTTTTGATGATTTGAAAACAGTTGGTGGAGTCCTACACAACAGTTACAAAGCAGCTTGCTACACTCGAGGGTTGTTAAAAGACGATAAAGAATGGCATGATGCAATGGACGAAGCGGCACAATGGGCTTTACCATATTTTCTAAGAGGCTTATTTTTCATGCTCTTGATCTTCTGTGAGGTCTCTAAACCATGTAAGCTTTGGAACCATTGCTGGGAGTACATGGCAGAAGACCAACTTCAGAAACAAAGAAGGATCTTACATTTCCAGTGCCTACAACTATCACCGGAAGAGCTAAAAAAGTTTTACATTGATTGAGGATGAGAAACAGTTACGGCTCCATGACAGACCTTTGACTGATTTTACAGACATACCACAACCAAACAAATCAGTTTTAGACGCCTTAAACAATTCGATACCAAGAGAAGCAGTACAACATATTGGATGAGACGAACTTGCATGGAAGTCTTCTACCAAGGATTAACCCAGAACAAAAGGGTATATACGAGAAAGTTATGTCCTCCGTCATTAACAAAGAAGGGAAGTTATTCTTCGTCTATGGTGCATGAGGAACGGGGAAAACTTTCATGTACAAATCTATCATCTCGGGTTTGTGCTCACAAGCAAATCACGTAACGGCTGTAGAGTCTTCAGGAATAGCCGCACTACTGCTACCTGGTGGAAGAACGGCACATTCAAGGTTTAAAATACCGATCGATCTGCATGAGGACTCTTTATGTTCGATTACAGCAAGGTCAATGCTTGCTAATTTAATTATCTCAGTGGAACTTATCATATGGGAAGAAGCGCCAGTGGCACACCGTCACAAATTCGAGGTCGTTGATCGGTCGCTGCAAGATACTCTGTCCCAGGTCGACGAAGAAGCAGGATTGAATCCTTTCGATAGGAAAACAATAATGATGGGCGGAGATTTCAGTCAAATTTTGCCAGTTATACCGCAAGGAACTAGGCAAGACACCGTTAGAGCGGCCCTAAATCGTTCTTATCTTTGGGATTCCCGCGAGAAATACTCTTTATCACAAAACATGATGGTGGACACCAAGGAGATCAATTTTGCCGATTGGATACTAAAAGTTGGAGATGGAGCAGCCCCGAAGATAGAAAATGACACTAACAACTTTCTTGAGGAAGATAACATCAAGATAGATGACTAATTGCTCCTGAAAATTATGGACAAACCACTAGAAGTTTTGGCAAACTCTGTCTACTCTAATCTCGAAAAAACATTCTCGGATAGAGAAACACTTAGGGAATCCGCCATACTCACACCTAGGAACGAGCACTACAAGAATTTTGTGTTTTTATAGCAGGCCGGTATAGCGTTTTTTTTCAATTGTGCTATGGTAGACTTACTTTGCTTTTTTTACATAGCAATTGTAAATTATCAAACGGTATGTTAGACTTTTATATTAACAAAAAACTAAATTAAGATCGGGTTATTATGTTTTTATAGCATAACGTTTTAAAAATGTTATACAAACATACGCGGCAAAACAAAAATGGCCCGCCATACTTAGAAATATTTTGCCTCCAAATCTAAAACTCGGCTCCAAAAAAAGTCCCCAAATTTCTGACCTAATTTTTTTGTTCTTCCTCAGTTCCTCATTTGGCTCCAATTTTCTCCCTCTATTCGCAGAATCTCTTCCCTTTCTCTCTATCCCCCACTGAAATTCGAGTTTCTATTCCTAACTTCCTTCCAATTTCAGCTCTAATTTCTCACAGTTTCGTGTTTAAACTCTCATTGTCTTCGATAAAATCTATCTCGTTCATAACCAAGCCAACCCTATTAAGCTATAATCCGTCTTCTCCTTTTGCTTTTACGAATATCAGTTACACATAACCCATCGATTTGTTAGCTATCAATCTCTTTCTCCTAGATCCAGAAAAATCTATCCTGAAAGTTCCTTATACATGTCATTCCAAGAAACAATCTGATTGACTCAAGACATGTTACAAGAGAAAATGCATCTTGAAAATCAACTCCTTCCATCTGAGAGTACCCTTGAGCAACAATGCGTGCTTTATTTCGAACCACCACTCCGTTCTCATCAATATTATTTTTGAAGATCCATTTTGTTCCCACAATGTTCACTCCTTCTAGTTGTGGCACAAGTTCTCATACACCATTCTGAACAAATTGCTCCAGCTCTTGTTTCATTGCCATAATCCAAAATTCATCATCCAATGCTTGAACATATGTTTTTGGTTCAATGATTTTGAAAAAATATGAAAATGAAGCATTTATATGAAATTGAGATGGACTTACCTAGTTACTCGTAATTCATTAACATTCTTTAACATCTGAGAGGGGATGATTCCGATGTACCTTGAGTTTTCCTTCTTTTTCTATTTTAGTCTCATCTGGTGAGCTTGACTCTATGACATCTTCTTGTTCCTCTTACTCTGACTCATTGTCAGACGTTGTTCCTGCCCATTTCATAGGACAGTAATCATCAAATACCATATTGACTGGTTCCACGATAACTTGAGATCTCATGTTGTACACTCTGAAGGTTGTACTAGTCCATGAGTAATCTATAAATATGCTTTCGTCACTCTGTGAATCAAACTTTCCCAAATGGTATTTATCGTTCAATATGTAGCACTTTACACCAAAGACATAAAAGTAGTTGAGGTTAGGTATCTTCCCTTTCCAAAATTCATATTGCGTCTTAGTAGTTCCTTTCCTTACATACACACGATTTATGATATATCATGATGTATTCACTGCTTTAGCCCAAAATCTCACTGGTACATCATTCCCATGTATCATGGCTCGAGCCATTTCTTGGAGTGTACGATTCTTCCATTCAATCACTTGATTATGCTGTGAAGTTCTCAGTGCTGTGAATTGATGAGCAGTGCCATGATTCTCACAGAAGACTTCCATAGGTTCGTTCTGAAATTCACCACAGTAATCACTTCTGATTTTTTTATTGATCCCTCCTCTCTCATTGATTAATTGATTTGCCCAAATTTGAAAGTTGTCCACAATGTCAAACTTCTCGCGTATAAACCTGACCCATGAATATTTTGTATAGTCATCCGCCAAGATTAATACATAACTTTTTCCTGCAAGGCTTTCGATTTTCATTGGTCCTATTAAGTACATGTGTACCAGATCTAGAATTTCTTTTGATTGAATGTCTGGCACTTCTTGTGTTGAACTTTGATCTGCTTTCATTTGTTTCATGCTCCACACACCATCTTGTCTCCTCCTTTGATTTGAGGAATCCATCGAACGATCTCTTTCATGACTAGACTGGTAAGATTTCTCTCATTCATGTGTTTTAGACGTTGGTGCCATATGTGTAAATCATCCTTTTCACTTAAGCACTTAGTGTCATTCTCCCACATGAACCAATTGTTTTCGGATCTCTTCCCATGCAACGCAGTATCACCAGCCTAATATATTTCCTTAAAATCATATCTAGTAAAGTAGGCCATTAACTCTTCATCCCATAGCTGACTTACACTGTTCAGATTTTCCTTGAGACCTTTCACCAGATAAACATTCATCAGCATAGGCAGATCTGATTCACATGTCTTACATTTTCCTTGAATTTCTCCTTTCCTCCATCTCCAAATGTAACCTTTCCTACTTTGATTTCTTTGATATTCTGGAGATGACTTTGTGTCCATGTAATATGACGTGAGAAACTATTGTCAAAGTACCATGGATTGGTATCGTCTTGTTTATCACCAAGAATGCCTTGCTACATCGTAGGTTTTCCAATATAGTACCTTTTGTACCACTTAGTCTCAATTGCTGATATAAGTCCGCCTTTCTAATCCAAATCTGGTACTTATCCCTGTTCCAGTTGGGATTAGTTGTTGTCTGATTTGCCTTACCCTTTCCAGAAATCAATAGCGGTGAGCCTTGTAGTGACCATCCTTTTAAAAGTAGTGGCAACCGGAGTTTTATGTATCAGTCACTTTTTGTGTAAATGTTGCCGCACTTTCTAGTACAAACGTGGTTTTCCCTGAATTTGTTGCAGATCTTCTAGTGTAGCCCATACCTAATGACCTTGAGTTTTCAGATCTCCCATAGATCAAAATTTTGTCCAGATGTTTGGTTCCAGCAAACATGTGAATTTTGTGGTGTTTTTGATTCTGCTCCGATTGAAGGTGTGAAGTCACGCCTCTTTCAACTTTCAGAATCTTTTCCAACTCCAAAGCTTTCTTAGCTAGTGTCAGCTTTTCTTTTATTAGTGTGACACTTTCTTGGCTTAGTTTATTTTCAGCCCTTATTTCCTCTTGAAGTGATTCAACTTGTGTTTCAAGTCGTTGTTTCACCTGCATCAATGTCATATTCTCTAATCCAATTTTGATCAGTGCATCTCTTACTTCCTCTACCTCAATTTCAGTGATGCCTAGAAACGCCAAGAAGTTATTTATTCTTATCCATCACTTTCATTATCTAATTCATCCTCGTTTACTCCCAGCATTGATTTTTTTTGTCTCTTTTCTGGTCATTGACAAATTCTAGTTGACCATGTCGATTCATTTGCAGCCAAAGAAGTTGATTTCACGCTTCTAATTGTTGGGAAGTCAGTTTTGAAGTGATCAAAGCCTTTGCACTCATGACACTGCATTTCTACTTTCTTGTTTCCTTTATCCCCGTCAGAGTTCTTCTTACCGAACCTACTAGAGCCTTGTCCTTGTTCCACCCTTCTCAGTGCTCGTTCAAATCTGTGAACAATAAGACTTACAAGATCATCTTCCTACGGTTCCTGACTTGTCTTGCCTTGTGACACAAAGACAACACTCTTTGGCTTCTTTACTCCATCAAGTTACATCTCATGAACTTGTAGCATTCCAAAAACCTCGCCAAAGCTTATGCCCTCAATGTTTGCTGATACACTTATAGCTGCTTAATAAGCATACACATCGGGTGGCAGACATCTTATAAATTTCTTAACCAGCTTCTTCTCCTTGTACTTCTTTCCAAGAGTGGATGCCTCTTGGGTTAAGGAGCTTATTTTGGAACTAAAGTTGGATATTGACTCATGTTTCTCCATTCTTAAATTTTAAAACTTTGAAGCCAAAAGTTCCTTTCTTGATTTCGGAACTTTCTATGTCCCTTCAAAGTTTCCGAAGAATATCCCATGCCTCCTTCGCTGTATCACACTTTGAATTAGTTCAAACTGCTCTTTGCCACACTAAATGAATTGCAGTGAGCAGTCTCGAGTTGTACTTTGACATATTGAGTTCTACTATCCAGAACTGTTTTTGTTTGGGTATGTCTGCACCGGCTTTATTTTTAGCAGTTGGATTACTCCACTCGGTTTCAAACGATTTCCAACCAAGCACATCTATGCCTTTGATTTGGGATCTTATCCTTTCTTTCCAAAATCCATAGTTGCTAACATTCAGTATCACCGTTGAGCTGTTAATTAGATCATGGTAGTTCTCCATTTCTTTCAAACTGGAGAAGAATGAAGACCCAAATAGAAGAAGATAAAGGATGAAGAGAGATCGATTGAAGAAAATAGTTGGAGGGCGAAGGAGATCAAAAGAAAGATAATCGTAGAGAGAAGAGGGATGATTTTTTTGTTTTGATCTATAGGAGAAATTGACTTAGACAAAAAAAAAAAAAATTAATTCCCTAAAAACCAAAACATTTTGGTGGCAAAATGTTCTTTTGGCTAAGTGTTTTTCCTCTGAAATAATTTTCCACCTATAATAGTGATTTTTGGGTTCCCACTTAATGATAATATTTCGCAGCACAAATTTAATACTACAATAGAGTTGAAATCCTATTTTCACACTTTTAGTAGTAGTTAGTGAATTAGTGATACAATAAATTACTACCAATGTCCATATTTCTAGTAATGTTGAAAAAACTCCGGCGAACACCGACCAATACCTCCACAAAACCAATAAGGACCAAGCCGAGAACATAAAATCAGAGAGATGAAGAGTGGTGAACGGCGACACACTATAATAACCGCCAATCGTCGTCTAAAACGAACTCAAATTATGAAACTATTCACGGCTGCGACATAGAGAAGATAATAGAGAAAAGGGTGAACTAGCCGTACATCAATTATTGCTTAGAAGTTAAGCCAAGGTTTCATTTGATGTGAAACAGTTAATTAGTACACTCTCTATACTAAAATATAAGATGTTTATGCAGAACAAAAAAATTGTTTCAACTTAAGATGTTTTACAAGTTTTTATACAAATTTTAATGCTACTTAATATTTTAGACTCTTTAAACTCCACATGTTTTTAATTATTGGTTAGAAATATTTTAATATAAATTTTTGTATGTGTGTTTTTAATTATAAAATTTTATATAATGAGACAAATAGGTATAAAAATAATAAATTGCATATATTCATAATTTAAAAAGTAGGTAAGAGGGTGTATAACTATTCAAATTTAATATCATATTACCCCTAAGTCTACTATGTGATCAAATTGTGGAGGCATAGTCTACCATAACGATAAGGAGGAGGCTTGACCTACCACTCCATAAATATGACCTGAGGAGACATAGTCTACTATGTGATTATGATCGTGAAGGCTTAGCCTACCATAATGATCGGTTCGGAGAAGGCAGTGCCTATGTTTCCAAAAATAATATATGAACAAAAAGACATAGTTTTTTTGTAAAATAAATTGGTCATAATTAAACCTCACATTTTTGGTATATGACCGGATAAAGAGACGATCGTATTAATAACGTGTTATAAAATTATTTTATAACATGTGGACTTTAGTAAAGAAAAACAAACGAGAGAGAGATGAGAAGCTTTTTTATATATATATATGTTTGTTTATTTTGGTAGAGAGTGTAACGTAATGAAAAATGTTTTTTTTTTGTCATCTGATGTTTTATTGATATGAAATATTACAAGAGTCCAAATAAGGGAGACAGAAGTCCAAAAGAGGGAGACAAAAGCCTAAAAGAGGGAGACGGAATTACCAACGAACCCACAAACAGAAACAAAAGCCGGAGGTTAAGCAACAAAAAACCCCGGAAACTAAGGAGAGACAAATCGATATAAACCAAAGAATTTTGGGAGCTATTCAAATAGCACGAATAACTTCATGGCGTGGCTATCATCAAGTGTCTCATTATATTGCTTCCCTGAAGCCACGAGAACATATAATAGCACAGACCTCTCGGAAACCGCTATGATCCAGAAATGGATTTCGGAATCCGACTGCTAGACTCCCAAGCATCCTTAGTCAAACGAGTCAGACCAAGACCAACAACTAAGACTATTACATGATTACACTGTTACACTAAAAACAAGAAGATGGGCTAAAAGCCCATGACACGACACCAAGCAGGCCCAAACACGGTAATAAACCGATAAACATAAAAAACACAACGCGCCAAGGAAGAGCCACGAAGCATAGACTGGTCGCCACGTGTAAGCCAAAGGGGTGTTCCGGCATGCAAGTTCCGGCCGTCAACATGGAGACTACGACCACCGAAAACTGCAGCTCCTATCTCTTCACACAAGCACGAACCCACCGAGAAACGCCACAAACTACCGGCTGAAATACGAACGGACAACGGAGTAACCAAGACAAACGCCCTTCTGCATCAATCAGGAACACAACAAGGTCCTCCCAATCACACCGTAAAACACAATCCACGAAGAGAACCAGTGCTCTGGAGGCCAAGCCGTTAGCCGTACTTTCCCGTTGAGGGATGAAAGCGAGAACCAAAGGCCAAAAACCAAGATCTAAAGCCGACGACACACAAGACACACCACAACGGACGAACCGAAGCTGCGGAGACGCGACATCGAAACAGAGCAAACCGATAAGTCACCACCCACCGGAGAAAACCGCAAAATCAGAGGGGACGCAACGAGCCGCCGTGCGTGGAGGAGTGAAAGACTCCAAACACCATGGACAACTCATCACAAAACCTCCGTGAGACCACCGCGAGACAGAGACAGCAACGAGGAGCTCTGAAGACCAAAAACAAGAAGACGGGAACCGGTGTTCGGCGGCGTCAAAAGCACCGGCCGCCGGACAAGAGAAACACAGATTGGAGGCGTCTACAAAGACCAGAGAGAAGGGAAGAGAGAGAGTCGACCAAAGAGCCAATCCATTACTCCCGTAATGAAAAATGTTTCACTCAATTATTATTACCTCTTACAAGAGTTGTACTCCTATTTATACCAACACACCACATTTATAAGTGGGTAAACTTAAGATATTTATAATATAATATATATATATATATTTTTATATATCTTAACAATTATTGTATATTCACAAAATTCACTCTTTTCTTTTTGACGTGTCTCTAGTGACGTTAGGCCGATTTTACCATGGAGATGAGGCATTAGAAACTTCAAAATAACGTTAGGCCGATTGTAAGAGTTTATTTTCCTTAAGTTCTATATATTATCTAGTAGAGCTAATCGAGAGTGTAAATACAAAAACGATCTCATAACATAACTGAAGAAGGCCTACATGCATTGTACACTTCTCCTCGCAGTACATCGATTGGTCTATGTTCCAAAGTGTATCGCTCAGGTCCCATGTACACCCCCGTCTTTTCCAATAGTCCTATTGCTTCCTCTCTTCCGTATTTTGACTCATACAACTTCAAGTACTCATAATCCTGTTCCATTACATAAAAAGTCCCAATTGAAACATTTCTTTATTTTTATTCTCTTTAAAATTGGCAACTAAGAGCTTGAATCAGCCATACCTGTAAGCCACTAAGAAGGCGCTCTAGCCTAAGTGAAGCAACAGGCTCTGAGGAAGACGAGAAAACTTCACCGGGGTAGAAAAGAACACCATCACCAGGAGGAAGACCGCGCCTAAACTTTACCTATAATACATTTGGTCATCATTATAACATCAGGAAGCAACCAGTCAAGAAACATTTTACAAAGAAACCAAGGATAAGAACCTCGGCGCTTGGAACCGTTGCCTTCTCATAGCAGTTGGCACCCCAGTACAAGAACCCGGTTCCACCTTCTTTCCAGACACGCCACATCACTGCACGGTGCTGTGTTCCACGCATCCCTAAGTGCCAATTTGGGTGAGGATCTGAAGGTCCAAGGCATATGTATGTCCACCATTCCTGCACACAGCAGGATAATTCCTCTTTACGGTTCTTATTGCGAATACATACATAACCACAAAAGAGTAGCATCTAAGAGAATTCAGTTGATACTCAAGTTACTACTATTTGTGTTATATCGACCAAAATCTATTCTTACAGTGAAGATGATTACCGTTATTAATTTATACTCAGTTAAGCATTCTTCAAGTGTATGAATTAGACGACAGTTTAAACCACATTAAGATATATCAAGAACGAAATGAAAGTGTAGACAAGGATCAGAGAGAGCCTACCTCACGATTCTCAAACTGCAATTCCTCAACAATATCCTTCACCAAATCTTCCCGGTTACCAAGCACCCACTCACTGAATATTAAAACATAGTTGTTAAGACTGCGTTACAACTATGGTAACGAGAGAAGTTGAAAACAAGATTTCTCTCAAGGTTCCTGAGAATTCATATACTGACACCTGCATGTCTATCTATCCAAGTAGGTGACTGAGTGATATGGGGCGCCAAAAAGGCAATTTTAAAACCAAAAATGTATTTGATTAAAATATATACTGATAACGAGTTTTTGATTAATTGATAGACAATGGACATATACTACCACATAAGAGAATTTGCATGAGCAATTAATTACCTTGTGCAGTATATCTGAGTATGGGGTCGGAGGAGATTCGGAACTTTGACAAAAGATTCGAAAGGCGTTGGAGCAAGAGGTGCATCACCCGGTCCTGCAGAAAGATTAAGACTGTTTGACTAAACTTCTTAAGTAGCTAAAGCATTGTTCAATTTATGAACATTCATTGCCATAATTTAAACTAGCAGATTTCAGTTCCCTTTTCGTAAACACACAGGAATAAGTCTAAATATCCATAAATGCTGTAATGAAGCATATTAGACAACCACCAGACCAACGTGAAAAGTGCTTAAATAAACTAGCTTTATGGGCTGCATAATCACATAATGTGGGATACTGACCAACCTACTCATACAAATTACAATAATGGTTCAACCATTGACCAATTCTGGAGCTCATTTCAACAGGAAGACAAAGCCATGACAACCAATAAAACAGAACCTCAGTGGAAAACAGTAAGTAAATCGAGAAACAGAAATTAACTAGCACGTGTGAATTCAACAAAGAGAGAATCATACCACAGTAGTATGTAGTCAAAACACGAGCATCCGGAGCATATGCGTAAATTTCACTGGCCATCTTGCGAACGTTATGAAAGTGCTCCATATTCAGTGGCTGCCAAAAGTTAATAAGAAACTTGTCAATAAGTAAATTTCAAATAAAAGAACACATAATTACACCAAGGGTGGAACATAAGATACACAAACGGCTTAGAATTTCCCTATTATCACACACTGGTAATACTATATCCTTTGATAATTAGTGAGAAAATTGACTGAAGCACTAAGATACCTCATCCCACAAGTAAAAGTAAGCTTTATTCCAATGGGGTTTACTTCTCAATATCTCGACTTCTTTCCGCAGGTAACTTTCCCTTGAATCATCCCTGCTTGCACATCAACAGGCATATATAAGTTAGTTTGGGTACCTACAACACTTAACAAAAGCTTGACTGGGACAGCACACTTACCCTGCTGTAACTTGTCTATATGGTACTGCATAAGCCGCAAGCCTTGGATCAGAGAAATATTCATCAGACTTCGGATGATCGGCTGCGAAACCAAAAATGGTAATGCAAATGGAGAATTCAGAGTGTGAAGCAAAATGATCAACTTGCACAACAAAAATCACATACAGATGGTGCATGAACAATCTAAAAGAGGATTTGCAATACCAGGCCATGGTGAGGTGTATGTCAAGACACGCATGCTTTCACCCCATCTGCAGAAGTATGGACTGATCCGATACTGAAGAAGCCACTTGAAATGGAGATCCAATTTCTCGTACCACTCTTCACTTCCATGTTCAACACCAAAACGATCCTCGATTACAGTATCAGAGATGCCAATGACAGCAGGGAGTGATGGAGTCACTGGAATAATAAATTCCCAAACTGTCAATCTTAGCTTTATACGCACTGCAAGGTTTGACACTACATCTTCTTCCATCATATCAGAGGATCCATTCGTAGAAATGAACTCCGTAAATGATGGAGAGAAGAGAATTCTTCTTAATGATGAACTTGCACATTTTATTCTTTCTACCTAAAAGACAAGCTGCAGATTATTGACACGTATAATATGTATCAAGGGGAGAGGTCAATGAAACAGGAGGAAAGTGAAATTACCACTTCGTCCATGGCTTTTCCTTCTATTGGTTCCATAATTTCGAGACAGTTTTTAAGTTCCATAGATAGCTGATCCTTCTCATGTTTTCCCAAGTTATCAGAACCGCTGTAGCCAACCACATATTTGGGCATCAGCGTGTAAAATCCATGAGAAAAAGTTATTATTTTGATACAATGACATCAAACAGAGATGTGAGCATCCTTAAGTAGATAAGTGAAAAGATATACAGAGGGAGACTTGCCCTCCATCCATTTTCATTGCAGAAACAATGATCTCTCCTTCATATTGACCAGGAGGCTGCCCATTAGGAACGTCTATTGAGACCCAAATTACACTTGTTTCTCTACAATATGGAGCATACGAGACTATGTCAGTCTAACGAAATAAGACAGCAATGTCTCCACATACCAGTTTAAGAAATTGGATCAGTGAGTGGTAGTACCCTGGAATTAAGCTAAGTTGAGTAACAGGTAAATCAAGGGGGACCAGAGCGTCAGGAACACCTAAGACAGGCACCAGTCGCCGTAACTTTAAAGACTGGCCAACGACCAATCTGTCATGGTAAGAAAGAGAATAATCATATGCAGATCAGAAGGGATAAAGCCACAAAGAGAAGAACCCATCTCAAATTAATGAATGATATCACTAGCTCTGTAAGATATTGTTTACATGTTTGCCTTCTTAAGTCTCATTAGTTTCCCTGCTCTCCGAAGAGAAGAATGGAAAAACAAAACAGCAAGGTAAGAAAGCTCACCTATCTCCAGCCGAAGAGCATAAGTCACAGCACTGAACCTGAACACTCCCCGAAGGGCTAGAACCAGCCCAAGAAACTTTGGGACGCATGGCAATCTGAAAACTTTCTCTCTCGTTTCTAGCTGCCAAAAGATTTATCTGTAGAGACACAATATGGAAACCATATAAAGCACATGCATCATTTCATAGGAAAAAAATGAAGGATAAACGATGACTGGAGTTAACTCAATTAGTGATGCTGTATCACCACCTCCACCCTCCAAACTAATTCATCATTCATTACAGTGACATATATGCAGCTTCTGTAGCAGCTACACTAACAACGCGTATTCAGACATAATGTTTGGCTAATCAGAATTAAAGTTCGTTTCTGGACAATATATATGATTCTCTCTAGTGAACAAGGAAACATAAAAGCATCACAAAGAAGAACGCTTACAGGCTCTAGAGGTCGAGGTGTTTCTTGTGAACCGACATTAACTGTATTGGGCATACACCAGATGTTAACCAAATCAGCAGTTGGAACCTCTGTTGGATCTGTAGATTGTCTAAGAGGTTCTGCATGCAGACCACCGTCGTTAAACCCATATGCTGTCCCTCCACCAGCAACCCCTTCTACTGGCACACTCATATCATGAGATCCTACAGAATTATCTTTACAATAAATGATTTTAGATTCCTTCAACAATCTAACTTTTTAATCTATAAACGCTAATTTCTGCAATCACTTACGTTCACTCAAGACTACAAGAAACTTTTCAAAGAATCGATACGATACGATACTAAAATCAAACTTCCACTTCCCTTAAGAAAGTTAATATCCTAAGATAAAAGTTAATTAAAATGAAACTTGTGACAAATCCATTTCGCAGCAACGACGACATCTTAATAAACAATAATCTTATAAGAAACACATCGTCTGATCCTTTTCCACATTTATTAACTCGCGGACGATTATCGGAGCAGGAAGAGGAAACAACGGAGAATTGCGAAAGTAGAGATTAAGAAACTCGAGATTGGGAGTAAGAAGAATTAGGAAATTATGCATGTGTTTTATAAGAAAGCGAATTGAATCTTACCATTGTTGCTGTCCATTTTTATCGCATCTCTATCTTCAGGGCTTGAAGAAAGGTAGAAGAGAAGATGTAACACCCGTCCCCTCGATCCAAGTCAACGACCCTTTTGACTCCAGGAGTCATAGTCCACAATCGCGAACCAAGTCATAAACAGAGGACCAACACGCAAATAACTGAAAAGGTTTTACTTTATTAAAACAAAAGCCGAGTCTTACAAGGAAAACCGAACCAACTGAAATAGCTTAACGAAAACGGAAGAACCGCATAAGTCTCAACGCATAAAAAGAAACAGAAAGAAGAAAAAGAAGAGAAGGAAAATCCCGCTCCCAAAACGTGACACCACACCGTCCGTCTACCCCTGCAACGCTCCAGGGTTACCTGCAAAACAATCAACGAAGGAGGCCTGAGTAATTGGTTTACACCAATACCCAGTGAGGGCGGATTCACGGAATACCGCTATCTCTACTTTATACTAGCACAACATCAAGAAAGAGTCCAAGATTAATAACACCTTGCACCCACGCCCGAAGGCACAATCAATACTACACCCACTCGTGCATACACACTCATGAGCCCCTCTCTAGCCCGAAGGCTCACACAACCGGCCCACCCGGTAACTTCCACGTCGGCCCGAAGGCACGGTAAACTTGGGGAGGCTCGCCAAGACCTCCCTTCCGACGATACAAGGGTCGCGTACCAAAACTCGTTATACGCGAGCCGCCAAGAAACACCCTTTCGGGGGACCTAAACAGTTCTAGCAAGCATAGCCTTCATACACAAGCAACATTTTCGGGTTAAGTGATAACCTATAACTAAGTTCCGTTTTCGGTTTAAGCGACATCCTAGGTTCTAGGTTTTCATCCATCACATCAACGCAAATCAACAACTAGATCTACTCTACCTACGAAGACACTATTAAGCGAGGATTCGAATCTAAATACTGCGACAGAATAAAGGAAGAGATCACGTTCAGTCCTCACCTTAGTCTAGATCTGACGAACGGGAAGTAGATCTGGGATTCCTGCACACAGATCTAGGTTTAGAAGACAGATCTAGAGAAAAGAAGAACAGATCTAGGGTTTTGTCCAACAGATCTGGACAAACGACGAAGATACGGTTCAGATCTACCACTTATATCCATCAGAAGCATAGATCTGACACAGATCTGAGGAAAGGAGGGAGATACGGTCCAGATCTACAACTTCTATCCATCAGAAGCATAGATCTGGAGCAAATCTGAGCGAGAGAGAGACGGAATGGAAGATACGGTTCAGATCTACGACTTCTACGGATCAGATCTGATCTAGAAGCATAGATCTGAAGCAGATCTGGGTTTAGAAGGGAAAAACGGTGCAGATCTGAGAATTCCGGAGATCTCACCTTAAAAACGAGTAGATCGGAGGGCTCTACACTCGAACGAATCAAGAAGACGGCGACTCGGGGTGCGGGATCGAAATCGGCGGCGATCGGCGGTCTCCGGCGACTCACGGCGGCGGCGGTCGGCGGCGCGGCGGCGGTCGCGGCGGCGGTCGGGGCTCCGGCGGTCGGCGGCGGCGGTCGGCGGTCGTCGGCGGTCGGCGGTCGGCGGTCGTCGGCGTTCGTCGGCGGCTCCGGCTGGTCGGCGATCGTCGGCTGGCTCGGGATGCGGGCAGAGCTTCGTTGTCTCGAACTTTCTGCCAAATGAGAGAGGCTGCTGCTCCTTTTATAGGGAATGGAGCTAGGGTTTCCCTTTTCCTCGGGTTGGGCCTTGGGCTTCTGGCCAATTCCTTCCTTTTCTTTGGGCTCAAGCAAAGCCTTAAGGCCCTTTTCCCCCTTTCCTTTGGGCTCAAGTAATTCCTCTTGGGCCTTTCCTTTGGGCCCAAGTTTAGGTATGTTACAATTCTCCCCCACCAATCTGGAATTCGTCCCCGAATTCGGCTCGGTGAACAGCTCTGGATGGCTCAACTTAAACGGCTGCTCGGGTTCCCAGACATCGTCCTGGATTCCGTCTCTCTCCCAACGAACCAAAACCATCTTGGTTTTCTTCCCGTTGAATTCTGATTCCCGGCGATCCACCACTTGGACCGGCTTACTCGTTACTGACCAGTTGCGGTTAACATCCGATGGCGGCTTGGGTAGGATTAGTTCCGGTTCACGAACAACCTTCCGCAGAACAGACACATGGAACACGTTGTGAAAATCTGACAACTCCTGAGGTAACTCTAATCTATACGCCACCGCACCAACTCTCTCGACAATCACGAATGGTCTCATGTATCTAGGCCTCAACTTTTTCAGCTTGCGGTTGGGATCGTTGCCCCGGAACGTCCTCATCTTAAGGTACACCGCGTCCCCCACTGCGAACTCTAGATCCTTCCGACGCTTATCTGCATAACTCTTCTGACGGTCATGGGCCTGCTTTAACCTTTCCTTTAGCAGTTCCACCTGCTCTACCGTTTCTTGAATCATCTCCGGCTCCAGGTCACGCCTCTCCCCCACCTCGGTCCAACATAGGGGGGGGTTCTGCAAGGTCGACCATATAAAGCCTCATATGGCGACATCCCGATACTCGCGTGGTGGCTGTTGTTGTAGGCGAACTCGACCAAAGGTAGGAACTTAACCCAATTCCCTTCCCAATCCAACACACACGCCCGAAGCATATCTTCCAGTGTTTATATGGTCCGCTCAGACTGTCCATCGGTCTGCGGGTGATAAGCCGTACTGAGTAGCACCTTCGTGCCCATCGCTTTTTGAAAAGCCTGCCAGAATATAGAAGTAAACTTCGGATCCCTGTCTGACACAATACTGACTGGCGCGCCGTGCTGCTTTACTATGCACTCCACGTATTTCCGGGCGAGTGTCTCAGTCCCATCCGTCTTCTTAATCGCGAGGAAGTGTGCTGACTTGGTGAGTCGGTCCACGATCACCCAAATCGCATCCTTCTTTCCTGTCGTCCTCGGCAATCCGGTAACAAAGTCCATGGTGACCATATCCCATTTCCATTCTGGTATGGGCAGCCCTTGCAGTATCCCGCTGGGGACCTTCCTTTCTGCCTTGACCTGCTGACAGTTCTGGCACTGAGAG
Organism: Orychophragmus violaceus; assembly: GCA_030180135.1. NCBI lineage: Eukaryota > Viridiplantae > Streptophyta > Magnoliopsida > Brassicales > Brassicaceae > Orychophragmus > Orychophragmus violaceus. The sequence continues at coordinate 63,350,500 of CM058229.1, read as the reverse complement.
ATCCACTTCTCCACATCCCTTTTCATACCTCCACAATGGTAGTAACGCTTCAGAGTGTAATACATCTTAATGGTTCCCGGATGAATCCAAAACTGAGACTGGTGTGCTTGCTTCAGGATCTCCTTCCTTAACTCTTCAACTTGAGGTACACAAATCCGGTTTTTGAACATGATCGTCCCGTTGCTCGAGGTGTGGTACCCGAATACTTGCTTCTCGATCATGGCACGCAAGGTTCCATCATCGGGTTGTGCCTCTCTGATTCTTCCCAACAAATCGGCCTGTTCAAACGCTTCAAACCGGGCGACGCCTTCTTCGACCGTGGTGGCGTACAGCCGTAGCTCTGCCAAGGCCGTGGACAACTCCTGCACTTCCTTATTTTCCGACACGATGATCTTTCTTCTACTGAGCGCATCAGCTACCAGGTTGGCCTTTCCAGGGTGGTACTCGATCTCAAGATCATAATCAGCTAGTAGCTCCATCCACCTACGCTGCCTCAGGTTCAGCTCTCCTTGGGTGAAGATGTACTTCAAACTCTTATGGTCCGTGAATATCTGCACCTTCTCCCCGTACAGATAAGCACGCCATATCTTCAAGGCGAAGACCACTGCTGCCAGTTCCAAGTCATGGGTGGGGTAGTTAACCTCGTGCTTCCTCAACTGCCTTGATGCATAGGCGATCACCTTCCCCTCTTGCATCAAGACACACCCAAGTCCAACTCCATATGCGTCCGTGTAGACTACATACGGTATTCCCGGCCGCGGTAGTGCTAACACTGGAGTCTGAGTCAACCGTTCCTTTAGTTGCTCAAAGCTCCTGGCACACTTGTCCGTCCACTCGAACTTAACGTCCTTACCGGTCAGGATTGTCAGAGGTTTAGCGATGCTGGCGAACCCGTCCACGAACTTCCTGTAGTATCCTGCTAGTCCCAAGAAATTGCGAACGTCGGTTGCATTCTCCGGCTTTGTCCACTCGGTGATGGAGGTGATCTTTTCCGGATCCACTGCTACACCGGATGCCGAGATCACGTGGCCAAGGAATCCAATCTCCCTTTGCCAGAAGCTACACTTACTGAGCTTAGCGAACAACTGTTGTTTCCTGAGAGTATCTAGGACTATCCTGAGGTCCCACTCGTGTTGCTCCTTACTCCTCGAGTAGACCAGGATATCGTCAATGAAGACAATAACGCACTTGTCCAAGTACTCTTGGAAGACGTCATTCATCATCTTCATGAAGGCTGCTGGCGCATTGGTTAACCCAAACGGCATTACCACGAACTCGTAGTGTCCATAACGGGTCCGGAATGCCGTCTTCTTGATGTCCTCCTCTGCGATCCGGATTTGGTGGTACCCCGAGGCAAGATCGATCTTCGAGAACCAGGAGGCTCCCTGCAGTTGGTCCATCAACTCATCGATCCTTGGCAACGGGTACTTGTTCTTGATGGTCACCTTATTGAGGCCTCGGTAGTCGATACAAAGTCTGAAACTCCCATCCTTCTTCTTGACAAACAGCACTGGCGCTCCCCACGGCGAACTTCTCGGTCGAACAAATCCCTTCTCCACAAGATCCTCTAGTTGCTTCTTCAGCTCCGCCATCTCTGCAGGCGCTAAACGATATGGAGCCCTAGACACCGGTGCCGTCCCAGGCTCTAACTCTATCGTGAAGGCCTCGTTCCGTTCCGGTGGTGGTCCCTTCAACGGCGCGAATACTTCCTCGTATTCCGCGGCCACCGGAATGGTCTCCAAACTTGGCGCTTCCCCTTCCTCAGTCATGGAGATGGTTGCCAGATATGCCTCGCTTCCTCTGCTGATCAGCTCCTCTGCTTGGATCATGGATATGACCGATATCCCTGTCCGCATTTTCATTCTCCGGAAGACGATTTCTCCTTCCGCCGGGGGTAGGGTGATGGTCGCCTTGGCGCAATCCATTACCGCCTGGTGACGCACCAACCAGTCCATGCCCAGAATAACCTCGTAGTAACCCAGCTCAAACCGTGCCATGTCTGTAGGTAGATCAACTCCGCCTATCGTCACTGGCACCTGCTCGAAGATCCCTGTACCCGATACCTTCTCCGACCCGGCGGTCTCCACTCTCATGATCCCGTCGATGAATCTGCCCTTAAAGGACCAAATTTTTGCGAACCGAGGACTCACGAAGCTATGGGTAGCTCCCGAGTCAAACAGGGTGTGGGCAGCCTTTCCCCCGACCACAACCGATCCTACACATTTACTAATCTAAGCTACTAGACTTTCGAGAACTACACTACCACAATTCACACATCGAGTAAGATTTACGTACCCTCGATCGGTTCCACACCTCTAGGGGCGGCTGCCGCATACACCCTGGGTCCCCCTGCGGGTGGCGGTAGTTGTGGCTGCATTCCGGCTCCTCCCTGTCCTCCATGCGGTGGCGGTGGTAGCATCCTCACTTCCTATTGCCCTCCTGCTCCCCTCCGATTAGTTGGATTGGTGCAATACCTTGCCATGTGCCCCACTTGGCCACAATTGTAACATTGTACCTGTGGGCAATCCCTCCTGAAATGGCCTGCTTGTCCGCACTGGAAGCATCCCCCAGGCGCTATTTGCCGCAATGGCTGCACTGGCAGCGGCTGTCCTTGCTGTGCTGGCGGTGCTAGCTGTGCAGGCTGTGCTTGGGCTACTGGCGCCGCAACATAAGCTGTATCCCAGCTCCTCTTGACTCCCTTGTTGTGCCCGCTCTTCTGCTGCTTCTGCTCCTCTTCCCAGTCCGTCTCGGTATCAGCTGCCTTCTCGATCAGGTCGTTGATGTCGTAGTAGTCCCTCTGCTTGCAACGGACCTTGAGCTCAATCTTCAACCCCGAGAGAAACTGACGAATCAACTCTCGCTCAGACAAATACCTCCCTGCAAACCTCCTCAAACGGTTGAACTCATCCCCGTACGCTCCGGTTTCCCTGACGGAGGTTTCGGAACTCCCCCTCCAACCTGTCCATGGTCACTTCCGGGAAGTACTTCCGGTTGAACGCCTCGCGGAAATCCATCAATGTCAGCTGACGATCCTGAGCGCTCTCCTGCACTCCTTCCCACCAAACCAACGCATCATCCTTGAGATAGGAGGTTGCTATCTCCACACGGAACTCCATCGGGCACCTAGCAGTATCCAAACTCCGCTCCAACTGAAGGAATGTTTAGGGGTTAATCCAGATTCAATTCTCAGATTCAACAGTTCCTAAACATGCGGATCTAGGTTCTCTTGAATAGAAACAATTGTTGATCTCACCTTATACCTGTTTATGCAGCGGAAAGGGATGGTATGTCAGAGATCAGAGAGCCACCGAGAGATAACTCCTCCAGAGGTTCACACACGCACACCGAGCAGGAAGAGGCTGCTAGACCAGGAAGAAATCGGCGCAGAGAGAGAGAGGAGGCTCGCGGCTAGGGCTTATTTTTTGACCTGAACTCGTCTTATGTTTATAAAACTCGTTCAGTTCGTTTTGGGCCATTTGGCCCAAAGGCCAATTAACTCCGAGGCGTTCGCTCACTGTGTCGATCGACACTCCTTGTGTATCGATCGACACACAGTGGCCAAACCCTTTTATTCTCTCTAAGTACAGTAAATGCCTAGCACTTTTACCGTACTTCTGCTACACCGTTCCTACACCTTTTTCTTGTTGGCTTAGGCGTGTGACCCATATGGGATCATATAATAAAGGCAATAAGTCCAAGACTTATAGATCATGAGCGGACTCTAGCAAGCCATCATGACCCCCCAGTATTATATGACTTATGTCTGATCATTGACATACTCTTACTTTCTAGAGACAGTACCGAGATTACTGGACACAATTCCAACAATCTCCCACTTGTACTGGAATCTCTGTATTCATAATCCCTTTCGTCACAATATCTCGATTAGTCATAAGGCAAGATTAGTGTCATCCTTATAAAGCCTAATCTTGTTCATCGGACTCTGATTTGATACTGACAATCCAAACGACTCGGGACAGTCCGTTTGAGCATGGCCATGCATTTTCCAGTATTCAAATCTCCGATTGGCCTAGAGATATTCACTCCATTTATATTGGAGGGACAAATCCCGTCTTGTTCCATCACTGTAAACTACTCATTTCATAATACACCCAAACAAGGTCCTTATAACTATCGCAGAACGATAGCGTTAGACAATGATCAAAGTGCATCAGTCCATGTGCAGTCACATGCATGCGAACTCAGGTCTAAGGACTATACTCTATAGTCGTAGTAAGAATCTCTTATGACACAGATATAAATATCCTGAAGAGTTCTTATAAGCGGGTCTTGTCCGGTCGTATGTTCCCCAACATACACCTATGTACTGACTTTGATGCCGAGCATCTATGACACACTGAGACTTTGTCATAAGTCACGTACCAATCCAGTCTCACACGGTTGTTGGTGTTCCAATTTCAACAACCTTCGACTAGGGACAGGATGATATAAGCCATCTATCAAATATAGGGTCTCATGATCAAGCTAAATGACTTTGATGACTCAAGATCAAGTCACTTACTTCGATGACCTATAAAATGGTTTTTATCACTTTGGAACGATTATTTCATCACAGTTAAAATAATCTTGAAATCATAATTTCATTAAACATTTTAAATGTTTTACAAGAACATATCAATAACTAAATAAAGCCCTTTACTAACTCCCACTGAAATCAAGACTACATCTTAATTTCACTTATCCTACAGCAACAGTCCGCGACTCGTGCTTAGGCCTAAGGAGTGGCTTCGTTAATAGATTAGCAACGTTCTCATTTGATGAAACTTGCTGATCTACTTAACATCTCTGTTATTTATCTCACGGAATAGGTTATACCTATCCACAAGGTGTTTAGACCTCTGATGTGCAGCTAGTCTCATCTATGCTGGGAATCACATCAAGTTCAGTGACGAACTCTTCTTTCTAAACAACCTCTTTCGCCGCTTCCCAAGTTGCGAAATGTTCAGCTTAAGTCATGGAGTCAGCAACAGTGCCTTGCACCGCCAGACAGACACAAGATATAACCGGACTGTGACCGGAAATCATCTTTGTCCGTTGGAAACTTGCCTTTCAGACTCTGTCGACTAGTAGCACTTCACTTTCTCCTTTACCTAAAGAACTTATCCTTAGTATTCCTCAAATACTTTAGGATATTCTTTACGGCAATCCAGTGATTCTTTGCTGGATTTGACTGGTCTTTACTTGTCTTGCTTAACATTAAAGCAATATCAAAACAAGTACGTGTCATGGCATACATGATAGATCCAATTGCCGTCGCATATGGAATCCTATCCATGCTTTCAAGCTCAGCAGTTATCGTAGGACACTGCTTCTTGCTTGACGTATTGCCATGTGACATTGGCATAAAACCCTTCTTGGAATGCTGATTAGGTGCAGGACTTTGTCAATTTAAGAATCTTGACTTTGTCCTACCAGCTCTTTTGGATCTCTATCTTTAGATCCAAAATCCAAGAACATACGTGGCTTTACTCATGTCAATCATTAGAACCAACTCCCAAGCCAGTCCTTTACTGACTGCAGCATTGGGACGTCATTTTCGAGAATCAGTATGTCATCGACATACAATATGAGAAATGCAATATCGCTCCCACTAATCTATTAGTAAACACACAGTTCCGCTTCGTTCCTGTTCAAGTCAAAACCTTGACTACTTCAACAGAACGAAGATTCCAACTCCGATATGTTTGCTTCCATCCATGAATGGATCGATGAAGCTAACTTACATAAAATGTAATTTTTCGGAGTCCGGGCTCACTTTCGCTTCTTTGAATTTCGCAGATTCGTCGCTTTCAATGATCATCAGATCATGCGAACTTTCAATGATTATCAGGTTCAACTAATGACGAGAAATCACTCTCAGATTAGTAACTGATTCATTCATATCTGCGAACTTCAGGCTCCACAGGTGCAGATTTCAATGATTATCAGGTTCAACTAATGACAAGAAATCACTCTCGGATTAGTAACTGATTCATTCATATCTGCGAACTTCAGGCTCCACAGGTGTAGATTCTACAGAAATCTGTAAATCCATCCGTTGCTCTCCCTCAACAGGTTGAGCAGCCTCCTGTATGTCTCGAATTTCTTCGAGTTATACTTTTACTCCCACTGTTCTTCTTGGAAAATAACTTCCCTTCTTAGAAAACAGATTGGACGTAAAAGTAACAAGCCTTAGTTTCTCTAGGACAACCAGCGAAGTAGCACAACTACAAATACTCAGTAAAGACAAATTTGGATCGATTCCAATCCACATTTACGTGGTGTCTTTCAACTGATATTGGTGGAACTATTTTAGCGTAAACTTAGATATTTCTAGAGCGTTATTCTTAAAATATCATGGAAGATTCGTGTGATTCATCTTTAATCATTTCTAATAAGATCTGATTCTTTCTCACAGAAACACCTTCAGGTTTTCAGGAGAAATGAGCTGTGAAACGATTTCACACTCATTCTGATGATCACATAATCAATGACTTAAGTATTCTCACTCGTGATTTTAATCCAGAGTCTTAATACTTTTGTCATTTCAGATCCTATACTTCATTCTGGAACTCTTTCGACCATGTCAAAGAATTCCGACTTGTGTTTCAACAAATGAACACAGTCACACTCACTGAAGTAATCAGTAGAGACAATGAAGTACAGGAGATTTTCTCTGGCATTACTGCTCATTGGGCCACATACATGAGTATGTTCCAGGTCCAATAAGCCTTTGGGCCTTTCTCTAGCTCGGCTAAGATAGGCCCTTTACCTTTTGGTCTAGTAAACAGAATTCAAGTCTCATAAGATATTTTATCAAATGAGCCCAACAGTCCATGACTATGGGATTTCTGAATCCGACTTACTCTATGTGACCAAGACTTTATGCCAAGAAAAATCAGGTTTAATTCATCAGATTTAAACCAATTCGGTATTTATGTTACATTTAGGCACTCTTTGGTTTAAGATATAAAACCCATTCCATGAATAGGGTGCTACAATTAATATTTCATTAAGATCAAAAGAACAAAACTTGTCTTTTATCAAAATGAAAAACATTCAAATTCTTACAAGAAAATGAAAGACAACTCTGCTTAAAGCAGGTACATTGTAGCAATTACTTAATACAAAACCAAGCCTCAAAGGGATCTATAAGTGAAAAACCCTACGGCTGAGGCAGCATCCCAAGCTCCTTCCAGACATGTAGTTTCACTTGCCCTTCCTTCAACGTTCTACTGTTGCTTAGGCTCTGCATATTATCACAAATATCAGTGCCACAACCAGTATCCAATACCTTTAAGGTAGAACTTGAAGTAATAACATGAATACCTGAGGAAGTAGTCGCATACATCGACTTTAACTCCTCATCATCTTCCATGAATTTAATGCAATCTCTCTTCCAATGCCCTGTCTCCTTACAGTAGCAGCACTTACCAACGTAAGAGGTATCTGACTCGGGCTCAGAAGACACACGCTTGCCATGATTCAAAATCTAGACAACTTTGTCTTCACCCTTGTCAGCATTAGGTTTAGTAAACCTACCCTTCTCGTTCATGAGATTGTACAGGGTACTCTTCACGTTTGGCTCAACTGTCTTGAGCATATCATGCAGTTCAGTCAGCGTCTTCGTTAAGCCTTTCTTGATATAGTTCCTTTTGAACTTATCATAACTTGACGGCAGTGACTGTAGTATGATCTCAGTTGCCAATTCTTGGCTAACTGGATAATCCAGTTTCCTCAGGTTATCAATGTAACCCATCATTTTACTGACATGAGGACTCACTGGATGATCATTTGGTAGCTTGCAGCCAGTGAGAGACTTAACCAACTGGTATCTCTCCACCCTTATCTGCTCCTGAAATTTCAATTTCAGGCTGCTGATCATCTCTATTGGCGACTCCATGTTCTCATATTGCTTCCGCAAGTCTGAGTCCATGGTAGCCAATATCAGACCACGCACATCTACCGCATCCTTATAATGCTTATTCCAAGCATCATATACTGCATGAGAAGCATTGGACCCGATCCTCACGGGGAGAGCTCTCTCAAGGACATAGTCCTTTCTCTCCTGTCTGAGAACTAGCCTCAGGTTCCGCGACCAAGTCAAGAAATTTGATCCGTTCAGCTTGTCCATCTTAAGGACAGACCGGATCGAGAAAGTGTTTGTGCTAGTCATAACTGAAAATTAAGATAAAAGGATTTTAGTTAATATGTTCAATATGATTAATCTCGTATTTAAATTTAATATGATTAATCATGCATTATATTCAATAACATCAGTTACCCTCAATAGAATATAATGATTCCAAGATCCACATATAACTAAGATTAAAGTGGGCCACTGGCCGTCACCCAACCTTAGCTTATATCGGTAAGCCCTATGTCGGCTAATTATATCCGTGATATAACTCTTGGTTGTGAATCTGGGCCCGAGGCCCAATTCACTCTGATGTCTCAAGGCCCGGGACTCCCGATGGCCTAGTCAAGAAAACCAGACTATACAGTCATGTAATCATTAATGTCTGGGACTCCCAATGACATTTATGAATCACAAACCGTCTTATCCACGCAAAAGTAGACACCCTCACACTGTAAGGCCATGAATACAATTGAATGGGCTTCGACAGCTGACATAGACTGGACAAAACATCCAACGCTTGATATTATATGGGGTTCGTAGGTTTATTAAAATTTCATTCCCAAAATAGAAGATTACTATTTCGGGAAACTTTCTATTTTTGGAAACCTACTATTTTAGGAAACTTTCTAAAATTGGAAACTTTCTAAAACCGGAAACTTTCTAACTTTAGAAATTTCTTTAAAATCCAAAACCCGCAAATCTAGAAACTTCTATTTTAAGAAACTTTCTAATTTCAAAATTTCGGAAACTTTAATTTAAAATCGACTTTATAATTTTATAAAATAAATTTTAAATTAATCTGAAGAAAGACTCAAATAATTGGCCCAATTGTTTTAACTTCTTGGCCCGAGGCCCAAGAATTGGTCCATGTCCAAGACATGACCCAATTGTCCAATTAAATGACATAACCGGTCTGGTTCATTAAAATTGGTCTAACCAAATTTTAATTACTACGATGACCACAATTGTCAACCGGTTATTTACTAAACCGGATTTTCTCAATTTATTTGGTCCAACCAAATCAAATTAGAAAATCCTGGTTTAGGCACAAAATCCAATTTACGACTTTGGATTTCTTATCCCGGTTTAACCAGAACTTAATAAATTAAGTCTGTTTATTAAACCGTGACGTTTATAATTTTAATAAAATCATTAAACCGAGCCCTAAACCAACCATGTCGGTCGATGAACCAACCGCATCGATCGATCCATCAATCGCATCGATCGATCCATCAACCGCATCGGTCGATGCTCTTAGCATCGAATCCTGCATCGATCGTGCATCGATCCTGTGTCGATCGATGCTCTCACGCATGCACGGACGGTTATTAGGTTTGGCCGAGAGATTCTCCGATTGTGTCGACCGATCCGGTCGATCGTATCGATCGATCCATGTGATCGCAGCCGATTCGGTCGATACCTTATCGGTCGATGAACCAATCGCATCGATCGATCCATCAACCGCATCGGTCGATGCTCTCAGCATCGAACCTGTATCGATCATGTGATCACAGTCAATCTCTCGCGTTTGTATCGACCGATCCATGCGATCGTATCGATCGATCCATGCGATCCTGGTCGATACTTCTTTATGAAAATCGCATTCTACCAAATCAATATAGCTTGGTTTTTTTTTTTGCGATTTCAAGTGTGTTTAGGTTTCAATTCCTTGTTGCTTAAGTGATTTCTCTTATCAGTAGTTGATTCAAAACACTCCTTAAACAAGAAAACAATCCTAAACATTGAATCTAAACAAGAAAAACCGGAACCAATGGCTCTGATACCACTGAAGGAATGTTTAGGGGTTAATCCAGATTCAATTCTCAGATTCAACAGTTCCTAAACATGCGGATCTAGGTTCTCTTGAATAGAAACAATTGTTGATCTCACCTTATACTTGTTTATGCAGCGGAAAGGGATGGTATGTCAGAGATCAGAGAGCCACCGAGAGATAACTCCTCCAGAGGTTCACACACGCACACCGAGCAGGAAGAGGCTGCTAGACCAGGAGGAAATCGGCGCAGAGAGAGAGAGGAGGCTCGCGGCTAGGGCTTATTTTTTGACCTGAACTTGTCTTATGTTTATAAAACTCGTTCAGTTCGTTTTGGGCCATTTGGCCCAAAGGCCAATTAACTCCGAGGCGTTCGCTCACTGTGTCGATCGACACTCCTTGTGTATCGATCGACACACAGTGGCCAAACCCTTTTATTCTCTCTAAGTACAGTAAATGCCTAGCACTTTTACCGTACTTCTGCTACACCGTTCCTACACCTTTTTCTTGTTGGCTTAGGCGTGTGACCCATATGGGATCATATAATAAAGGCAATAAGTCCAAGACTTATAGATCATGAGCGGACTCTAGCAAGCCATCATGACCCCCCAGTATTATATGACTTATGTCTGATCATTGACATACTCTTACTTTCTAGAGACAGTACCGAGATTACTGGACACAATTCCAACACCAACTTCCTTCTCCAGTTGTCTGCGGAAATGGCGCTGACACCTCCATCAAAGTGGTCCATCTGCATCTCCCTCAGATGCTTCAACATGGTCCAGTAAGTCACCCCAGGCACCGCTCCTGGCGCCTGCGGTGGCGGTGGTGGCGGGTTCGCCACCGGCTGCGGCTGAACGAATCCAAACCCCATTTGAGCGGCTTCTGCTCCTCCAGCAATAAAGCCGACTCCTCCGGGGGCGTTCACCGCTCCTCCCTGACCATTCTCAACTCCTCCCGGGGCTCCAGGCGCCCCGTTAGCATTCTCCGGTATCGCTCCGGGTGCTCCTGCTCCATTCCCTCCTGGCACTCCTCCTGCCTCGGCGGCTATGGCAGCTTGTGCCTGCTGAAGCGCGAGCAGCTCTTGCAGAAGAGCGGCATCCACGGCTACCTGTCCAGCTACCAATACTGGTCCAGCTTGGTTTCCAACAACCGGTCCTTGGGGTCCGTGCACACTGGTGGCGCTGTGCGTCGAAGAAGCCGGCACTGGTGCATCCTGGTTACGACGAGCTGGCGGGGTTCTTCTCTTTGGCGGCATCTGTTGCAAAAGAAGGGCGATTTGAGTCAGTTAACGGCTGAATACTGAACTCACTTCCGGAGTGTATGTAAGGAGGAGATCGGAGTGGTGTCCCTAGTATCTAGCTCTTAGAAACCCCCAGTTGAGAAAAGTCAGAAAAATCTTGAAAACGGTTTTGAAGAGTGGTTTTTGAAATCCGAATATAAACTACCTAACCAGGGCAGGACTGGTTAGGTTTTAACCTGGCTCTGATACCAAATTGTAACATCCGTCCCCTCGATCCCAAGTCAACGACCCTTTTGACTCCACGAGTCATAGTCCACAATCGCGAACCAAGTCATAAACAGAGGACCAACACGCAAATAACTGAAAAGGTTTTACTTTATTAAAACAAAAGCCGAGTCTTACAAGGAAAACCGAACCAACTGAAATAGCTTAACGAAAACGGAAGAACCGCATAAGTCTCAACGCATAAAAAGAAACAGAAAGAAGAAAAAGAAGAGAAGGAAAATCCCGCTCCCAAAACGTGACACCACACCGTCCGTCTACCCCTGCAACGCTCCAGGGTTACCTGCAAAACAATCAACGAAGGAGGCCTGAGTAATTGGTTTACACCAATACCCAGTGAGGGCGGATTCACGGAATACCGCTATCTCTACTTTATACTAGCACAACATCAAGAAAGAGTCCAAGATTAATAACACCTTGCACCCACGCCCGAAGGCACAATCAATACTACACCCACTCGTGCATACACACTCATGAGCCCCTCTCTAGCCCGAAGGCTCACACAACCGGCCCACCCGGTAACTTCCACGTCGGCTCGAAGGCACGGTAAACTTGGGGAGGCTCGCCAAGACCTCCCTTCCGACGATACAAGGGTCGCGTACCAAAACTCGTTATACGCGAGCCACCAAGAAACACCCTTTCGGGGGACCTAAACAGTTCTAGCAAGCATAGCCTTCATACACAAGCAACATTTTCGGGTTAAGTGATAACCTATAACTAAGTTCCGTTTTCGGTTTAAGCGACATCCTAGGTTCTAGGTTTTCATCCATCACATCAACGCAAATCAACAACTAGATCTACTCTACCTACGAAGACACTATTAAGCGAGGATTCGAATCTAAATACTGCGACAGAATAAAGGAAGAGATCACGTTCATCCTCACCTTAGTCTAGATCTGACGAACGGGAAGTAGATCTGGGATTCCTGCACACAGATCTAGGTTTAGAAGACAGATCTAGAGAAAAGAAGAACAGATCTAGGGTTTTGTCCAACAGATCTGGACAAACGACGAAGATACGGTTCAGATCTACCACTTCTATCCATCAGAAGCATAGATCTGACACAGATCTGAGGAAAGGAGGGAGATACGGTCCAGATCTACAACTTCTATCCATCAGAAGCATAGATCTGAGCGAGAGAGAGACGGAATGGAAGATACGGTTCAGATCTACGACTTCTACGGATAAGATCTGATCTAGAAGCATAGATCTGAAGCAGATCTGGGTTTAGAAGGGAAAACGGTGCAGATCTGAGAATTCCGGAGATCTCACCTTAAAAACGAGTAGATCAGAGGGCTCTACACTCGAACGAATCAAGAAGACGGCGACTCAGGGTGCGGGATCGAAATCGGCGGCGATCGGCGGTCTCCGGCGAGGATTCCGGCGACTCACGGCGGCGGCGGTCGGCGGGGCGGCGGCGGCGGTCGGCGGGGCGGCGGCGGTCGCGGCGGCGGTCGGGGCTCCGGCGGTCGGCGGTCGGCGGCGGCGGTCGGAGGTCGTCGGCGGTCGGCGGTCGTCGGCGGTCGTCGGCTGGCTCGGGATGCGGGCAGAGCTTCGTTGTCTCGAACTTTGTGCCAAATGAGAGGGGCTGCTGCTCCTTTTATAGGGAGTGGAGCTAGGGTTTCCCTTTCCCTCGGGTTGGGCCTTGGGCTTCTGGCCCATTCCTTCCTTTTCTTTGGGGTCAAGCAAAGCCTTAAGGCCCTTTTCCCCCTTTCCTTTGGGCTCAAGTAATTCCTCTTGGGCCTTTCCTTTGGGCCCAAATTTAGGTATGTTACAGAAGAGACGATCGCTTTCGTTTACTCGTGGCTGACTAAACGGAAAAGTTTTGTTTTTCCTGCAATATTCTACTTTCAGTAAATTGCAAAAATGATTACAAAGAAATGGGTTAAATTTCAAACTAATTAACCCATAAATTGTGTTGTAAAGTGACATTTAAAAAAAAAAAATCTGTGTTGTTAAAGATTTAAAAACTAAATCAATCATGGCTTCATATGGCTTCATTTGGTCCATTTGATAAACCAAAGGAATGAACAAATGTCATTTGAAGAACTGAATAAAAAAATATGAATGAAGAGAAAAAAATATAGAAAAGGAATTGAACAAATTGTAGAATAATATACAAAATGAACAAATATTTTCTTAACAATAAATATAAATTTATATCAAAATATCTAACTAAAATACAAGTTAATTTTTTAACTGAAAAATTGTATGGTTTATCGACACTCACCAAACAGTCAAGTTTTAAAATAATAATATAAGTTAATTTTCTAATTAAAGTATGTTAAAACTTCACTTACAAAAAAAATTAGCTCCACTCACAATACAGATGTATATTACAAAAAATGCTAAAAATGTATTAAAAAGTAAGTAACTTAATAATGATACAAAAATTGTTTTGATTAAGAAAAACCAAGCGAATATAAAAACACAATAAAAGATTAGCAAATATAGATGTTTGTTTGCATGCCATAACTGCTCAGCTATGTGGTCTACAACGATTTTTATATACACTCTAGGTGTTGTCTTCATCTACTTGTACCTTATTGTTATCATTTGACTGATCATTTTCATTTTACACAATCATATTTTCCTGATTTACTTTCTCAAAATCAAATTTTCAAATTTATCTAAAATTATAGTCTTTTTAACGCTTTGTATTAAACTGAATCTGGAGCAGAGTACAACAAGTAATTGTTTTCACAGTGAGAAAAACTAACGAAAATTGAAAAAGAAATTAAAAGAGCAACAACCACTAGAAGGTGGTCCCAATGCTTGAGAAGAAGCCATCAACTCCAGCGAGTCATAATGCACGGTGCAAAGCTAAGTAAGGCATCAGAGGGGACTAAGAATAACAACATATTAGGCTGCAAGAACGTCTTCTTGAATAAGGTGATTTAGCCATCGAGGCCCACCTCAGCCAACATAGGACTGAAAAAACCTTGTGTAAGTCGCACTATCAACAATAGATACTGCCACTCTGTTATTTTCCGGCGATGTGTACTCTAGACTCCAGTACTCAAAGAGAGTTAAGCGAGACAAAAGATGATTGATAATAAACGTTACTGACAGATAGGAATAGGGATTGAGCATAGCATGTATGGCTTCTTCAGACGAAGATTCAAAGATAACTCTCTTCACCCTTAGATCAATCATTGAGTCAATGGCCCAGAGAAGACTTGACAAATCATTTTCCAAAGGTTGTTGAATAGCTGAGAATGACCTCCTGCTGTGAAACAGAGGAGACCCTTGGTGGTCTGGGACAATCCAAGCAACTCCACTGTGGAGATGCGACCCACGCCATGACGAGCCTACATTACATTTCAAAACATTGATCGGAGGTTCCTCCAGCCATGGTGGATGAAAGACTCTCGGTTGCAGGTTTTCGGAGGTAGGTGGTTGTGAAGCTTCAGCCACACTTCAGCTTCCTCATTTGCCTTCTCCTATATATGTTGGGATTATGTCCTGAAATCATATTGTACTAACTCTGATAGATAGTTGTATTGTCAAGATCGGACAATTCATGTGATACTAGGTGGTCATAATGTTTTGCTAAAAGCCGCTTATGACAAATGAGCTGTAACTCATTGCTAGTATTATGTGAACCTACAGGGTCACACACCTAAGCAAGCTGAATACACTTTGTATGGGATTGATCATTGACATATGGTCTGGTCAATGTGTATTAGATACACATTGATATCGAGTTTTAAGAGGTGTGTCGATCGACACAGTAGTGTGTCGATCGACACAGATCGGGTTTCGAACCTGATGTTTCGGTTTGATGACTTAAACGAATTGGATTTATCCAATGATCGGTTTTAGTCATTCCAGGTCTATATAAAGGCTTATATGGACGACCTAGAACCCTAGCCGTTGTTGAGACTTTTTCTTGACAGAAAACGCAGCCACCTCTCTAAACACAGTTTTCCCAGGAGATCCGATTTCCGGCACTAGGATCCCGGCGGATTCCAGCTTGTGTGCGTGTGGACTACAGTAGAGGCGCAGCATCTGAGGCGCTCTAGAGATCTCGTTTATCTGACCATATTCCGCTGCCAGAACAAGGTAAACGCAAGATCCATGATTCAATTACTCAAACCCAGATCCTAGGCTCGGAATTCAAACTTAGGGTTGTTTAATCGGATTAGGAACTGCTAGGAATTCCAACAGTGGTATCAGAGCCCCATGTTTTTAATCATTGAATCTATGGCATATAATTCGAATAACTGATGTATTTGAATAGATATTGCCTGTTAAATCATGTTTTGATCAAGAAAAACTCGGTTTTAAGTCTGTGATTCAAAACGATGAACCTGTGTTTTTGTACAGTGTCGATCGACACAAGTTTGTGTCGGTCGACACACCGCGAAAAACGATTATAAAATTTTAGGGGTTTCGCACAGTGTCAATCGACACAAGTTTGTGTCGGTCGATGCACCGCGAATACGCTTTTTAAAATTTGGGTATCGATCTTAGAGATCGCACTGTGTCGATCGACACACTGGGTGCATCGATCGACACAGGCTGTGCGAAGGGATAGATCGGTTCAATTGGATTGAACCGGTTATCTCGCATGGTTAAATTTTCTGATACCCTACTGTGTCGATCGACACAGGCTTAGTGTCGGTCAACACAGACCTTGCGATTGGTTGATCGGTTCAATTGGATTGAACTGGTTATCATGCTTGGTTAAGGTAGATCAGATCGGTTTAAATTGGATGAATTGGTTCAATTGGATTGGACTGGTTATCTCAATTAATATAAACCGATTTGATTGGATAAGTCGGTTCAATTGGATTGACCGGTTATCGGGTTTTGTTAAGGTTGGATGCGAACCATAATCGTTTGGTTATTGAACCAAATGATTGAGAATCCGAACCAAATGACCTAACCCAGTTTTGTTAGAACAATTAAAACTCAATTAAAATTAAAATTTAAACATGTTCTAAACCCTTTGAATACACATTGGATGTGTATTAGATCAAAGCTTAGTTTTCAATATGGTCAACTGTCAAGACTCATTTAGTTGTTGTGATAGTCTTGCCAAGAGCTTGGTTTCCACAATTACACGAGTAAGGCAGATAGTAGTGTTGATGGTCTTGCAGTGCTTGACATCAACAATTACATGACCTAAGAGATTGATTTACTAACCTTTTAAAGTTCCGTTTCCTCAACTAAATATCAAGTGGCCTTGATGACTTGCCCAATCTTGTCTACTGTCAAGACTCATTTCGTTGTTGGATAGTCTTGGAGTCCTTGGTATCCACAATTACATGAGTAAGGCAGGTGATCATTGATAGACTTGCAGTGCAACTGTCAATGATCACAAGACTGAAGAGATTGGTTTACTTGACTGGGCTATCAGAAGTTCTGGGCCCAGAGACATGGATTGTCTTATCTGCGACCAAGAATTGTACTGGGTACAATTAGCAATGATTTGCTTACCTAGATAACTAAATTTTGGGTGATGGCGAGTCGTCCACTCAGATTTTGGTGAAGTATGGATCTTGGATCATTATATTCATAGAGGAAACATTGTTTGAATATAATGCGAGTTTTCTTATTAGATAAGATTTCTCATTTCCTTAACTTCATAACTAAAACTTTTCTTTACTTAGTTTTCAGCCTATGTCTAAAAATGCTTTCTCGTTGCGATCCATCCTTGAGAAGGACAAGTTAAATGGATCAAATTTCCTGGATTGGTATCGGAACTTGAGATTTATTCTCAAGCAGGAGAATAAGGACTATGTCCTTGAGAAAGCTCTCCCCGAAAGGCTTGGGACCAATGCCTCGCATGCAGTATATGATGCTTGGAATAAGCATTATATTGATGTGGTAGATGTGTGTGGTCTGATGTTGGCTACCATGAACTCAGACTTAAAGAGTCAGCACGAGAACATGGAGTCGCCAATAGAGATGATCACCATCCTGAAACTGAAGTTTCAGGATCATGCACGAGTTGGGAGATACCAGATGGTTATGTCTCTCATTGGGTGCAAGCTACCAATGGATGCTCCAATGAGTCCTCATGTCATTAAAATGATGGGTTACATTGATAACCTGGGGAAACTGGATTGTCCTGTTAGCCTAGAGTTGGCTACTGAGATCGTTCTGCAGTCACTGCCGTCAAGTTATGATAAGTTCATCAAGAGCTATATCAAGAATGGCTTGACGAAGACGCTGACTGAGCTGCATGGCATGCTCAAGACAGCTGAGCAAAACATCATAAAGGGTAAAAGATTTGAGAAATCTTGTGTAGACAAGGGTAGAGGCTGGGCCGTCCAGATTTGGAATCAGGATAAGCATGTGTCATCTTATAAGCCCAAGTCAGGCCCATCTGATGTTGGAAAGTGCTGCTACTGTGAAGAGTTTGGGCATTGGAAGAGAAATTGCATTAAATTCTTGGAAGATTCACAAGAGATGGAGAAGATGTACGGGATTTCTTCTTCTTCTTCAGGTATTCTGTTATTACTTCAAGTTCTACGTAGGTATTGGATACCAGTTGTGGTACTGATATTTTTGAAATATGCAGGGCCTAAGAAACAGTAGAACGTTGAAGAAAGGACAAGTGGAACTGCACGTCTGGAATGGAGCAATGGTTGCTGCATTAGCCATAGAGATCCTCCACTTGTAGGAGCCTTTCAAGCTTGGTTTTTGAATTAAGTAATTGCTGCTATGTACCTGCTTTAAGCAGAGATGTCTTTCATTTTCTTGTAAGAATTTGAATGTTTTTCATTTTGATAAAAGACAAGTTTTGCTCTTTTGATCTTGATGAAATATTCTATGGTAGCACCCCTTTTGATAATAGGGTTTTATATCTTAAACCAATGTTCGACTGTATATAACATAAATACCAAACGATTTAAGTCTGATGACTAGAACTCGACTTTTCCTTGGCATAGTCGTTTAAACCAAATGGAGTGAAGCGAATTCAGAAGATCCATAGTTATGGGCTTTTGGGCTCATTTGATTATAAATCATATGAGATATGAATTCTGCTTACTAGGCCAAATGACTAAGGCTTCTTTAGCAGAGCTAAAGAAAAAGGGCCAGAGGCCTATTGGGCCTTGCACATACTGATATATGTGGCTCGATGAGCAATAGTGCCAGAGGAAATCTTCTGTAC
The DNA here is from genome assembly GCA_030180135.1 of Orychophragmus violaceus. Taxonomy (NCBI): domain Eukaryota; kingdom Viridiplantae; phylum Streptophyta; class Magnoliopsida; order Brassicales; family Brassicaceae; genus Orychophragmus; species Orychophragmus violaceus. The sequence continues at coordinate 63,331,935 of CM058229.1, read as the reverse complement.
TTCATTACCTTTATTGATGACTTCAGTAAGTTTGGATGTGTTCATTTGATGAGACACGAGTCGGAATCTTTTGAAATGGTCAAAGGAGTTCCAGAATGAAGTATATAACCGATATGACAGAAGTATTAAAAATCCTCGATTAGATCGCGGAGGAGAATACTTGAGTCAAGAATTGAGTGATCATCTAAGTAAGTGTGAAGTCATCTCACAGCTCATTTCTCCTGGAAAACATGATAGTGTTTCTAAGAAAACCGAGGCTAATTACTGTTGCAACCAATCCGAGAACAAAGTTTTGTTGTTCGGAACTCTGTTTTTCTAGATAGAAAGTTTCTTTCCAAGAAAAACAGTGGGAGTAGAAGTATAGCTCGAAGAAATTCGAGAAACACAGGAGGCTGCTCAACCTGTTGAGGGAGAGCAGCGATGGGATCTACAAAGTGCTGTAGGACCTACACCTGCGGAGCCTGAATTTTGCAGATCTGAATGGATCCGTCACTAACCCGAGAGTGATTTCTCGTAACCAATTGCCGTGATCTGTTGATCATTGAAAAGTGACGAGCCTGCGAAATTCAAAGGAGCGATGGTGAGCCCCAACTCCGAAAATTTGCTAGGTATGCATGTTAGCTTCACCGATTTATTTATGGATTGAAGCAAACATCTTGGAGTTGGAATCTATGTTCTGTTAAAACGGTCAAAAGTTTTGACTTGATCGGGAACGAATAGGAACTGTGCGTTTACAAGTAGACTAGTGGGAGCGTAGTTGCATTTCTCACATTGTATGTATATGACATACTTATTCTCATAAACGACGTTCCGTCACTTAAGTCTTATGTGACTTGGGTCGGAAGTCATTTTCAACGATGGACATGGGAGAAGCCGCGTGAGTTCTTGGAATAGGGATCTATTGAAATAGATTGGGTAGGGTTATTGGATCGTGTCAAAATCCTTATGTAGATAAGGTATTGGACAGTTCCAATATACATGATTCCAAGAATGGCTTCACACCAAAGGTCTTATGGCAATAATATTAGCAAGATGAAGTATCTTGGACACTGGATGAGCTAGTATGTATGAGTGTGATTCCTCATGCTTCTGCTATAGAATCCATCATGAATGCCATATTTTGCGCTCGTCTAGATGCAGCTTACGCATAAAGCATGACGAGAAGATACCAATATATTCCGGTAAATGTCACTGGACAGTTGTAAGAAATATCCCAAGTGTTTGAGGAACACTAAGGATAGGTTCTTGTTCAACTGAGGAAGTGACGAATCTGTTAAAAGTGGTTAGACGGACAAAGACGACTCCCGGTTCCCACCTGGTTATGTCTCTTTGTCTGTGTAGCGGTGCTATCTGTTGGAAGGGCTCCAAGCAGAGGACCGTAGAATAGTGCTTATTAATGAATGGCGGTATGGTTTGTTGGAATGGTTCCAAGCAAGAACACCGCAGCCTCTCTCCCAACCTAAGCACGAGTTTTATACTATTGCTGCAGGTACTAGATATCTGAAGACGTTGTCTTGATTCTAGTGGGAGTTATGTTAGTTATGATGTTCACATAGACATGCTATGGTCATGTTTATGAAAAACTGACATCAGCATTATTTGATTATTGGATAATTAAATAATGGTCCCAAAGTATTTTATGTTCATTTTATAGGTCATCAAATTGAGGACTTGATCATGAAACCCTATAAATGAAAGATGACATAAAATTATGTTTGTCCCTGGTCGTAGGTTGTTAAAGTGGGACACTAACAACCGTTAAGACTAGTATGAGAGGTGACGTATGACTAAGTTTTATGGAGTCATTGATATGAGTATCAACGTCAATCACATAGATATTGGCAAACATATGATCGGACATGACCCGCTAATGAGAACTCTACAGGATAGTTATATCAGTGTCATGAGAGGTTCTCATTACGACTATAGAGTATAGTCCTTAGACCTGAGTTCATCATGCTTCCTAGCACATGAATTGGTGCACTTTGACCTTGTCAAACGTCGATCCGTAAATGGCGGCTATAAAGGCATTGCTTAGGTGTATCATGAAGTGTGTGAAGGAACAGGGATGGAACAAGATGGGATTTGTCCCTCCTATATAACAGGAGATAAATATCTCAGGGCCCATCGAAGATTTGATACTGAGAAAATGCATGGCCGTGCTCAAACGAGGTGATTGTCAGTCGTTTGTTTTATCAGTATAGATCAGGAGTTCGATGAACATGATGTTGGCTATAATAAGGATGACACAGTCTCTTGCCTTATGCCATATCGATATATAGCGATAAAGGGATTAGGGGAATAGATGATTCCAGTACAAGTGGGAGATTGTTGGGATTATGTCCTGAAATCATATTGTACTAACTCTGATAGATAGTTGTATTGTCAAGATCGGACAATTCATGTGATACTAGGTGGTCATAATGTTTTGCTAGAAGCCGCTAAAGACAAATGAGTTGTAACTCATTGCTAGTATTATGTGAACCTACAGGGTCACACACCTAAGCAAGCTGGATACACTTTGTATGGGATTGATCATTGATATATGGTCTGGTCAATGTGTATTAGATACACATTGATATCGAGTTTTAAGAGGTGTGTCGATCGACACAGTAGTGTGTCGATCGACACAGATCGGGTTTCGAACCTGATGTTTCGGTTTGATGATTTAAACGAATTGGATTTATCCAATGATCGGTTTTAGTCATTCCAGGTCTATATAAAGGCTTATATGGACGACCTGGAACCCTAGCCGTCGTTGAGACTTTTCTTGACAGAAAACACAGCCACCTCTCTAAACACAGTTTTCCCAGGAGATCCGATTTCCGGCACTAGGATCCCGGCGGATTCCAGCTTGTGTGCGTGTGGACTGCAGTAGAGGCGCAGCATCTGAGGCGCTCTAGAGATCTCGTTTATCTGACCATATTCCGCTGCCAGAACAAGGTAAACGCAATATCCATGGTTCAATTACTCAAACCCAGATCCTAGGCTCGTAATTCAAACTTAGGGTTGTTTAATCAGATTAGGAACTGCTAGGAATTCCAACAATATAAGTTCCGACGAACTTCTAACATACTCAAAACATAGGTTGTTCCTAGCTTTCTAGATATGCCATAAAACCCAGGGGAACATCATTCAAGTTTTGGTGTCGATGTCCTTCTTGCCACTACACGCCAGGAGGTGATGAATGTTTAGGAAAACAGAGGGCTGAGAGAAACCAGCAGGCGGAAGAGGAATAGCTGAGCGGTTCCAAACATCCATGGCTATCTCGCAATGGAAGAGTACATGACATATACTTTTCTCCCCTACCCCAAAAGACGGGCAAGTAGTGTTCAAACTGATACCACGAGAATGGAGGCGCTCTTTTACAGCTAGAGCACTAGAGAGAGCTCTCCACATGAAGTGTCGGATCTTGGGGGATGTGTTAGACTTCCATAACTTACTCCAGAGTTTCCTCTCAATCGGCGGGAGGGGGATACGAGATGGGGAGTTTTGTCCATGGAGCATTTCCAGAAATTGATAGCCACTCTTCGCCATGTACTCATTGTTCTTGGAGAGACACCACACAAGAGATTCCGGTTTGGATAGATTAACCTTGATACGCAAGATTGTATTCACATCTTCCTTAGCGATGGTTTGTCTTAAGAGCGGCACATTCCAACAACCTGAAACATCCAATAAATCTTTGACCCTAAGAGATAGATTTACTGGGAACGCCTGGTAATAGGTCGGAGCTCGAGGGATAGGATCACATATCCATTTATCCGTATAGACTCGGGTAGACTCACCATCTCTAACCACCTGAGTAAGACCTTTTGAAAGCAGTTCCCGACCATGCATTATACTCCTCTATGCGTATGATGGTCTTGTTCCCATTCCACACTCCAGGAAGCTTACATTTTTAAAGTACCTAAGTTTCAGGATCTGAGAGAGCAACGAGTTTGGATTTCGCCATATGCGCCAAGCTTGCTTTCCTAGGAGAGATTGGTTGAACTTGGTGATGTCTTTGAAACCTAAGCCCCCCAACTCCTTGGATTTGCAAATTTTTTGCCAAGCTATCCATGGAATTCGTTTCCTATTCTCTCCACTACTCCAGTCATGGCACTAGTTAGCTTAGCACAAACATCCTTGGGAATCTTAAAGCACGACATCGCGTATACCGGAAGAGCTAGCGCAACTGATTTAAGGAGAAGCTCTTTACCTCCCTGAGATAGTGATTTTGCGAACCAACCTTTCAGTCGACCTTGAAGATTTTTATGCAGAAAACTTAAGAGAGATTTCTTTGATCCACTAAAACATTCCAGTAACCCAAGGTAAGTACCTTCTCCTCCTTTTTTCTCTATTACAAGAGCTCGCTTTACTGCTGCTTTGCGATCTGCAGACAACCGTGAACCAAACATTACTGAGGACTTCAAATGATTTATCATCTCACCAGAGCAGTCCCCATAAAGTTTCAAACAGTGAATGGTTTCCTCTGCCTCCTCTACCGTAGCTTTGCACATCAAAAAGCTATCGTCCGCAAACAATAGATGGTGGACGGTTGCGCCTGGCGAGGCGATTTTTATCCAGTGAATACGGTTGTTGGCTTCAGAGTGATTTAGACAACTAACCAAGGCTTCCACACAAAGAATAAAAAGGAAAGGAGAGAGGGGATCTCCCTGCCTTATCCCGTGTTCCGGTCTAATGAAACCATGTGAATTTCCGTTCATTAGTACATAGTAGGATACTGTACTTACACAAGACATGATCCAACGAATCCAAACTCTATCAAAACCAAGCTTTTCCAGAAGAGTTTCGAAAAAGCACCACTCTACTCGGTCATATGCTTTGGACATATCAGTTTTAATAGTCATGTACTCCCCTGATATTGGATTATTTCTGAGGCTATAGACCATTTCATGGGCGATAATGATGTTATCCGAGATCAACCGGCCCGAGACGAAAGCACCCTTAGTTTCTGATATGATTTGCGGCAGGAACACTTATAAACTATCACACAAGATTTTAGATATAATCTTGAATTGGACATAACATAAATTTATTGGCCTCATATCTTGCATTTTGGAGGGTTTATGATCTTGGGGATGAGACTGAGTTGAGTATGATTTCAGCCCTCCGAGAGAACTCATGTGGAGAAGAAACGGAACACTTCTTCCGTGACCACCGGCCCCACAATGTGCCAAATTTTCTAAAATTATAGTCTTATTGTCGCAAAATGACTTTTTTCTTTGTAGGGATATCATATCTTAAAAACTCATTTTAAATTCTCCATTGTTTTTCCATACACTTAAGGTACACTCAATCACCGAACATAATGACACATGTCGTTTATTAAACATTTGTTTGCTATTTCTTGGGGTTTCACCATTTAGAAATTTTTGGAGATGATATTGTGTATCTTCTTTTCATCCTTCCTATATGTGACTAAATATCCACATTATTAGTAACAAGAATTCACAAAATAATATTCCTTCTAGAGGTTTAGTAAACATTGGATCATCTCGTATAGTTGTATTCAACACTCTTGAATCTATAGACCCTGCCATCCCAAAATTTGTGAAAAGCATATCTAGATCACACATTGCAAGACAATAAAGACTTGCTTTTATTTTTCGGTTGATAAATCGTAATGCATCTCGACCTGGAGTCGATATAGTTGGTATATGTGTTACATCAAGCGCTCCAATACATTACTAAGGAGCTTGTATCGTTTATCTCCTACTAAAATGTTATATATTGCTTTTAACTCATGAATTGTTCCTCGCCGCAAGTATTCGAGTGCCAACCGTACCTTCACTCCCATAACCAAATGGAATTTTCTATAAATTCTTTTATGCATGAACAAATATGTGATGTCATGTTAAGTGACGTTTTGAGAACAAAAAATCAAGAAGATAGCAACGCTTTCATGGAATTTGATGTTTGTGATTGTTGCAACACATACTTCATATGAAGAACCTCACATAAATGGATAAATGCTTCTGAACTCTGCGGATAAGAGTGCAACATGAGATATCGTTGTTTTAGATTTGTGTTTGTATGATATTCCAACAATTCTCCCGCTCTTGGGTTCATCGGGGTTTTGCAAAAAGAACACATATATATATATATTTTTGTAATAGTTCATTATAGGTTGTATATAACTTTGCAAAAGTTCTTATTCTTCCAATAACATCAATTATGCTAGCTCCTCATATGTTAAATTTTGAATTTATTCTTCCAATAACATCAATTATGCTAGCTCCTCATATGTTAAATTTTGAATTCCACGTACATGTAGCTCCACAATATGAACTTCCTGCAATATTAAAAACATCATATGTGTATGAGTGTAAAAAATTTAGAAAGATAAAGTTCATATACTATTTTATAAAACGAGTCAACATAGAAAACAAGTTATTCAAAAAGCAATCCTAACTTCTCATGTTCTCTCACATACATGAGAGCATCCACTAAGGAAATTACAATTACCATCTTATGACAAAACAGAAATCGCAATTACCATTATAATCTTCGTGTTGTGTCAGATTTTTATAGAGGGCTGATGTGTTAGCCTCTAATAGAATTATAAATGACGTTCTTCTATCAGACTTCTAGGATAAGTCTAATATAGAATAAATTAGCAAATTTAAAATTTAAATTTATAAAAAAATATTTTGTTAAAAAATTTATATACAGAAATTAAATATAGACAATTTAGTAGTATATAAACTAAAATTTGGTAAAATTGAGTCAAATTAAACACTATTAGTGAAAGTATGTCTTTATCCCAAAAACTTCAGACTTCTTGAAGAAGTCTGAAAAAAAATAATTTAGTAAATTTAAATTTAAAAATTGTAAACAAAAAAATTTGTTAAAAAAATAATGCATAAATTAAATATATACGGTTGTGAGTATATAAATTATTTTTTTGTAAAATTGAATCAAATTTAAAAAATGTAAGGTAGAGTAGGTTATAAACCTCAAAACATATTTTGTAATGGAACATTTACATATAACTTACATATAACTTTAGGTTTAGATTCATGGTTTACCAAATTTTCTTTTTAAATTTTAAATTTGCACATATGTGTTATAATATGCACATATTTAACGAATTTGATGTTTTCTAGGTGTTTTTAAAATAATTATACTTATAAGTGATAAATATTAGATTTAGAGCTTCTCAGACTTTTCGGCGAAATCTGAATTTTGGGGTTGATCAGACTTTTCAGAGAAGTCTGAGACGTATTTAAATTGAAAATTTAAATTTACAAAATTATAAAAAGTAATTTGATACAAATTTTTAATACATAAATTACACATAAATATTTTTGACGTAGATAAATTAAAATTATATAAACTTTAGTCAAATTTAACCATTGAAGGTAGATTTGGTTTTAAACACCATGTAGTTTAATATATGTTTGACATATGAAGTTGAATATCATATTTTTATATGTAGTGTTAGATTGAGAGTTTGTGAAATTTTCATTCATATTGTTACATTTATATATACTGGTTAGTTTGTGACTATGTTAAACAAGTTTGATGTTTGTTATAAGTTTTCTATATAATATGATAATGTTTAAGTAGTAATTATTAGATTTAGGGTTTCTCAAACTTCTAGGGGTTCAAATATTTATACTTCTCATGAAGTCTTATTTGCATATGAAGTCTGAAATTTGAAGTTTTTAAAAAATTTCAAATGAAAACTTTTTAAAAATGCGGGAAATTTTACCACCTGAAAATTCAGAATTCTCGCTCGATTCAGAATCTCCATCACAGACGGCATATGAAGTCTGATACCGAAGATTTTACAATTTCCAATTTTTTAAAATCCGGGCACGGCAAAATTTCCGCCAATTTCTCTCCACCTATCTAAATCTAATCTTGTAAAAAAAAATATCAGCCACACACACATATAACAGCCAAAAAAATCTTCACATTCTTCCTATCTTTACAACCTCTTTTTCTTTCTCTTTTGTAAAACCTCTTTCGAATTACTCACCCAAGAAGGTTCTCAAGCTTATTCTCTCATCAAAATTCTTTTGTATGTGATTCATCGCCGATTCTCTTTGAGCTGCGAAATCGGTGAGTGGATTTGTTCTGATTTAGCATTTTCGAAGGTTTTTTAGCAGAACTAATTAGAAGTTTTTTTAACTTCACTTGATCGAAAAATTGGATTCTGATTTGGTGAAGTGAAGTCTGCTTTTATAAATTTGAATCTGAATATGGGTTTGAAAATAAAATAGATTATGAAGTCTAATTTCTTTACTCTCTTGACATAGACTTTTGATTATACAATATGATTTGCTCAGTCTTTTCTCTCTCCAGGAGTAAACACTGACGATGTTCGTGTTACTATTGCCGCACCAACAGCTCGTGGGGAAGCTAGCAATGAGCTTCTGGAGTTCATGGGAAGGGTATCAAACAATATATTATTAACCACTTCTTGGAGACTTGTTTGCTAACTAATACAAGAGCTTTGTGTTTTTTATTTTTCAGGTTCTTGGTTTAAGGTTGAACCAGATGACTCTCCAAAAATGCTAGAATTCGGGCTCTTATGCTAATAATGGCTCCAAACACTTTATTGAAGTAAGAGGAACGCGAAGTCTAAGAGTCTAATATCATACTACAACTAAAGTATGAAGTGAAACTTGAAACTTTAGGGTTTCTCAGATTTCCACGTAAATTTTGTTCAAGTACTTAAACTTTTCATGAAGTCTTATTTCAGACTGTATATGAAGTCTGAAATTTGAAAGCTTTTGAAAATTTTCACATGAAAACTTTTTAAAAATACGGGAAATTTCACAGTGAAAATTTCATAATTTCCGCTCGATTCATAAATTTCATCACAGACTACTGCAAATGAAGTCTGATACCGGAGATCTTATGTCGTATTATTTTTTCAAGCGTATTGTTATCAAGTTATTGATTACATACTTTCAAAGGAATCACAACAGAGAGGTAAGATTTGTAGTAATGTCAAAAATCTATTTTGTTGCATTTATAATTACAAACACTTAACTCTAGGTGGGCCAGTGAATTTTATCGTTTGTTGGAGCAATGATCAGCCGAGTGGTAATAACATCATCATCAGCTTTGTTTCCTGTTCAAATTAATCATGTTTTTTGTGTGTGCGTGTGTGTTTTTTTACATTCCTTGTAAAACTAATAGAGTCAATCGTCAATCTTGTTGTTGCAGTTGAAGCGCCTCACATGATTTCCTTGTGGTTTTCAGACGGAGGATAAAAAGTCAAGGAATCAAAGATCCATCATGAACCTCTTAGTTGACAGAGTGAAGTACGAGGAACGCCATATCATATTATAACCTAAGTTTGAGAGTGAAACTTCAACATAAAGTCTGATATTATACTGCTTTTGAAATCTGAAGTGTGATACTAAATTAGATGTTTTCTCATTTTTGTATATTTTTTTACTGGTTATTAGTCTTTTTATTGAACACATTGTATTGTATTAGATTAATAGTAACAAAGTTGTATAAATTTACTTTTGCCTACTCAGATCAACAAGGATTTTTGTTTATTGGTAGTATACAACATCGGAAAAATGAGTCACTTTAACATTGGAGAAAAAATTATTAGAAAAGTCATGTGTTAAGAAAATTGGTTAGAAAACACTACCCCTTATATTGCATAAATCAACATATGACAAACTAAAATAACTTTAAGTGGTGGTGAATTTTCTTACACTTAGGAAAAATGGGTCACCTTAACCTTAGAAAAAAATGTGTCACCTTAACCCTATAGACTTTTTAGAATTAGGAAAAATGGATAACCTTAACCTTAGAGAATTTCCTCGAGAATTTTCATAAACTTGGGGAAAATGGGTCACTTGTAATACCCAGACTGCCAAATAAGTCTGATAATATGGTCGTTAAACCTCTAATGTTGTCTGATTCTTATGAGCTAAAAGTTTATAAATTTAACAAGTCTAAATGCCAAGTCCGTTCTCTCATCACCACATTAGCGATCTTATTGGAAAAATCAGACTTATTTGTGAATTTTGATTCTATTAGCTACATTGCCAATATTCTTTACAAATTGATTAAAAATAATTACCAAACATAAAAAAATGTAAAACTCACGCAAGAGGAACATATATAACTAACACACATTTATAAAAGTTAAAATCAACGAAATTCATCACAAATATACAAAATTTGCGTTTTAAATTTTTTTATCATTTCAGACTTCCACAGAAGTCTGACAATACTTTGACCAGACCACTATTGCAATTTGAAAAAGAGGTATTTTTGCAAGTAGAAAGTTATAAAGCACACTGCATCCGCAATCTGACAGACAATCAGACAGTTTATGCAGTCCCCTTTGCCGTTGACCAAAACGTTAACTTTCTGTATGTCAGAGAAAATAAAAAAGATAGTTTTGCAATTTACAAAAAATTGACTTTTTTATCAGACTTCTTCAAGAAGTTTGAATAGTGTCAGACTTCTTCTGCAGTCTAACAAAAAGTAGAGGAGAAAACTATATAATAACCCGCCAAAAACTACAGTCGTATAATCATTTATTTATCCGACCAGTCATATATTTGAATAATATAAATATTTACTAATTGTTGATCTTCTACTTTTTATCATGTTAAAATATTATCTATTTTAAATATTTAGCTTAATTTCTATATAAATTATAGTATAGTTAATATTAATTTTAAAATTTTACAGTATTCATTTTTTTGGAAATGAAATATGTTGTAATATTATTTTTTATTTTTTATGTGTATATTTGATAAAATTAGTTGATTATCTTTTTTTTCAAAAAATATTCTTAAAAATTTATTTTTATTTTATTATTTATAAACAAAATTGGTGTATAAATTATTTTAGTTATATTTATCATTATGGATACTATATAAATATAATATAATTATAAATTTAACTAATTATTGAAAATAAAATGGATTAAAAATATTTTTATTAGATTTTTCTATAATAAAAAGGAAATATGCATTTATATTTAAAATAAGGAAAGATATTGAAAAATATTATGATTAAATTAGTTATATTTTAGTTTTATATTATTACTAGTATTAATCTCAGTACGTTGTACTAGGCATTTTTTTTAAGAACTTATTTAAAAAAGTTATGGGGATCGTGAGTGAAAAATAGAAAAAGAATAACTAAAATAAATAATTATTAATTAAATCTGTGTATATATTATTTAAAATTAAATTATGTATATATTACGAAAAAATACTAAAATTTGTGGGAATGACACATTAACAAAATAAGCCTTAACAATATTATGAAGCATTCCTCTTTCTCTCTTTTTTTTTTTTGCCTGCCAAATTTCATTGAATTACAAAAGTACAAACATATTACAAAGTTGTATACAAAACATTGAATACAAATTATTGCATGAGCAGCTATATGCACCATCTTCTGAAGAAAAAATATTTGAAAAACTAATTTGACGTTGCTTCCTTTCGAGGTAAGCCTTACACGCTAATACACATTGTATGATGTTACTTCCATTCTTCTCTCTTCGTCTTGCTCCAATATGATTTGTATGCCAATTTGACATTGCTTGTTTTGCTTTCCAAATCTTACCAGAAAAATCCATTGTATTCGTTACATGTTTTGGAATATTGACACGATACCAATTAGTCTGTATTCGTGTCCTTGATGATAATATAAACTTCATGTTGTTTCCGCTTTGCCTTTGTATATCCTTATATTCATCAAATGCTTGTTTCAAAGTAAATGGAGCATGAAGTAGACCGACCCTTGTCTTGAAGCCTTCATTAGTGCATTCTAGTGAGAATTGAAGGATCAACAAATTAGAAACCAGAACGTTAATCTTGGTGTTTATAGCCATTACCATTGCTTCCTCACCCTTGTTAGCCTGTTTCATGTGATCCAAAAATATAAGATTACACATACATCGATCATCATAAGTCTCATTTTCTCCAGAAGTCATTCCATAAATCATCATCTCTATGTATAAATCTACCCATAATTTATACACCTGATATCTAAGAGCATGACCATCAATGAACCCCCAATGGGGGTTCTTAAAATTTTTTTTTTTTTTTTTTTTGGGAAAAGTGTAAAAAAAAAAAAAAAATCGAAAAAAAAATTAGACGAATGATAAGCCGACACGTGTCATGAACAGTGTAAGAACCGGTTCTTAAATAAAGATTTTTAGGACCCGATTCTTAACTATTCACGTGGGACTCAATACCCGGATCAAAAATCCATGTGACTTTTGGATGAAATTGATGTAACAAAATCATCCACAACCACTTCCATTTAAACGGAAGATTACCCAGAAATAGGAAGATGTTACCGTAATTCGATGTGGCGTCAACAGGATTGGTAACACCTTCTCTTTCATCTCTGAAATCACTCTCAATTTGAGAGAAATCACAGTTTTTGATAACCGACATGAACCGCATATTTGAATTACAGTTTTCATTTCTTCGGAGTACAAATTGGATCACACAGAAGCAAACCAACAAAAGGAAGATCGGAGTTTGTAGATTCACCAGAAATTTATTTGAGAAATTGTTCATCTCTGTTTCCCTCCATTTATCCATCTTCTCAAAAGCATAAAAGCTTTGAAATTTAGACAACATCTGATTCAAACTAATCTAATAACTAAAATAATGGAAAGGAAGGAGTACGGCCGACGTCCGAACTGACGCCAGCCGATAACTGACAAGAAAGAGAACGGTTTGAGTTATCACTTTGATCGTAGCCTATGTTCGAGAGAGAACGTTTTTCCTCTTTCTCTCTTATCACTTATGTTTTATATAAAAAGATCTTTAATAAATTATTTTAATATTATATATATTTTCATGGCATGAATTATAATATAACACATAAAGGAAAATGAAGTTTAGTTTCAAAAAACCTTCTTGAATACTTATATTTTTTTTCTTCTAAATGGAATACATGCATTTATATTCTGCAAATACTCAAATCCTAAACATTCATGTATACATTTATCGCCAACTTTGACCACTGGTTTAAGATTACAATTAGGTTTAGATTCGTTTTAACTTTTAAGAAGTTAGAAAAAGGGTGAAAGAACAAGAGAGAGGCAAAAGAGGCCGCGTGCGTTTAGTTGTTTGTGAGAGCAAAGAATGGGACAAAGACAACTTCTCTCGTCTTAATTTGTCCAACTTGCTTTTCCTTCTTCTCTTGACATCAAAAATATACGAATATATACATACATTCACGTTACTGTAGTTTCGTGGCTATTTAATTATGACTTTGGAAACTGCTCTTTTTGATTGACTTTTTTTTTGTTTCTTTCTCTTAAATCAATTTCCATTTTTTTTTCTTTCTATTTGAGAATTTGAATATAGTATTCAAAGTATTGTCTTTGGTTAAATGTGAATGTACCAATATTACTGTTCTCTCTTCCTAATAATCTCCGGATTCTATTCTTATTTGGTTTTTGTGTTGCTTCGCTTGGCTTTCCTCATTCCCATCATCATCATCTCTCTACCTAAAAAAGTGGTTTGTTTTCTTCTCTTTTCTCCGCAATCGGTTTCCTCTTTCAATGTGTTTCTGTGAAAGAGTCTAATATATTTAGGCTGAAGCGTTTCTTTCTCTCACCAAACCTTCTCAGATCGATCTTCTTTGTTTGATTTTTTTCTTTTCTTTTGTTGTTGTCTTGTTTGTGGGCTTCTTAAAGCTCGATCGTAATTGGTGGGTGTGTGTATGTTCATTCTAAGAACTTGATTATTCAGGTTCTGGAAGAGAAAAGTTAGATTCTTTGCAATGGGTTTTTAGGCTGGATCTCTGTCTTTAGGAACATGTTCAGTGTTTGGTTTTGGCTAAAGGTTGTCTTTTTTTCCTTCTAATTCAATTAATTTTTTTTTTTTTTGATTTCTTTGTTTAACTAACAAGGCTTTTGCTTATCGAAGTTGTTGATTTACTTTGCTGTTCAATACGTATGCCTTTTCTATTGAGATTGTGATTTAAAGTTGAGATTTTGCTGAAGTTTTGGTCTTTATGGTATTTTTACTGATGCAATTCGTGTCGTAGCTGTGCAAATTGCTTTTGCAAGTGCCATTGGTTATATCGGTCGTTTGATTTTCAAGTTGAGTGTCAAATATTGATAATGAGTAAATATGGTTTAAAACAGAATTGAGTTTCTGGTTGCATATTCCACTTTTACTTGCATCTTGAATTGCTTAGTGCTGAATGAGAAACCCATTGGCTTTTGAGGAACTATTTTGAATTGAATGATATGATTCTAGCGCTCCTTATTTTCTCTTATGTTTCCAGCATCGTCTACACTGCGGAAAGTGGTGAGAGTCTCCTGACTTCTCAACTGCTAGGATGCAGGGAGAGAGGGCCAGTATGGGTTCTTTATCAGAGGCCTTGAACTTTGAGCATGGTTCTACATCTAGTAATCCTGTGGTAGATCAGCAGATCCGTTGGGAGAATCTTGGTGATAATGACCTGCAGAATTACTTGAATTCAGCTGCCGATACAAATACTAATTCAGTGTATCATGAGCAACACGACTTACACAGGTTTAGCCGAGGTGATACTAGCTCTAGTGGTACCAAGAGCGAAGCACCTAGTCACAATGAGCGATGGATGGGAACTGAAAGTTTAGAGGAGTTGAACCCTTTGTTTATTTCTAGTGGAAACCGAGTTGTTCACAATGTCAATTTGAATGTAGATCCGGTCACAGGTCATCCTAGCCTTTTTCAGGTTAATGGTGTTAGAGATGGTTCATCTGTAGATGAGCGACGTCAGTCCTGTAAAAGAAAAGCTGTTGATGCCGGCATTGGCCAGTCCTCGTCGAACGGTGAGTTTCACCGTGGAGAGAGCAGTTCTTATGTCTCAACTCCTTTGTTTTATAATGATTTGAACATATCTCTTAACCATGGTCCAAGGGGTTTAGTCCCTGGCACAGTTCCAAACCTGTCTGCTCCTGCCATCACAGAGAGCTCCAGCGGAAACTTGTCTGTCAGAGTTAATCCCACTGCTCAACAAGAAACTGTCAGGAGACCGGTTGGTCCATCCTTGAGCGCACCAGTAGATCAACAGCTGATGGACTTGAGATATAGACATGCTTTTGGAAATTATACTCCTCTGAATCCAAATGCTTCTGCTTCTAGTATGCCTTCTCTTTCAAGAAATATGACACCACCATTTCAATGGAGCGGGAGGCCAGTAGCAGCGGGTGGATCATCGAGTTCTGCTGCTCACATTGACAGAAATGTCGGTTATCGAGTTGAAACCAGACAAAGAAGCAACATGCTGGGAAATCCCTTGTATGTTCCACCTCCTGGACACGGTGCATCGTCTACACCCAGGACCAGTGTTCAGCCATCACCGTCGAGTCACTCGGAACATAATCAAAGAAGATTATCTGAACATTTACGGAGGTCGTTGCTTTCTTCCCTTGCTACAAACCAGAGAGCTGCTCGTTCCTCGGTCCCTCGAGCCTCTTTGGATCAGAATGTGCGTCAATCTGGCGGTGATACCACCTTTCAGCCGCAGAATCGGGCTTACTCGAGAGCAGTACCAAGACTAGGGCAAAATACAAATGGCGTTCCTCATTTTTTGCGAGGGAGAGGCAGACTGGCGGCATCTGAGGTTAGTTTCATATAAAGACAAGTGTTAGATTTTGGTTTATGTCGTTTTTTGAGAAGCTGCTTATAGAGAGCTGACACTGTGCTTCTGTTTTGAAACAGATCCGCAATGTCTTGGATCAGATGCGTAGGACAGGGACCTTGAGTTTGGAGGTACATAAATGCTACTTGCTTTATATTTGTATATATGTGAACCCTTCTTGGTCGTTTAATGTTTTTGTGCTGATTCATTTCAGGATGTTATCCTTCTCAATCAGTCGATGCTAGGTGCAGATGATATTCATGACCGTTACAGAGACATGCGGCTTGATGTTGACAACATGTCATATGAGGTAAAGCCAGAGCAAACCCGTAAATAATATATTTGCTCGTCATACTAACCGTGAGTATCAAATCCGCAGGAGTTGTTGTCTTTAGAAGAGCGGATTGGAGATGTTTGTACCGGTCTGAATGAAGATACCATATCAACCCGATTGAAGCAACAGAAATACAATAGTGGCACCGGATCTCCACAAGAAGTAGAGCCATGCTGTATTTGTCAGGTAATCTTATACGATTCTACTTCCACTTGTGCACATTTTTTATTGACTTGTTGGCAAATAACTGCAGGATGAATACACTGAGGGAGAAGAAATGGGAATGCTGGAATGTGGGCATGGGTTCCATAGCCAATGCATTAAAGAATGGCTGAAACGGAAGAATCTTTGCCCAATCTGCAAAACAACAGGGTTAAACACTTGCAGATAATCATGGAAAGACCTTAAGCTGTTCTTGAGTTTTTACCATTCGTCGAATCTTCCATACCATTGCAACCTCATCAGAACACCTAAAGGCATTTGGTGTCTGAGTTTGAGGTTTGATGATTTGGAGTTAGCGAAAAGATAAGAATGAAACGAGGAGAATCTAAGAGAAAAAAAAACCTTGGGTTCTTCTGAATTTGTTCGGATAATTTAGTTTTATAATTCTTATGATTTACTCATTGAAAGAACCAAAAAACTTTGTGAGCCAATTTGGCATATCTTATAGATTTTATGGATGATTGATTATGTAATTTATATGTCTTATATCCTAAATGGATCTATCAACATAGCAAAAGCTATGCATATTTTTTGATTCAAGGAGGTAGCATAGATCTTAGTATCATTAGATATGATGGTCGAACTAATGGAAATCCTGAGTTTTGATGGGATTTAAATTGCTTTGTCGATAATTATGTTAGGCGGATTTCTACCACTGTGGTCAACATTCATTCACTAAATTTTCGATGTGTTTTAGATTGATGTTGATTTGTTTTCGGTGCTTTTTCCGATCTTGCTTTAAGAAGTCAACAAATTTGAAAACACAACTCGTTTTGGCTCAACATGGTCAAAAACCAGTGTTTTTATTTCTTAATATACTTTAATTGGTTTGGAATTTTTTAAAAAATTTACAATTTCTGTAAGTTTTATAGGTTTCCAAATCTAAAATGTAGATTCTAATTAGTATTTGTAGACTCGTAAATTTTCAGATTTAAAATCTTTGTATTTTAACACAAAAGTTTTCTCAAATTCACTAAACTACCATAAAATCATATATTCAATCTTGTTTTTTCTCCATTTTTTTTTTAAGTTCGAAGATTTACCACACCATTAAACTATTGTAAAATCAAATTCAAATGAATCTATAAAATTGGATAACATATGATTTGAATTCGTATTTTTAATTTTTTTTGAATTCGTATTTATAAATTATGTAACTAATACCACAAGATTTAAATACATAATTTGTTTTTGATGAAATTTCAAATTTATTGATCATCAAAGTGAAAGAATATATTTACAAGTATAGTGAATCTGTAAAAGATAAGAAGGAAAGATTAATCCCACTCTGAAATCCAGCCATAGGTTGATTTCAACTTCCATAAACTTCGAACCATCTCCTTCTGATACCAACCAGCCGGTGAGGGTGATTATAGTCGAGTGATGTTAATCGATTCCTGACCATTCTCTCAATCCCTTTCGCTACTTGCTCAGCCGTGGCCCAATTTCCCTGATTTCTCCTTGAGTTCCTTTCCCTCCAGATAGAGTAAATGGAGGTTTGGAATACAAGTTTCATCGGTACATAGTCTTGAGCAGAGAAACGCCTATGTACTATGGTGTGCAATATATCCGACCACGAGGTGGTAGTTGTATTCGTGAGTAAACCTCCGGAAACTTTAGTCCATACCATCCGCGAAAAGGGACAAATGAAGAACAAATGCCCTCTTGATTCATCAGGATCTCCGCAAAACACACAGCTTTGAGTATTACCCCAAGTCCGCATTCGGTCCCCTGTGGAAAGACGATTACGCAGAACAAGCCAAGCTATGAAGGTGAATCGTGGGATATGTTGTGAGAACCATATAACCGAG
The DNA here is from genome assembly GCA_030180135.1 of Orychophragmus violaceus. NCBI lineage: Eukaryota > Viridiplantae > Streptophyta > Magnoliopsida > Brassicales > Brassicaceae > Orychophragmus > Orychophragmus violaceus. The sequence continues at coordinate 63,313,965 of CM058229.1, read as the reverse complement.
CCCATTCCACAATATCCTTTCTAAAGTGAATCTGCTCCCAAGTCCTCGAGCAGGAGAAGAGTGCCCTGTAGTCAGAGTTGTCGTGTTTCCATAAGGGTGAATCTGATCCTCCATCTTCAGCTGGAGCTGCTGCGATCAGATTGTTAAGTACCTCTGGGTGACGTCTACGAACACTGCCGCTTTGATGCCATCTTCTATTTATATATGCTTCTGCCACAGTTGCGTTTGTATGGACACCCAAAAGTCGAGGACCAGCATCACCCATAATATCTATCAATTTACCCTGTCCAAACCAATGATCATGCTAGAAGAAAACAGTCCGACCATTATTGACTTCATACCTGATGAAGGAGGAAGCTTGGTCCCTGATTTTCAACAATTTTTGCCAGATCTAAGAGCCTTTGTTTCCCACCTTGATGGTCCAGAAAGATTTATTTTTAAGAAGATATTTGTGTATCCATGCAACCCATAACGAACCCGTAAGTGTGAAGAGGCGCCAAATCAGATTGAGTGCAAAGACTTTAGCAGAATCTCTTAGTCGTCTAACTCCAAGACCCCTTCTGCTGTTGGTAGACACACTTCCTCCCAAGAAGTTTTTGCCTTATGCGTATCAAGAGGAGAACCTGACCAAAGGAAGGCACTGCACATATGCTCAATGGTGTTATAGCAGCTCTTGGGAAGTATGAAGACTGAGCTCCAGAAATTGACTGTGCTCCCTATGACTGTTTTAATCATCTGTAGGCGGCCGGCGTAGGATTGAGATTTATTTTTCCAAGAAAGAAAACGGTTCGTGACTTTGTCGATCAGAGGTTCATAGTCATGCTTTGTCATGATCCTGGTCATAAGAGGTAACCCGAGGTATCGGATTAGAAGAGATCCGGTCTGAATACCCGCCTCTAAGGCTGCGTTATGAAGCTGCGGAGAGTCTCCTGCAATGAAGATTGATGACTTTTCTGGATTAATATGCAGGCCTGACATTAAGGCATATTCCTCAAACACTTGTAGAACTCCTTTGAGCGAGTTAGGAGTGCCATATGTGAAAACCAAGATATCATCTGCAAAGCTCAGATGAGTGAGATTCACCTCTTTACACTGCGGATGATAACCGAACCAGCCTGCTTCAGCTCCTCTATTCAGCAGTTTGGAGAGGACATTGTTTAAAATGACATAGAGATACAGAGATAAAGAGCATCCTTGTCTAATGCCTCTTGCACTCGTGAAGAAGCCTTCCAAATCCCCATTAACTGCCACAGAGAAACTCGCTGTGGAAATATAGAGGTGGATCCAGTTTATAAAGATGTCTAGCAGACCCATTACTCGAAGCACGTTGACTATGAATGACCACTTAACCGTATCAAAAGCTTTAGAGATGTCGAATTTTATAGCACAGCTTGGACGATGAGAAACCTTATGGTATCCATTGACCAATTCCGCAGCCAATAAAACATTTTCCAGCAACAACCTTCCCTTGATAAATGCACTTTGGTTTGCTTCAATGGCTCCTGGTAAGATCTTCTTCAGACGCCTCGCTAATATCTTAGAGATGATCTTATATAAGATATTTCAGCATGCGATTGGGCGGAAGTCCTTCATTGTACTCGGTTGGTTGACTTTCAGAATCAAAGAAAGTATTATTGCATTAACACCTTTAGGCATAAATCCATACAATAAGAAAGACTGCACAGCAGTAACAAGATCAGAGCCTATTACTGTCCAAGCACCAATGAAAAAAATCCTTTGTGAATCCATCAGGACCGGGCTCTTTGTCATTTGGAAGAGCATTCAACGCAGCCATAACTTCTGCGGTGCCAACATGGGCTGCTAAAGCCGCAACTTCTTCTGGAGAACAGCGAAAAGAGAGTAGATTTTGTAGTTGTTCCACTGACCAGTCATTACCAACTTGTGGCTGAGATTGGAGAAATCTCTGAAAATGGTTGACTGCTTCTTGTTTGATATCCCCTAAACTTGTTAGAGTCTCTCCTGTTGAAGAAGTTAATTGCTTTATGGCGTTGCGCGCTCTTCTCCCAGCAACAACATTGTAATAGAAGCTGGTGTTTTGGTATCCTTTTTTAAGCCATCTTACGCATGATTTTGAAACTTTCCTCAATTGAAGTAAGATGATTCCAACGAAGTTCAGCAACGGAGTTCAGCAGTGGCAACTGCCTCATTGTTTGATTGATTCAGATTACTAAGATCCTGGTTTTGAGCTACACATAGATCCTCATACTCTTGCTTAGTACAAACTGGCAGATCCCCATACCTAGTTCTGTTCAATGCTTTGAGTTCACATTTAAGCTTCTTAAGTTGTCCATGAAATCGTGATAGAGCTGCTCTCGAATGGGTTAGAGTCGCATTCTGATTCCATATCCTCGAGACTGTATTTAGAAAATCCGGGAGATTAGCCAGAAAGTTAAAAAACTTAAAAGGTTTCTAGGTTGTGGATGTTTCATGTGTGAGTCGTATCAAGCATCTTACATGGTCATATATCCCTCCAGCCTCAAAAATAGCAAAAGAACTCAGAAAGGCATGAATCCAGTCCACATTAGTAAGAGCCCGGTCTAGCTTCTTCCCTACAGGATCCATAGATCGTTTATTCCATCATGTAAAGATAGAGCCAACTGACGACAGATCGATGAGGTTACATTCATTCACCAGCGATTGAAATTGATGCATACCCACTTGATCAGGTAAGTAGTCACTGCTTCTTGAGTGTTCTGAGCATGTTAATATTTCATTGTAGTCCCCAAAAAGAATCCAAGGAATGGACAGGTGAGCATAAGTATTCCTTGTGCCTCGGATATCGTTCCACAATTGTCGTCTCTCAACCTCAAAATTTGATGCGTAAATAGCTGAGCAGATGAACACTACTCCGGAGTCAAGAACCTTAATAGCACAAGATATAACTTGATCTGTTTTATGGAGGAGAGCAACTTCCACTGCGTCCGACCAACAAAACCAGATTCTCCCTAAGCGATTGAACTCAAAATTAGTAATGGCCCTCCAGCCTTGTAGTGCCGATTTCAAAATGTCAGCATGAGATGTTTCCTGAACTCTAGTTTCCAATAAGCAGCCAAAAAGAGGCTTAGTCTGTAAAACCCACTGACGAAGCACACCATGTTTGTGTGGTTTATTGAATCCACGCAGATTCCAAGCAAAGAAAGAAGTCATAGTTTCCGTGAGGAAACTTTTTAGGTGGCATATGAAACTTTGCAAAGAACATGTCGCGAGACCTGGCAGACTTCTTCTTGGCGGATTTAGAAGCTTTCTTGGGAGGTTTACTGGCTTGTGATTTGACCTCCTCATTCTTGCTCATTTTATCCAAAATTTCACCTTCTTCTACTTCCTCCTCATCAATACCCTCTTCATCACTGTCCTCTTCTCCATCCTCTGGGATATTTTCGAGAATTTGGAACCGAGAAGGAGAGACAGTACAAGCCTCCTCAGAACCATTTGCCTCTAATGAGGTAGTCTGTGGGTTGCGAGAGAAAGGCACCGTGGTCCACTTTTCCATAGCTAAATTGACATCGGCACCATCCACTTTAGAATTCTATGATGTGTTAACCATATCCTGGGATTCCACCGAAGACACTGCATTACTCTCGGTTGCTATCTGAAACTGCTCAATGGTTACTGGAAATTTATCCAATCCCCCTAACAATTCAGCTACAACTTCCCTGCCATCAGATTTAGCTGCACTCTTTTCTAGAGTTTGACGTGGAGACTCCATCCCCTTAGAAGAGTCCTTCCGAAGAATAGAGATCACCTCCTGACAGTCCCGAGTGATGTGACCCCATTTACCGCACGAAGCGCATCTCGGTGGTAACCAAGGGTATGTTACTTCAACGTCCACAAGATTTTCCAGCTCGTCAGGGAACCTGATATACTCGATCAATGGCTTTCGACGATCGACTTCCACCAGTGACCGGGCAAACTCAATCACAGTACATCTCTCACTGTTGGGATGAAATCTGACAAATTTTCCCATGATGTTGGATAAAAACTTGAGACCCACCTGCGAGAAAAGATAGTTAGGCACTTTCAGATCAATCCACATGAGCATAGCTGACAGATCCGGTGGATTTTGAGCCGTGACTGGATTCTAATCTGCAACCACTAGTGGAACATCTGATATGTGCCAGTATTTGCGCATAACAACTCTTGTCCGAATCTGGGCATTATCGATTTTGATCAAAATCTTATTTTTCCCGACAAACTGAATGTCAAATCGAGATTTGATTCCTGATATAGACCAAAGCCGAGTAATCGTGGCGTGGATTTTTCCAATATGTGGAGCTTCCCCAATGAAAAATCCTACAACAAAGTTCCCTCACAGTGGCTCTGCATTCGTCAGAATGCCTTCCGGAATCGTGACAGTGTCGACTCCATTCTCAACCGCGAAGATTGGAGTTGAGATCGACTCGGGTTCTTCTAAAGAATTAGTAACAGCAGAAATCCATGGCAATGGTCTGGCTGAGATGATTGGCGATCCGAAGCAGACTGGGGTATCACCGGCGAGGATGGTGACCCCTTAGGTTGAAGATGAACCCTCGGCGGCGGCGCCTTAGGTTGGAGAGCGTTTTTAGAGCTAGGCAGATCTTTTTATGGTTAATTTTTATCGTCCCTAATATGTCCAATGACATAATATTTGAATTTCCAAATCCATTATAATACACAAAACCAAAAATAGTTTTGTGCATTCATATATTCAGGTTGGTTCCAGGCTTTTTGGGTAGAAGAATTTAGACCCATTTATAATTGATAGAATTTCAATTCAGTTTTATTATTTTCTGTTTTGGATCGGTTCACTTCTTAATTTTGAAAACTGGTAAGTATCTGAATTTTTTTTAATGTGGTTCGGTTCTGATATTTTATTATACGAAATATCCAAAGTATACTTGAAAATTCAATAATATATCCCAAAAGCCAAAAATATTCATGAAACACCAAAACGATAACTAAAACAATAATATTTTGAGGTCATTCATATTTTTGGCTAATTCATATTTGAGGTTCACAAATATTCAGTAAGAAATTCCAACTCCGTCTTAAATCTCGGCCACTCATGAGGTTCCTCTGTTATAGGGAGAAATCTGAACAGTCGTCTCGATTATCACAGAGGAAATTTTCCTCTCCAGGAGGCATGACATCGCCCAAAGTAAATCATCCAATTCGGCATGTAGCGGTGATAGGCTCCGTCTACATCCTTGTGCCCCTATACATTTCCTTCCAGAAAAATCTTTGAAAAACCATCGTAGAGCATTTGTCGTGTCATGTTCCACCCACGAGGCGTCATTTTGACACGCTGAGATGGTATTAGACGCGATGATAGAGCAGTGATCTCCCTATCGATCGTATAAAAAATTTGTCGTCCTCTTCTTCCCCTTGCTTCTTCTTGTTTGCATCCCTCCAACTCTTCGCCTCTATGGTTGCTAACTAATGCGTCTCCATGGGGGAAACTTCCTTCCCCTGATAAAACTTACTGTTTCGGGCCTTCCAAATATACCACAAACACCAAACATAATTATTTCTCTGAGGGTCGGGGAGACCCACGTCTTTTGTCCTCCAAAAGAGAAAATCTATGTTACAAAATAAAGATGTACTCGGGTTAAAGTCCGGAAGAGCCCATATTTCTAAAGCAAGGGGCATTCAGTCATGACGTGATTTATCGTTGTCTCCTTAGCTCCATATCTGGGACATGAAAAATTTGTCTTTAAGTGTCTGAAAGCTAGGGGATGGCAAGTACCAAACATCTATAGATTGTCTGCCACACGAAATCTTTGATTTTCCTTAGAGCTTGGCTCTTTCAAATATGGCATTTTAGGCAAATAGTACTGGTTTCTAGGAGTTCTTGATTCAGTTCTCTAATTTTCGACTCCTGGTGATTTTCATACCCCTGACTTTACAATATACATCCCAAATTTAGTATGATTCCATGCAAAGCCGCCTGGCTTAACATCCCTGCTAGGTCGGAACCCGATAATAAGTGGGATATAATCATGGTGAAAAAGCTCATGGAGTGCTTGTTCGTTCCACTCCTTTGTATATTGTCTGATATAAGTATGGACGAGTAGTAACAGGTCTATATATGTCGTGTTATCTCGTTCTCTTGGTGGTCGAGCTTGAGTATTAGGGACCCAAGGCTCCCACCAGGCTCTTGTATTATATCTTGATCCAACAATCTTCCATAGACGTTTTCAGAGTGCCTGTCGCGCAACAATGATGATGTACTACCCAAAGGATGGGGAAATAGACCTCTCGGTCTTCTAAAGGGTTCGTTTGTCTATAATATCTCTCACGTAACACACATGCTAGTATGATGATGGGTACTGAAGTAGTCTCCAATTTTATTTCGCAAGAAATGAAAGATTAGGATCCCAATGCTCCCATTTCTTGTGGAATGCATATTTTATCCCATTCTATCCAGTGCAAGCTCTTGCTGTCCTGTTTGGAGCTCCACCAGAAGTTCCAAATGGCACTTTTCAATTTATTTTGCCTATCTTTTGGGAGAACGTAGCATGAGATCACATATGTAGGTACAACTTGTGATACTGATATGATTTGAACCTCTTTCCCTCCCTTGGAAAGAAGTTTTGAATTCCAGTTATTAACCAGGACATTTAAGCGATCACGAACAAAAGCGAAGACCTTTTTCTTTGGTCCAAAAATCAATTCCGGAACACCTAAGTATATGCCCATTCCACTTTCATTTGTGATGACAATAGTATTATTAATGTCTCATCGGATATTCCGGTCTACTTGATCTCCAAAGATGATTGAAGATGTCGAGTTATTTAGTTTCTGGCTAGACACATCCCCGTAAGTCTTTATAATATTTCCAACCTCTACACATTGTAGGACTTCAACTTTGCAGAAGAAAATGCTATCATCCGTGATGAGAAGATGAGAAACGGTGGGACTATCCCGAGCTATCTTTACGCTGATGAAACGTTTTTCTATTTTTGATCCATTCAAGAGGGAGATGAGGGGCTATGTGCAAAAGATAACCATGAACGGTGATAGAGGGTATCCATGTCTAAGTCCTTGTGAAGGTCGAATCCTTCCTTTTGCTTCTCTGTTACATTAGGACTTGGTAAGAATACGAGGAGACACAAAATATCAACTGTTTAAAATATATTTTCGAAAAACCCATCTTTAATAACATAGCTTCAAGGAAGCTCCATTCGATCCCATTATAAGATTTGTGCATATTAATTTGATGGATTTAAATTTTGATTTGCACATTGGACTTGTCCGAAGGGCGTGAATATTTTTTGTGCCAGGAGGATGTTATTTATAGTACGTCGTCTAGCCACGAAGGCTGAATGCGTCTCCGAGATAAAATTCGGGAGGACGGTTTTTAGCCGTTTGCACAATATTTTGGAGATTAGCTTGTAACTAATGCTGCATAGACTAATTGGTTTAAATGTTGGTTTGATTCAGTCGAGGTTTAAATTATCCGGTGGTGAAAATTTCCTTAACTAATCTTATGATAACTTGGCCTAGGATTGGCCAGAATTGTTGATAGGATTTATTCGTCATGCCATCCGGTCCCGGGGCCTTGTCTGGGTTTATGTCGAAGAGGGCTTTCCTGATTTCCTCGTGTGAGAGATCTTTCACCAGAAATTCGTGGCTACCACATAATGTTTTTATAATTTTTGATAATGTAAGTAGCCACATATAAATTTATATCTAATTTGCGGTATTTCATAAAAGTTAAAATTAATTTTATAATTTAATGACCCAATGTATATATTTATGGCATATTTTTGTTGTTGTTGAAATGTTAAATTTATTAAACAACAAAAGAAGTATTGTAAAAACTTGTGATCTTAAACCTTATAGACCAAAGAGATACACTACAAGAAAAAACACAATAACTGACGTCCAAATCTGTCGTTAATATGTCATGTCAGTAAGGGTTATAACCAACAGATTAAACACCAAAAAATCTGTCGGTTGTAGCTTGTCGGTAGTTGAAATCCGTCAGTTTTTTCCCCGGTAAATCCCGACTTAGTATTGAGAGAAATATCTGTCGGTAATTACCAACAAAAAAACCAAGAAGACGAATACCGATGGATTATCAAAGAAATACAAGGGTCGATAAACTCCTCGGTACTTGTCGGTAATCCCTCAGTTAATCATTAAAAAACACCGAAAAAAATAACCGATAGTTTATCGACGAAATTTTTGGTCGGTAAAACCCCTTGGTATTCTGTCGGTACTCCGTCAATAAATTGCCAAAGGAATGCCGACGGACACAAGAAACTGACCAAATATCGAGTGTTAACCATTGACTTAACCGACGGTCTAATAAAAATTACCAACATATATCTTACCGAGGATTTACGGACGGTGTTACCAACCAATTACCGGCAGAGATAACATCGTCTTACCGACAGATTATCGACGAGTTAAAAAACATAAACGAGTTAAAAAACATAGTCTGAAAAGTAAAATTAAAATATTACAATTATTCATAAAAACATAAACAATTTTTTTAATTAGAAATATAATCAGACCCGACCCGACTACTCTGATCCATGATGCGACCTGGTTACATTGATCCAAACCCTGGATCCTAAGCCTACATGCGGTCAATCTTCGCTTGCATATCAGCTTACATAGCATAAAGGGTTGCTTGGGTATTCTTCAAGGTGGCGATCTCCTTGTTCTTCTGTTGTAACGCCTGGTCAAATGCGGCCTAATCTAGAAAAAACCAAGTAGGCGTTGTAGATTTCAATTTCTGGCTTACGCATCCTAAACTGAAGAAACATCCCTTGCACTTCGGCGTTTCCTGTTTTAAAAAAAATGTTAGAAAATAATTTAAATAAACAATTTTTTTAAAAGTATAAAAAAAATATTACATGGAGAACGATATCGTTGATCGTTTTAGGTAGGGAGGTGGAAGTCGACTCTTGTTCAGACTGCTTGGACAGAAGCAAGTATGAGGCTCTCTTCTTCGATATTGACGACGTTGCGAGCGACTGAATCTTGAATAAAACCGTCCTTGCTGGTGGGTGACCTTTTCTCTGGGTCTAAAAACATTATGGCTTTCAATGTTTACTGCGGTCACAACGGACAAAATCAACCGCAGACTAAAACACTTTATTTTAGGGGGAGACTAAATCTGCTGCGGACCAAGTTTATTTCTTCACAAAAATGGTCCGCACTTGGTCCGCAGATGACTTCTTTGATTTTTCTGTTCACACCGCTTTGGACCAAAAATTGTGAATGATATAAAAAGTGGTCTTGACCGCTTGCGGACTAATCCTCATTGACCACAAATACCGTTCCAAGCCTATATATATAATATAAAACAAACTAAAATAAAATATAATAAAACATAATATTAAAAACTTACAAAATGAAACACTGCTTGCGTCGTACTGGTTTCCCCCAAGTTACATGTCGCAATCCCGACGCTGTCCCTTTTCCTCTTACAATTCTTTGATTTTTTCGAAGAAGTCGATGCCGTGTCCGGTTTTCCCCAATGCACCTTCAAGCCGTCGAAGTAGCATTGCTTCCACTCGTTGATTATTTTCGAGTACTTATCAGCGGCTCTGCAGTGGAACTCGTTTTCCACCTGGCGGGTGTGTTGTCGGTCCCACATATATTCTTGCTATAAAATACAATTTCGTTAGTAATAATACTTTATAAGAAACGGAAAAATACTTATCTCAAATTGATGGAACTAGTTACCCTTATCTGCTAACGGCTTATGGACATACGTCAAATACAGCTTTGCGAGAAGACCGTGCATCATCTTCAATATAGATTGGGAGATCTTGACTTTAATCATCCCAAACCTAAAAACACAAAAGTAAACAAATTGTTAAAGTATTATATAAAAAATTGAAATAATCACAAAATAAACTTACCAATAAGCATTGTGGCCGAGGAGCTTTGGATCGAGTCTCATGAGACGATCTCGTCCTGACTGACTCAATAACTCCTTCATCTCCGGAGTGATGGATATGAGGGAAGCCGGCTGATCTCCGGCACCTAAGTCTATGAGTGACTCGCACGCACTATCAACTTGCTCGTTCAACTGAACCGAGTGGGACTGAGATATCTACAAATGGTCGAATGAAGACTATCTGCAAGAAACTAATTTTGTTAAACAATTAACTTTAAAATATCATAAGAATGGTATTAAAAATAATACAAAATTTAAATAACCAACAAATTGTTTTAAAGAACAATAAATAAACAAAAACCAATTTTAAAATTTTATTTATAAATAACCAAAAAATCATAATTTTGATTTCTAAATTATAAAAATTGAAAACAACTTTTTTAAATGGAAAAATATTAAAAAACGTTTCAATATTCAATTTTGAGATTACAAACTATAAAAAATTGAAAACTTTTAATATTTTGCTAATAATTTTACATGCGTTTACAAAATTATGAAAATTACTTAAATTATTATAATTATTTTAGTAATTATACATAAAAACCTTTTGCATTTATAAATTCTAAAACCTAAACTTAACCACCTAGTCAACGAACTGAACATAGATATACACAATTCACAATTCCTAGATAGTTTTAATTAGGCTTGAGCGTTCGGTTCTTCGATTCGGTTTGATTCTTTTTGGTATAGGGATTTAGGAACCACTCGGATATTTACAAAATTGGTTCGGTTTCGGTTTTTTTTTTTTTTGTTTCAGTACGGTTCAGATAGTAAATTTGGTGAACCGGCTATTACTTGGAAAAACAGGTTTGGTTACGATTCGGTTCGGTTCGGTTCTTCTGGATAAATTCAAGTAATTTATATAAAAATTTGGGGAGTTTTGGTAAACATTCGGGTAATTCGGATATAAATTCGGATAATTTGAATGTCGATAAAAACATATACTTTTGGGTATTTCGGTTAAAACACATCCTGGTTATTCAGATAATTCGGTTTTTCTTTTAATATTCAGTTAATTTTGGTTATTCAGTTTTTTTTTTTTAAATCTAAAAAGAACCACTATTTTTAGGTATAACAATCATATTTTAGTTAGTTCAGATACCCATTCGGTTCTCGGTTCGGTTCCAGTTTTGTTCGGTTATTTTGGTTATGAAAATTTAGGAACCATTAGGGTATTTACGAAATTTTGAACGGTTTCGGTTCTTTTGGTTCGGTTCGGTTCTACCGTTCTCGGTATTTTATGCCCATGAATCTACAAAGATGCAAACCTAAAACCTTAATTAAAAACCTGAAAACTCATATAACTTCAAAACTGACAAAAGGATAGCAAAACTCACATGATTAAAAGGGTTTGACAGCCGGAAAAGAGGATTGGCCGGCGGAATTGACCGGATTTGCTAGAGAGAAGCCGAAGAGATTTGTAGAGGGGGGGGGGGAGAGAGAGAGAGTTCGGCGAAATGAGGAAGAAGAAGCTTCTTGATAGTATTTATCCAGAGAACCTATGGAAAAATCTGTCTTTAATCGTCGGGTTTAATTTTTTTTGGGAAATTTCATTTCGCATTTACTGCAAAATTTTGGGGAAATGCGCGGTTAATAAACCGATAAAAAGCAATTAATAATCCGTTGGTATGTTAAAATAATATAAAATGATTTCAGCTTGTCTCGAACCCGCATTGTGAGTTGGTAAGCATGTATACATAACCATTATGCCATTGTGTTTGATTCGAATATGACACAAATAAATGTATATAAGGTTGTAATCTATAAATTTTAATTAATATTAATTATAATTACATAGTTATTTAAAAAAAAATCTAAATATTATTCATCTTCATAACAATTTAGAATATTTTTTTTATAAATATTATTGATCTCTAGATTAAATAAGAATATACTAATTAATTCTTTTGTAGATTTTCGAAATAAAATATAAAATATAATATTTACTCGAACATCTCATTCCCATTCTCGATCAGATGCTTCCAAGTTCGAGTCGTATTGCATTAAGGTCTTTTGCTTCATGTTTGCCAAGCATGTTTATCACTTCTCGCGTTCACTACACAATTTTCCCCGTGTTTTGTCCTCACTCGAACGATACCGCAAATCACTTCCCAGTAGATCACATCCCTCAACTACTTCAATTCAAGCACGCTTAACAATGAAGTTCTCTCTGGACAAGTCACCAAAAAGATAAGTGCACTTTAGTGACATAGGTAACCAAATAAATTCTCTTAAGCCTCTCCACATATAAGAGAAACTGAGTTGTTACAATGACTCCCTCCCATAGAACGAAACACCCTTGTTGTGCACCAGGATCGTTATCCGTGACGGTGTGAGCCTTCACTGACTCCACACACGTTTTGGATTCGGTTCTAATACCACTTGTAACATCCCGACCGCCCACGTATGTGGGCCCCACACCCACCCACTCACTCGGCCCGTGGCCCACCCTCGTTCGACAGGTGGTGTGTTAGTCCAAGAGGCTCGAAATATTTTTTATTGTCCCTGCAATCACCACGCGATCTTTCCGGTAAGTCACATATCCTTCAAGTACTCCATCTGAAGCATGCTTAACAACAGAGTTCTCTCAGGAAAAGTAACCGAAAAGATAAGTGCATTTTGGTGATATAGGTAGCCCAATAAATTCTTTCAACACTCTCCGCATATATCACAAACCGGGATGTTACAATAGGTTTCAGAGATCCAAAATTAGAAATCAGAATAATTTTGTCTGGTAAACACAAGCTTGAAATATCATAACATACTTATTGAACTCGATCAGCTTCAACAGCTCCTGAAGCTCCAAATAGTTGAGTATTCTTAAATGTGTATCCCTAATCAGTCTTAGCATGAGTGTCCTCCGTGTTATTGGAAACCTAATGCTGGTATAGGAAAATACATTAAAAGATATAAAATCATAGACATTTTTAAAATACTTGAGTATCAAAATGGCTGTTCGAAGTTCAGAACATTAAAATATACCATATCGTGAAAAAGAAAGAACTACTTGATACAAAAACTAGAACATAAAGTAACACATGAGATTTCTTTACAGGACCTTTTTTATTCCCAAGTACACTTACAAGCTTCAATTACATAATTTATTAAAAGCTCA